>BSUD01000002.1:2499555-2561003 GCA_033239045.1 Fagopyrum esculentum | reverse complement strand
AATGATCAACAAAATCATGATAAATGCTAAATTACATCAATTTATAAACCGAATGAGGGAGAATGTATATAATTCGATTCACACAAAAAAAACACCAAAGACAAAAAAAAAAATACTAAAAAATAAAGACACAAATATTCGAATTTGGATTCTTGAATATCAAATAGATTCTAAGGAAAACATAATGATCAACAAAATCATGATAAATGCTAAATTACATCAATTTATATACCTATTGAGCGAGCATGTATATAATCCGATTCACACAAAAAACACACCATAAATTGGGCCGAAAATAGAAAATTCTTATTGATTTTTGTTCACACAAATTTAAGTTCGATTTTGGATTGAGTTAATCTAAAAATCGGATTTTTTTGGTGTAGGTTCCACTACTAGTTATTTATAAAATTTTTATAAGGATATAATTTGGTTAGAAATGGGATATATTTAATATAAGATATACTAGATAAGTTAGGTAAACACAAGGATTAAAACAAAATTTCCTAAATTATGCTCTTGTGAAGTTGAAAACAGGCAGTTGCAAAAATCATAGAAAACGAGACACGACGGTAAAACATAAATAATATATCATTTTAAAAGCTCTTGTGAAGTTGAATTCATATATAATAAGAAGAGATGCATGTATGCTACAGACAATAACATATAAATGTGTCATTAGTTATAGAAGTATCGGAAAATAAGCAAATGGGTTGAGTTACTTGATATTGTGGTAGCAACCATGGATGCCTTGTTTATCTTGAGTTCCAAAAAAGAAAACAAGATGAACATTCATGGATGTCTTGTTCATCTATTTCGTATCCCTTCTAGAGCTCACATTAAGCCACCACCCGTGACCATGGTCCGTATGTGTTCGTCCCATTTTCGATGTTTGAAAGGTGTTTTGATCGTGTCCTCCATATTTTTACTGTGTGTGAGAAGCTTTACGAAGCTTCCAGAAGTTTCAGGGTTTCTGACACAAGAAACGACTCTGCCTAGAGGTTTCCGTGCATCATAGTATCATACAAAGCAACACAGACCAACTACGGCCAAAACCAGATCTTCAATAATTTTTCTTCTTATTTGAAGTTCAAACAATAAAACCCTATATAAATATACAATGAATATACGACGAGTTATATGACCTCAATTCGAAAAAGATTAAGGGCCCGTTTGGAAGCACCTGGAATCATTCCCGATAACGGAATGATTTCGAATCAATCAAAAACTACGTTTGGTTAGAGGTCTTTTAACACATAAAAGTAATCTCATCCATTTCATTTCCTTTCTCTACCCTTATTCGATTCCATTCCGTTTCCATTCATGGATGTCTTCATCTATTTTGTATCCCTTCTAGAGCTCACATTAAGCCACCACCCGTGACCATGGTCCGTATGTTTTCGTCCCATTTTCGATGTTTGAAAGGTGTTTTGATCGTGTCCTCCATATTCTTATCGTGTGTGAGAAGCTTTCAGAAGCTTCCAGAAGTTTCTGGGTTTCCGACACAGGAAACGACTCTGCCTAGAGGTTTCCGTGCATCATAGTATCGTACAAAGCAACACAGACCAACTACGGCCAAAACCAGATCTTCAATAATTTTTCTTCTTATTTGAAGTTCAAGCAATAAAACCCTATATAAATATACAATGAATATACGACGAGTTATCTGACCTCAATTCGAATGAGCATGAATACAACTTTAACCCCGATTAAATTTTAACTCATTTGTAAATGAGATAAAATGAGCATGTCATAACTCGACTCATTCAAATAGAATAACACTGTAAGATTGTTGTACACGCCGAGTTATTTTTGTAGATGGTTGAATATAAATATATTTCTAGACCGGTTCAAAATCGGTTCGTTTACCTCAAACCCGGTTTGTTTTGCTAACAAAACGGCCTATTGCTAAATGCTAATAGGGTCATTCTTTCTTTTAAAAAACAAAAGTTAGAATAATATCTATATTTAATGTAGAAATTTGAACTGACAAATTTGAATGTTTCTTGTTAGATGGTTGAGTGGAGCCGATTATACATAAGTTGACAAGGAAAGTGATGATCTTAGAAGATGAGTGGGGGTTTGGGCTGGAGCTTTTTCTGCAATAATTTCCGCGTTTGCCGTCTTTCCTTTTCTCCTCTTTCATTCAACCTTCAATCCTCCATTAAGCTTCTTCTACACAAATCTTCATCCTAATCACAAATTCCTGCAAAACCCCTTTTCCCAATTTCACATTTCAGTAGAAAGGTTCTTCCTTTTTCCCAGCCATCTTACTTTGACTTTCCATTCTCCATCTCCTTCTTCTTCTTCTTCTTCTTCTTCTTCTTCTTCTTCTTCTTCTTCTTCTTCTTCTTCTTCTTCTTCTTCTTCTTCTTCTTTCTTCTTCTTCTTCTTCTTCTTCTTCTTCTTCTTCTTCTTCTTCTTCTTCTTCTTCTTCTTCTTCTTCTTCTTCTTCTTTCCTTTCTGAATTCTTATTCTCTGTAAAACCCACTTCCTCATTTACTGCTCAGCTTTCAAATTCAGCATTCAATTCGCAATTGTAACGGATACCCGTTTCGTTTCATTCAGATTTCAATCCGTTAGGGCTTGACTGCATCGAAATCGATTCTGGGTTTTGTTTGAATGTAAAATTTCTTGAAATAAGGGAGATAGGACTTTGGATCTGCTTCTCAAATGATCCAAAACCCAATCTCCTTAATCTGAGATAGTTCTTCCATTTTCACTGTGTTTGTTCCCTTTCTCGATTTCCTAGCTTTCTTCTTGACCCGATTCATTCCCCCAATCCTTATTATTAATACCCATTTGTGATTCGTGATGTGCCACATAAAAATCCCTGCTTTTTATGCAGCTTTTTCCCCACTTGCGATTCTTATTGTTGTTATAAAAGTTGGATTCTTCTTTGGGTGATTAGTATTGGAGATTTTGAAATGGGTTGTGCTTCCTCAAAATCAAAGCAAACAAAATGCAAGCATTGCAATTCATCTTCTTCACCTGTCACAAGAAGTTACTCTTTAAATGTTCATCATAGACCTTCTATTGCAGGTGATAGTTACCATGTTGTTGCTCTTGAATCGACTACATTAGGCTCTCTTCGACTCGAGGATTGCTCGTCGAATCCTAATCAATTGGTCCTTGTTTCCGGTTGTGATAATGGTGATCATGTTGTGGAAGATGATCAAGAAGAGAAGAAAGTTGATTTTGAGGTTGGTATGATTGAAGCAAAAGCTTGGTCTAAGATGATTGATGATAAGATCACAAAAGTTGTGCCTAAAACTCCGATTAGGACACCTCCCGGTGAACCCGAGTTGATTAATGCTTGGGAGATGATGGAGGGTTTGGAAGATACAAGCCCTTTGATTCGCCCGGTTTCGGATCATCATGTTAGGAGCTTCTCTTTTCATGTTTTCCCTAATGAAGTTAATGATCTTATGGAGAATTCACCTCCTAAGAAGATTATGGATAACGGGTTTGCTTCACCTCCTTCAAAGCCTTTTTGGATGGAAAATCAGAAGACAATTAT
Organism: Fagopyrum esculentum; assembly: GCA_033239045.1. Classification (NCBI taxonomy): domain Eukaryota; kingdom Viridiplantae; phylum Streptophyta; class Magnoliopsida; order Caryophyllales; family Polygonaceae; genus Fagopyrum; species Fagopyrum esculentum. The sequence continues at coordinate 2,557,486 of BSUD01000002.1, read as the reverse complement.
GCCTGATTTTGATCCGGAGATCATTTCCGCATTCCGAAAGGCGCTCGAGGAGCTCTCGCCTACTAACCCGTTCCGTCTCTCAAAGTTGCCGCGAAAGCCGCAAAACCCGAGTGAAGTGTCCAATGGAAGAGTTGATGATGTGAAAGAAGCAATTGAATTGCCGGAGGAGAAAGTGATTTGTGTTTTGGATGAATGTGTTAAGGAGAGGTTGGTTTTGTACTTCACAAGCCTTAGAGGTGTAAGGAAAACATATGAAGATTGTTGCAATGTAAGGATGATTCTCAAAAGTTTGGGAGTTAGAGTTGATGAAAGAGATGTTTCAATGCATTTAGGGTTTAAGGAAGAGCTTAAAGAGCTATTAGGAGAAAGCTATGGAGGTGGATTGCCTAGAGTGTTTGTGGGTGACATATACATTGGAGGCGTCGAAGAGATTCTTCGAATGCACGAGGAAGGGAAACTCGAGAAGGTTCTAGAACGATGCGAGTTTACGGAAAACCGCAAGGATGGCTCGTGTAATGGTCCGTGTGAGGCTTGTGGCGACATAAGGTTCGTTCCGTGTGAAACATGTTCGGGGAGTTGTAAGATTTACTATGAAGTCGATGAGGACGAGGACGAGGATGAGGACGAGGACGAGGAACATGAAGATGAAGGCGAATTCGGGTTTCAAAGGTGTCCGGATTGCAATGAGAATGGTCTCATCCGATGCCCTATTTGTTGTTACTAAGCTTTACTTCTTTGGTAAAGGGTCATTTTTGCTTTCAATTTGGCAAGTTTTGATGTAAAGTGAAGTGTTTTGAATGTGTTTAGGGGAGTTGATAGTGAAGGTAGATTTTGGTAAGTATGATGGTCTTTTTTGAAGAGTTATTGATACTATACAAAGGCTTCATATAAAGGATTATGTAAGTGATTGTATACTTCTTGTTCAATACTTTGATTGGAATAATACAAAGGATTTCAATGGGAGTTTTTGTCATTGTGGTGTCTTCATAATTGTCTTGTACATTTTAAGCATATATTTACCTTTGTTTGCTTGTTTTCTTCGGGTCGGATTTGAGTTAAGGCCGAAATTCGGATATAAGGTTTTGCTCATACTGGATGAGTTCTATTAAAAAAATTTGGATTACAAATAACCAAATGATTCAGAGGGATGAAAAACACTACAACATGACAATTGACAAACGATCTGAAGTTATACTAATGATACCACTTGTATCGAGACGAACCTCATTCCAAACCCAAGAATAACGACGGTCCCGTATGTCATCGTTCAATTAAACTACGAAAATTTAATTGTTTTTATATCATATAAAAGTTAATCAAGGATACATATTATTTTTCAATAAACTACTAAAATCTGAAAATATATGTAAGAGGTCATTTTTGAATAAATATATTTCCAAAGAGTTTTAAAATTTTATGTCCAATAGACAATATCCATGCATTTTGAAGAAAAAAGTTGTTATTAATCTATATCCTTAATTGGTAAAATTGAATAATAATCCATTTTGGGAATTGCACCAAACCTCAATTGGTAAATTTGCAATCTCCAATTGGGGGAAAAATCTTATGGGTTGCTCCTCTAATTATAAAGCAAACTCATGAAAATTAGAGTGAATCAAAGCTAATAATTTTAGATGAAAACCATGCCTTCCAAAGTTCTAAATCAAAGTTATTAATCTATATCCTTATTTTTCACATGAAGATCTTAGCTTGTTTCATAGCCAAGCAAGTAATATAATTCATAATTTATTTTTCAAAAAATAATTATTATTTTTATTTTACAGATTTATCCTTATTTTTCAAAAAATATAGAAAATATTGATATTTTTAATAAATAAAAAAAATATATTTTTATGTGGATGAAGTATATGATATCTAGATGCTTATCTTTGGACATTTATTTTGGAGTAGTTGGGAGACAAATGGACAAGACTCCAAATGGTTGTTGAATTGTAGATTAGGCCTTCAACTTTGCAATTGAGACTACTTACCTACACATTTATTATTGGATTTTAACCTATCTTTTAAGATTCACAATCACAAGCCTCCATATAGTGTCTTTTGGGGTTAGGTGGTAGGTGAAATTGCAAAATGCTCACTTTCAAAGTATCATCATATCATGTCATAACCACATTAAACCTAAAGTTAATATTGTCTTATAACCTATTATACTCACTTTCAAAGTTTCACACGAGCACATAACATAAATAATGTCCGGTTTAAAGTAGGGTGGGCATTTCCGGATATCCGATCAGAAGACTCGGATATCCGATCCGACAACCTCAAAAAACCCCGATCCGAATCCGATGTGAGAGGACCCGGTTATCCGACAATTTTATCTGGATGGATATCCGATCCGAAGATTCATTCCGGATATCCGATCCAATTCGGTTATTTATTCTTAGGCTAGTTGGATATATCCGATCCGTTTTTTTCATCCAAACCCCGATCCGTATCCGATCTGATGATCCGAAAAATATGCCCAGATCAGCACGAACTCGGATCACCGATTGTCGGATATTTTCGGATTCGGATTAACGAATCGGATTAGTGGGATCGGATAATTTTTGCTCACCCTATTCTAAAGTCTATAATTTCGTAAGTTTACGGATTACGATCCAATCTAAGACCGTAAATCGGATTCAGTTCACACGCTACTTTGAAAACGTGGACCTTAGACCAACAATATTTATGTTATTGGACTGTAATGTAGTATAAATGTCCAATGCACGTGTATCGTGTCCGGTTTATGGTTCAAGAACTTAAGCTAACCATATTTATGTTATCTGAAGTTTCACACAAACCGTATATTACACGATAATTACAGTCTAGGTTTTAATTTAATTTGATCTTTCATTCCTTTACACCATCAATATTGTTATGATACGGGGTTACTATTCAATCAGACACGGGAGGCAACACGGCCTCACATTTTGAATGTGCCTCTTGGACGCATTCTAGATGCGCCTAGGAGGCACATCCAAAATGTGATCCGCCCCATTAGCTTAGTTGAGTTCCGCCCCATATGCACGTTTGGACCCGCCTCATTGAAGTAATTTGTCTCCACCTCGTAAATATGATCCGACTACACTTCCTCGATTGTAATTTTTTTGTCTGAACGGATAAAATCACTCTTATGATATAAATAAATTATTTACAAGCATGGTTCATAACTCCGTATATATGTGATTTTTTTTATCAATATATTATATTTAAGGATTTTGATAATGATATATGGTACGGCTATCTTAGACAACTAATCATATAAATATATATTATCAATTTTATTATATATATTTAAAAAAAAATTAATTTAATAAAATCCTTAAATATATATTGTTGAAGACATCATAAACATTCCATTTCCACGCAATTGACGCTTCGGTCGTTGGAAGCTTTCTAATTTGTATCAGTCAAAGTAAACATCCACAATTTTCAATTACTTATTTATAGGTCAAAAATATCTTATTTTTCACATAATATTTTAAATTTTTATTTGAGAAATTCTGGATAGTACCCTTATAGTTTGGGATTTTTTGGATTTTACCCAGAGTTTTTTTAGTTCGGATGGTGCCATTGTATTTTAATATTTTTCGAAAATGCCCAATTTAGTTTAAATTGTAAAAGAATGTCAACTAAAATAAAAAATTTTAAATAAGAAAAACTTCCTTTTAAAAAAATATGATAAAATAGGCTAAATATTTTGTACATATGTATTTTTTTTAAATATTTTAAGTTAATATCTCCTTACAATTTAAAGGAAATAGGGCATTTTTAGGATAACGCTAAAACAAAAGGGCATCATCCAAATTAAAAAAAAAATCTCTGAAAATTCGAAAAACTTCAAACCACTGAGGTACCATCCAAAATTTCCCTTTTTATTTTATGTAAATTTTAATAATTTTGTACAAGTTAAGCGGGTTACAACTTAATAAGTTTATGGTAATGTCCAATTTACCCAGAATTTTTTTTAGTTCGGATGGTGCTCTTATATTTTAATATTTTCCGGAAATGCCCAATTTAGTTTAAATTGTAAAGGAGTGTCAACTAAAATAAAAAATTTTAAATAAGAAAAACTTCCTTTTTTAAAAAAATGATAAAATAGGCTAAATATTTTGTACATATGTCTTTTTAAAAAAGTTATTTTAAGTTAATATCTCCTTACAATTTAAAGGAATTTGGGCATTTTTAGGATAACACTAAAACAAAAGCGCATCATCCGAATTAAAAAAGTTTCTGGGCAAAATTCGAAAAACTTCAAATCACAAGTACCATCCGAAATTTCCCTTTTTGTTTTATTTAAATTTTCATATTTTGTACGAGTTAAGCGTGTTACAACTTAATAAGTTTGTGATAATTTTTTTTTTTTTGCTTATTTCAAGTTATTTTATTATACCAAAACTTCAAGCGTGATTATGCTCTAATGATTCTTACTCCAGCTATAAAGTGGCTAAAAATATGGAAATTTTATATAATAAAATACAGGAAAAGTATATTATAAAGCCCGTTTTCTAGGAAATAATATATTAATTATATAGGAAAAAGACAAATAGGGAATATTTGACCAATTTGTATAATAATCCAATAGGCAAATATCAAGGTCACAAGACGATCTGGTATACCAATTTTACACTCAAAAATAAATATTACAAAAAAATATTAGAAAATAATGTTAATATGGTCAAAGTAATTATAATATATGTTTATTAATATGAATTTATTAAAATTTAAAAATGCAAATATTGCCGTTTTAAAGCAAGGTTGTGCCGCACGTAGGTTATAGGCTCGTAGTGCTAACCAAGAGTATCATGAGCACCGCCCTTTTTTATTTTTTAATTATATCGCCCTAATTATTATATAGTTTTAAATATTACTTAGTTTTTTTGTTTTTGTTTTTCTTTGAAAACGGAAAGGTTCGAACCATTAGATGGCGTGCCGCTTAATAGGTCGAAATGTTAAAAAAGATTGGCAGACGGACTAACCGTCTAAAGGGCCACAAACAAAAAAAATCCACAAAATTACATAAAAAAATCTGAAAGCAAAAATGTTTTCAAGGAAAAGCAGATGGTCCAGCCAACAGGAGGCAACGAGAATAAACGTTCATCTTTGAAGGAAGTACACAAGTATGAAGCGTTGGGAACAACTATGGACACCTCAAATTTGGACTGCAATAGAGCCGTCAAAGTCGACCACAAATCCACGTCCCCTTCTCGATAAACGCTCAAAACCGCCGTTAAAAGACAACATGAAACCTTAGAAGAAGAAACTGCAGTTAATAAATAAGAGTATGTATGGAGTAAATATATTTCCTTTCATTTTGGTGAACGAGGAGTTAAAAGACGTAAATAAGAGTGGAATGTTAGATCAAAGAGTTTAAATGCACGATACGACATTACGACGTGTATCTTGCATTTGAGGTGTACAATCTTCATGTTGATAGATTTTATGTTACGGAAACCTACGATATTCATTTATAACAATATGAATACATTTTGGCTGAGTAAGTTTTTTTTTGAGATTTCACTATAATAACCAGACTTATGGTAATATATTTAGTAAATGTACACCTAATCAAAAGGTAAAAATTAAAGGGTACACAAACTTAACAAAAATAGAGAAGAGTCTATTTGGCCAAAATTTTTCATTTTTTTTGTAATAACAATTCGAGTAAAAGATTGTATGTGACAAAATAAACATAAGTTGTCAGGTCAAAATTAGAGTTGTGTTAGGTCAAAATTAGAGCTGTGCAAAATTGACCCGAACCGGAAACACGGACTGGTCCATACCAATTATTTCCGTACAGTCCCGGTCCAAAGTTTTTAAAAATTTCGGTCCCGGTTAAGGACCGAAAAAGACCGGATTATTATTATAGATTTAATTATATATATATTTAAAAAATCATCTATTTTTTACATATTATAAAAATAACAATTTATAATCATTTTTTTAGATTTAGATTTTATTCCGGTTCAACCGGTCCCAGACTGATCCCCGGTCCAAATTTTTGAAAATTTCGGTCCACCAGTCGGGACCGGATGCAAAGCCCTAGTCAAAATCAATCCTGGCCAATTTAAACTCAATCATAAACTGCCAATTAAAATTTAGATTTTATAATTTAATGATTGTGATAAAGAAATGCCACTTGCCATCCCTACTCATAAATGCTTACATTCTTACAAGCTGATTCCCATCCATAAAAATTGCCCTAGTAAGCTTCTCAACTAAGGCTTCACTGAAACCTGTGATTTGATTCACAGCACTGTATCAGACTTACCAGACACCAAGACTCAATACCAACAAACCAAGTAACCAACATCTTGAGCTAACAGTAGGCAGTTGCATATAATCATCCAAGTTCATAATCTTGTAGAAAAGGCAAAATTTGAAGGATTTTCAGAAGAATTCTTTCTTCCCAGATGAAGCTTCAAACAACTCACATATGACTGAAGCATTACTGCTTCCTTATACGTTTTTGCGCTGTTTTTTAACCTTCTGACTGGTAGGCTCTTTGGTTGTTTCTTTCTGCAATTTGAAGAAATGATCACCTCAAAACGAATTAATCTTGTTACTATAGTAGCTACAAGACATGATAAGGCTATATGATACACTTACCTTCCTCTTCATCCTTAGTCTTTGCCGTTGCCGACCTCGAGATTTCTTTTTGGGCTCTTCCTGGAAAGTGGGCAGTGGATATTTCAATTTTTATGCTCAGTGAACATTTTGAAATGATCACCTTAAAATGAATCTTGTTCCACATTCATGTTAAAAAATGACCTCTAACATTATATTCTAAATGGTCTCATTGTGGTTTAACAAATGAGAACTACAAGCATTAACTAGACAATCAACATAAAAAGCTAAGGAGAAACAAACCTGTGCAAGTGCAAGGATTCGGGCATGTCTTTCAGCATGAGTCTCACCATCTTCCTCCGCCTCCTCTTCTTCTCCATCACTATTTAGCATGTTTTTCAAAGTCCCATTCCTTTGTAATTTTTCTGACCTAGCATGCCTCTGTAAGAAATCAAGTAACTAAATGTCAAACAAGTCCTTACAGCACTTCATAGTCTTAAGAGAGAATATGGATGGAAAGGGGGCAGATAAAAAGTAAATTAACATACCTTAGACTTAAGGTGAGTTTTTAGGCTCTCCTCATTCAAGCACACAATTTTTGGGCAAAGTCTACACTTGAAAACCGATTTGGATTTCAAGATCCACTTTCCAGCATCATTTGGGAGTGAAATATCCTTTGCTAGTGTTTCCAACACTGTGATTTTTTCCTTCTTACCTAAACCAATGAGCTAGTACCTGTTAATTCCCTTCCCCATTTCATCAATCACATGTAGAGATACATTGATCTTATTTAGAATTTAAAACAGGACATAATTTGACAGACAAGTGTGTATCCATTCAGAAATAACAGAAATGCATAAGCAAAACATTTTTTCACCGTTATAAGGAACAATACCTATACATTACAAAAGAAATCATGTCTAAAGATGATAGCTAACAAGGTTCTGTCAAGAGTGGATGCCACCCTATAAATGTTAATAATGTGCAAGGGCTGCGTCAAGCACAAAACATACTTAAACAAGGAAGACGAATAATAAGAGTTCCTACATCCCAAATCCACCCAAGGTTCCAGTTTAATTTGGCAAAGCTGAGTTTTGGACCATTACTGGAATGCTCAGGAGTAAATGGTTGAAGATATAAGGAGCTTGCATCTTCAGTTTTGTAGGAAAAGTTGGTGTCAGTCATAAGGTATTTATGCTCTATTATTCATGTGTATGTCCATAAACTACAAATCTCTCTATTATAGATAAAACAATAGACTTTCTCATTGACAAGCACTATGCATTCAATACCGAAACAAAAAATTTGCATCAAAATCTTCAATTCAATCCAAAACATACAACTACGACATACATTAATTTACTTCCACTATTCTCTACAATATACAACAAAACAAAAGCATAGGCCCTAAGAAAGGAGAAAAGGAAGAGAGTTTGACAAAATTCAAAAAAAGAAGAACAACAAACGGCCTCAGAAACTTACTTGGCGAGTCTACCTCGCGTTCATCAGCAGAGCTGTCATCACTCTCGTGTTCTGCAAAGATAGGGAAAATGCAATCCATCAAATCATCAAACACATTTTGCACTTCACAAATAAAATAAATAAAAGATATCAACAACAGAGGCAGTGTTTAACCAGATGAAGAGGAAGAAGAAGGAATTTGGAGATTCACACGATCGGACACCTCATCGTCTTGTTGCACCTCCTCCGCTTCTTCAACAGAATCTTCTGAAGCATCAGAGACTTGATCTTCGACTTCAGAATCCGAAGAGGAATCAGAACCAGAATCGGAGCCATCACTTTTATCTCCACGGTCTTGCCTGTAGAACCTTCTTTTTATCATCTTCTCCTTCGAAAATGGTGGTTTTGTGTATAGGTTTTTCTATGAGTAAGAGAGAGAGAGTAAGGAAACATAAAGGAAAGAACATAAAAAGTTCATACAAATTAGGGTGGGCTGACAATTCCGTTAATGCTGGCCCAGTTTACAATAGGGTCACCCTGCGGTACAAATTATTCTAATTGCTTTCAAAGGTGAATGACAAACTATTAGATGGGGAACACTGTTTAGTCCTCGGAGACGGGATGATTGGGGTTCTTCTTAGCAATTGAATGTGAGATTTCGGTTAAGACCGAATCAGAACTTGTCTTTTGTGATTACAGGTTAGAAATAACAAAAAGAAAATACAAGGTTAAATGAAACAAATTATAGAATTAACAAGATTAGAGCAATATTGAAAGGAAAGCTGAATATTTGTATGTTAGTAACGAAGAATAAAGTTGACCTGCAAGTGCACCCTAAAGTGATTCTTTCACTTCAATCAAAATCATTCTAATTACTTTATAAGTTGATATTTCTGTTCATGTCTTTACAACCCTAATGATTTAAGCTTTTTATGAACGATCTTATTCATAAAGGCGCAAAGGCCTCTGGAGCCTCGCCCCACAAGATGAGGCGCCTCATGTAGGTTTAGGTCCAAACACAATTTCTATAAAAGAATAATTTTGAAAAACAAGCTCACAAACCCACGACTAAACATAAACAGAAAATGAAATATAGCAAAAATAGAGAAACGGTGAAGGAGAAGCACCAGAAGAGAACCAGAAACGAAAAGGGTCCAGTAGAAAGAAGAAAGAAGCTGCAGAAGAGAAATAGAGAAGGAGAGGCTGCAGAAACAGCACCAGGAGAAAGAAGAAATGCAGAAGAGAAGTTGTAGGGAAGAAAAAAAATGTTGCTGCACTTAAAGCTTCTGCCAGAATTGAAAGGAAAAGAAGGGTTTCAGAAAGTCAGAATCGCAGCATCTTTCACAGTCTAGGGGAAGAAGAGAAAAAGGCCCAAAAATAAGTTGCTGCGCTCAAATTAATTCTCTTCACCAGCTAAAGATACAAGGAATATAGTGATAACATTATAAAAAAAATCACACAAATTTAGGGTGCCTTCTGGATTGCTTCAAAGCAGCTTCTATGCAATCATCAAATCAGCTTAAAAAGGCACCGTATGCACCGAGATGGATTAATAAGGACATGCAGCTCCTTGTCAGATGATTGATGTGAAACACTCATTCCATTTCGAATTCTATCAATCAGATTTATAGTTATACTGTCATAGTTTTAACAATTCAGGGCAACAATGGTTACTTTTAACATACCAATGCAACAATCTTAAAAGCCTAGAGGACTCAAAGTCTTCAAATTCATACCTAAACCTACCAAAGTAGCAGTAGTTCATGCACAATACATGGTTCAGCAAAAGCAAACAATGATAAATCAGTAATAACTTTGCTCATTTAACAAAACAGAGCCAAACATAATAGCAAAAGAGAATACCAACTGGTGCAGTACGTAGGCGTAGGCACAATCACCGAATCGGAAATTCGAACGCAACTGAGACTGAGGGTCGCGAACCGCTTCTCTCCTGCCGGCGCCGGAGTGGGAGGTTAGGGTTTAGGACTTTAGGTTACACACAGAAGCGGGAAACTGGAGCAAAGGAAGAGGGATAATACTTGTGCTTTAATTTAGTTGGGCTCATTTGTTTTTCATTTTATGGCCCAATTTCACCATCACTATACTTTATAAAATTAATTTATGTGGGAAATAAATAAAAACTTAAATAATAAAAGATTTTGGAACAAATTAATATGCGTGGGAAATTAATTCGAGTAGAGTTTTGACGTGTTCACGTTCAGTTAGTTTAAAAAAAATATTATAAACAAACTCGGATTAGAGTTGTTAGAAGAACATCATATTCGAGCTTGTTTAATGAGTCGAGTTCGAGCTTAAATTTAAAAGAGCTTTAAAATGTGGTTCTAATTTGCTATTTTAGAATGTAAATGAGGCCAAACCAAACTCTTTCTAAGCAGAGTTCGAATAGTTTGTCTAATATAACCATCCTAAATAAGTTGAACTTTGATACGTTCGTGCTCAACTCGTTTATATAACAACCTAAGATCTTATTCTAGCTAAATGAAACCCTACACATTATTCTAGTCATTCGAGATGAGCTTTGGTTTGCTCAGACTCATTTAGAAAGTGAATGAGTTCGAGCTGAACTTTCTGCAAGTTGAGTATAAATACTTTGTCTCAAATAACCACCATGACTTTAACCAAGTTGAGTATGAATAGTTTGTCTCATATACCGCCCAAATTTTAACTGAGTTTAAACATGTGCTCATACTCTCTGTCTATTCAGCCAAACCTAAATTTCAAGTGAGTTTAAATCGTGTTCATACTCGAATTGTTTAGTCAAGTGAACGAGCTCGAACCAAACTCGAAGCATGCCCTACAAACGCAACATAAGATAATAATCCTGACCAGATTTGGTTTGGTGCTCAATCAAATTGAGGTTCTAATTATACAATATCCAAACCTTTGCCCTTTACAATCAAAACTAGTTTAACAAGCAAACTGAGCCCACAGCTCAGAATAGCTAGGAGAATCAGGCGGAGCTACAACAGACAACTGAAAGGCATCAGCATTGTCATTATCCATTGCAAAAACCTCAGCTAGCGAAGCCAAATCCTCTTCAAGGGTCAAAACACCTAGTTTAGCCTGCATCAAAGATAAACAACACATGATCATGATTCATAATCTTGAGAAATCAATTTCCAATCTTAATTACCTTGGCTTGTTGGAATGTTTCAAGCATGCGAGTATACTGGTTTTGTGCTTCAAGACAACGAGTCATGGATTGGACCCTTGTGACAGCCTCGCGGATGGTTGCAAACACTTTCTGCCTTCGGAATACCTTCAGAATGTCTTCCTCTTCTTCGTTTTCATCAACAGGTGAAACTTCTCTCCTGGATTTGTATCCACGCAAACCTGCTCCTTTTCGTCGCCACCTTAGTATAATCTTTTCCATGATACCAACGGCCCAAATCACCTTATAGTACTTTCTAACTCGATACCCTCTTATCTGAGCCTGTATTCCAGCAAACAACTTCCCAATTACAATCTTTTTCTCAGCTCAAACTTTGTTTACAATCACAATAAGAGACTACATTGTAATAATGACAAAGTAAGTGATCAAGGTAAAGTTGAAGAAAGAGAAGATTGGTCTAATAAGGCCTTTTTTGTATCGCTGATACAAACTAGATTATTTTTTAATTCTAAAAACACTTGATTAAAGGGGTGAAAAGGGGTTAGTAAACAAAAAGCCTGTTTGAGGCTACATTAGACAAAAAAGGCCTACTTAACCAATTCACTGAGTTAAAATTAAACTTCAAGTTGAAGATGGAAAAATCTTAACAGTTAATTTGTAATCCAATGATCAGAATAATTTACCTGTATTTTCACCACTTTTTGACGCAGTGTCTGAAAACCTTTGCGTTGTTTCCACCCTTTAAAATGTTTCTGGATGGTCAAAGCAGCTACATTACTATGGCGTGAGTATGGGAAAACTATCTTTGAAGCCGAAGAAAGATCATCTAAAGTGAAGCCGTGCTCATCCACTCTTCTAGCTTCTCTCTGTTGCCTCTTTTTGAAAGAGTGGACTCGAAAAGAAGCTTCTATAAATGCAGCAACTTCAGATGCGTTTCTACTTGCAGCCAACACGGCTATTGGAATGTTGCTTGCATCAACTTGTGGTTCAGCATTCACAGATCCTACTCTTTCAAATGTAAGTGAAGAAAAATGAGTGGTCAATTCCAACTCAGAGAGATATGCAGCGAGCCCCTTATATCCGTTTGCATCAGCAATGAAAGCCGGAGTTTTATCTCTTGGATCTTCTGCAGTGGGATCAGCAAAGGTTCTAACGGAAGCACCAGAAGCTATAAGGGCCGCAACCACCTTCTCCCTGCAAGTGTCCACACCAGCTAAGATGGGATTAAAAAGCTTTATGTAGAAATTATGCAACCTGAAAACATAGTATAATGGAGGATAGGCAACGAGAATAAAGATATACTAAAAAAAGGCTAATGCCACGTGTATTGAAACACACAAGTTTGAGGCTACCTTCCAAATCGTGCAGCCCAATGAAGGGCAGTCCAGCCATTGGTATCCCGAAAATTTACTCCGGCTCCATAACCAAGTATAGGACTTAAGGCCCACTCATACCCGAGTCCAGCAGCAATATGTATTATTCCTTGGTCTTTTCTAGACAAGGTACACACCGAACTATTCAGGGATTGTGCAAAGATCCATTGTTGTAACTTGTCTTTCAAAAGTTCCTGCAATACCCAGTCAATGGAGGCAGATGAAGTTTGAGAGCCTGTCCGAAGAGCTTCAATATGGAACTTATAGTCTTCTCCTTTCCGCGGAGAAGATTCAGACAGTAGCACCTGTACAAATTTAAGAAGCAATATAACTTCTTCGATACTTCTGTTTTCCTCTTGTTGAAGCCTTGTGCAGTTATTACAGATGCTATTCCTATCGCGGTACTCAAAGTCTTTGAAATCACTGCACTTCTTATTGCCAGAAGTGATGCAGAAAGAGACATTCCCAGAACAGTTAGGAGGAGCCTCACAGCTGAGAACACCATCTTGGATTATCTTGATTGGAACTTCAATATCACCAAACATACAAGCCAAGATAGTCTCTGATGGCTTACAAAGGAATGACCCAATAATTATAACCTGCAGCGAGATGCTCAGTTAATTATGAAATTGGTACATGCTAACTCTAACTGCTTATTAGTTCTTTTCATTGATTAAAGAAAGAATGAATTTTACTTCTTTGTATCGAGATGGTTAACCGCAAAAGGCATATCTACAAGTTCAGTAGCATAAATAAATTGCAGATACTTGAAATGCCATGGATTCAAAAGAAGAAGAAAAATCCTTGAGAAAAACATCTATCTGGCATGCCCAGAAATAAACTATACTGCAATTGCAGGCTGAAGGCAAATGTATAGAAACTAGACCACAGGAAACAGTACATCCTGAAACATACTTTTGTTGCCTCATTGGCAAAACCCCATTCTGGCGATATTTCTCTAATAATAAATTTATGGTCTTGCGCTATTGTCACATTGGAAGCTGCAGCAAGAGGCATTTGACACTGAGTAGGAGCAAGTATCATTGGGTAACATTCCGAGACGTTGGTGGCACTGCCACAAGCAGTAATTCCTGAGCATGTTGATTTGAAAATTTCAGCTTCTTGAGAAACTGACGGAAAACCTTCAAATAAAAGATAGTGGTCAAACTAGCAGGCACAGGATAATACAACACAGCTTCATATCCACTGTAAACCTTAGAGAATGAAGGATCTAAAATGACAAATTTACATGAATAACATAATGACACAAATTTAGAAGAATTAGCACAAAGACAACACGTTCTTTTACAGAAAGAAAAAGGAAAATGTATGACCTCATGAGCAATTGAGAAACAATACATATGTGAAAATAGGGGTGGGCATGGGACGGGACGGGACGGGATTTACGACTTTTTTTCTTCGTCCCGCGCGGGCCTTGTCCCATGTGGGACGGGACGGGACGGGACGGAACGGGACAAATCCCGCGTAAATTATGCACCGATTATATTCAATTTGTATGCTTGTTTTCTCTCATGTTTAAAGACACAAATGATCGGGAAAATTAAACTCGATACCTAATTATCGATTCATGACGCCTACATTAGTAGTTAATACATTGAAAACAAATTCAAGTTAAATCAAAGTGTCTTATCAATTCACATTCAGAAAATAACAACAAATAATTTACAGAAAATTACATTTATTTAATTATCGATTACAATTGTGGGAATTCACAAATCAAGGGCGATGGAACGGATAAGAGCAAGGGCGGCGATGGAAGTATGGAACGGAACAGAGTAAGGCGGCGAACGGACTAAATCAAGGGAGAGCAGAACCTCTAGTATTTTATATCCAACCAAATGAGTCGTACAGAATGATTGAATGACTGATGAAAAAATATCGAACTAATAATTTTAAAAATATAAAAATAATTTTAAAAAATTAAATTTATGTATGATATTTATCTATATAATATATATAAATATATAAAAATTTAATTTATATATAAATGCGGGACGGGACGGGATTAAGCGGGATGGGAAGTCTCCGTCCCGCGTCCCGTCCCGCAAATTTTTTGCGGGACGGGACGGGACGGGATACACATTTTTTTTTCCAAATCCCGCCGGGATCGGGACGGGATCGGGACGGGACCGGGACGGGATTAAGCGGGATTCATGCCCACCCCTATGTGAAAACACTGAAACTGAGATTGTGTTCCCTGTGGACGATGCCGAAAGTTCAAACTAGCAAGATTTATCTATGAAGCATTTTATTGGCACCTAAAATCTCAGCCTCAATCTGTTCCATCCAATAAACTAAATGTGAACAATGATATTCATCAAGTGTGTGTGTGTGTGTGAAAATAGATAACCAACCTATTTCTTGCCAGGCAGCAGGATCAGTTGAACCATATTCTCTACCATAGTAGTCACGCTGTTGCAAAGTTGTAGCTTGATCCAACTCTTTCACACTGTTATCACACCCCAGTGCTTCTGTGTCATCTGTATTGAGGATAGATGTAATAAATGCTTCGATACTGTCATCATCTACATCAAGATGCTCGGAAGGTCCTTGCAACAGCTGACTAACATTAACGTTTGATGAAGTGATAACACTTCCAGCAATATCCAAATTATTTAAACGGTCCATACATTGTCTCTGAGCCATCGTCCGTGAATTAACTTCTAGAGAGCTGGGACTGCATAGGCTCTGGCATGAGCCACACGCATCAGTCCAGGAAGCAGTACCTTGATTTTCAATGATGAGATTATTTACACTATTGCTTAAGGTGTGAGATTGGCGAGGTGAAATCTCTGGAACTGATGCAGCGTTGGTGTTTCCCTGAAGATATGTATTTAACCGCTGTTAATGAAAGATAGTAATTAAAATTCCTTTTCGTTTGGGAGATTAGAAGACCAAAAGATATCAAGATTGCATGGTTTGCTGTCATATTGTAATTACAAAGTAAGCAATGTGAGCAGAAAAGTCTCCTTTAGATAGTCATATGCTAAAACAATTTAGCAAGCAACATGAACAAGAACACTAACTGCAAAAATTCCACCTGTTTTTATCATGAAACAAATCTCGACCATAAATATAAACAATTAATGAGGTAAACTAACGAGGCAAACAAATAACTAATAGCTCACCTCAGTAGTGCCTCGGTAGTGAACAAGAACAATATCCTTATTTGCCCTAATAATAAGAAGCCATAAAAATCACAAAAGATGAGTAGAAGCAACTGATAGTTTTTATATATTGAAGAGAGAAAGATTGAAAAAGCATACCCCTCCCACTTCAATTCAAATTATAATTAACATGGGGAAAGAATTCACAAGTTCATAATAATTTATGTACTAACTGATTCAGCATCCAGTAGCAACGCCTATGAAAGTCGTTATCCTCTCCACGAGCATAATAACATTTCAGAGCTGGATGATTATCAACCTATCCACAAAATTCCAAATGTCAAGTCTCAGTCCAGTTCAATATAAGTGAAGTCTAGAAAATTAGATAATGGTATTTGATCATCACAAAATTGCATTTTCATCATACAAACCTTGAGTTGCTCATGAGATTCCGCAACTCTGTTTGAATTCCTCTTTTTCCGCCAATTGTGACCATCTTTACGGAAACAAGGAAGAATGTCTCTATTAAAGAGAAACAGAGAACCAGCTGCCAAAAGAAATCGACAATCAGCAGATTTAGAATGCAGTCACTATGAATAATGCATCAATGGCAAAATTACCTGAAGGCTTTTGGATAGGATGATGATAAATCATATTGTCATGATGATTTTGTAGGATAAAAAGCACCTCTGACGGTTTCAACCAACGATTCCGAGCTTGTTGAAACAAATGGTTGATATCATATCCTTGAAAGGTTTCTAAGAGTTCAGTAACCAGCGGTAAGCACCACACAAAGCAAGACAAAACAAGCATATCCCAAGGAGAAAAAGAGGCTTACCAGTTTCCATAGCAATACAAAATTCTCTTGGTGTAAATGTATAATCAATGACCGGAGATGGAAATGGGTTCTCCCCTGCTACTCATTTAAGGTAGTCGTCGGATATCAGCCTTGGAGTCAACTACTGAAGTAAAGGTGGGACATTTTCTCTACCCTTTTTAGAATTCGTGAAATCACAAACGGAGACAGAAAGCAAGCAGCAACTGCTAACGCCGTCGGGTAGGAAAATTTCAACAGTGGCGACTACAATATACCGCGTTTTGCATCCACGGTTTTAATTTTATTTTACAATTAAAAAAAAAAGGTCTAGTCTTGACGATTCTTAAACCGTGTTACTTTTCTCCACCATTAACTAAACTTTGCCACCATCGTCAGCATCAACCGTAAATAGCTGAAATCGAACCGTTTACCCTCGTTATTTTCCGTATGGTGGGTCATCTGAAGTGCCGAAACTCTGCTAGGACTTTGGTCGAACACCTTGTCTACACCATCCACCACTTCCAAAAACGAGCCTCTCCGGGATAGTTCTGTTGATACCTTCTCCTCCCACGAGCATCGACTTCCATTTCTGAACGATTCCATTGTCGTATCGTATTTAATGATTACGAGTCCTACGTTGCACTGTTGCAGGAGCGATTATTTGGTGGTGCGACGTACCTAAAATTCTGTCCAATTTCGACTGATGATACCATCTCAATCTGTTATATGGGCCTCATACTGGGCCTATCATATGCGCCGGTGTTGGTCAATTAGAGTTGGCCCGTTAATATATATTTGCGTTTCTTCAAAGATAAATCATCTCAACCCTGCCTCGCAACCGTCGCAGCACCAGCCGGATCACAACCACCACCTCGCCGGCAACAATCGCCCCTCTCGGAACCCTAAGAACCATCGCCCCGCTCACAGTTCATATTTCTCTCACTTCAATTTCTCGAAGTCGTCTTCGGCGGCGGCAACTCAGACTACGCAGTCACTCAGGTTTCGGCGGTACGTTTCCGGACGGTTCTCTTCCTCGGAGGATACGGCGCTGGGAGGTGGTGTGACTTCGAAGCCAGGTTCGTTCGTGTTATACTCTTTCTGTTTCGTTTTCGGTTCGATTTATGTAAAGGTTCAGTTCTAGTTTTTTCAATTTCGATTCTTTCTTCGATTTTGCTATCATCTCAACAAGTTGCTTCGGAATTTTGTTGCTGGGTTTAAAATGTGCTTTCTTTATTTTGTTTATTTCGAGTTTTGTTGCTGATTTTGTTAATGCTTGACTGAAAATCTGAAATGAGTGCATTAATGCTTCGAATCTTCCATAATCGAAATTCGGAACAATCACAAGTTCTCAACTAAATTAACAGTAGATCTTATCCACAAACATAAAGGCCTTTGCCCTAGTGAGATAGTGAGATGGCATGGATTTGGAATCTGATTGTCATGCCTAAAATTAAGAACTTTGTTGAAAACTTTATTTCGAAACTATCTCATGATGGCTTTCTAACTAAAGAAGTTCTTCTCAAACTAATAGCCATTTGTGACCTAAACAGATCCGTTTGATTAATGCAATCCAGTGTTGATAGCATTGCTGTATTGAGATTACTGATATAATTTTGTACTCCTGCTTGGATAAGTCTTGAAGTGTTGATAGTATTGATGTATTGAGATTACTGATATAATTTTGTATTCCTGCTTGGATAAGTCTTGCTCACTTCACTTTGCTTGCTTGTGACCTAATTTGATAGATCTTCTTTCCTGTTCATTGACCATTGTTTTTTTATCAAGCTGTTTTGGCTTTCTTCTTCTTTTTTTTGCTTTTCTGAGAGTGCTGCTGAATTGTTATATCCCATGGGCATCTGGTTTAGCTGTCACAGTGGATGGCATTGATCAAACGGCTCATACCTAGTTATCAAGACATTAAAAATTCAAAGCTATAAACATGGAGTTGTGACTTTTGCTTTAATCTCTTTGGTACACTAACTCTAGAATGATTGTGGATTAAACCATTGATTGAAATGTTCTGTTTGCAGTTGGAGTTCAATCTTTGGGGATTTTTGCAATAATCTCTTTGTTTGTGACCATTACCCGCAGAAAGTGAAATAGTAGACAAAGTGCAGGGAAAATGAGCGCTGGTAATACCATTTTCCTTTGTTGTATTCTTTAGCTGATTGAAATGATGTTGAACAAAAAATAACATAATCATGGATTGCAATGTGGATTCTATGTCTTGTGACTAGCATGCACAAAATTGACAACGGATTTCAATATACATCGATTCAAGCTCCAAACATTGTTACCTTGTGATCAATGGCATCAGTTTCGATTAAGAGTGCATTAATAGTTTTCTTGTTTTTGCACTTCACTCACACATAATATACTTGATACAAAATGCATGTATCTGTTGATATATATCCTCTATCTCGTACTGTATTTGCCCTCCATATCGGCTAATCCATGTCATCGTGCAATGAGAAATTTAGTCTAGGTTACCGCCAATAGTGTATGCTGTTCCTGTGTTCTGAACTTCTGATTAATGTTTCATAGGCGGTTCATTTGGTGGGGCGAGAGGTGCAAGACCTGTACCTCCGGAGAAAGGTGTCTTTCCTTTGGATCATATGCATCAATGTGACCTGGTATTTTGTAATGTCTTTCATACTAGAATTCTGACATTTTTATTGATGTAAGATGCTCACATGAGTCTTTTGATTCATTATGTTTTTCAGCAAAAGAAAGACTATTTAGACTGCCTCAAACTCGAAGGTCATAAATCCGAAAAATGCAGACTCTTCTCCAAGAAGTACTTGGAATGTCGAATGGAGAAGTCCGTCAAAATCTTTATAAATCTCCATAAATTGTACATTACTTGAAATTAATATATTTGTTGAATTTTGTAGAAACTTGATGGCAAAACAAGATCTGTCAGAACTCGGATTTCGGAAAGAGCTTGATAAGGAAGCCTCTCAAGTAAGAAGTTAACATCATAATATTTTTTGAATCTTGTATGAACATAGTTTTGTGATAAGATCAACTGTATTGTAACCTCGAACCCGAGCAATTTGAAGCTGATTTCAAGAACCTATTATTTAGAATAATACCAATTTTTGAAGGTCGCCTCAGATTAGAGATGAAGGGTGGACATTCAAATTTTATTTATATCTACAAAACAAATGACTTTATTGTTATATTTTGGCTCATAAATTCGTTAGTTATCTTTTTGTATAATTTAGTTATTCTACATTTTGGTTTTAGTTATATTCTTTTACATTATCATGTCATATTATCTTATTAACTATTTAATCAAATGGCGTACGACTGAATAACCGTTACTTCATTATTTAACATAAACTAAGGTCAATGTAAGAAAAATTGAATCGTTGCCTTCTAAAAATAAACAAGAAACAGAACAGTACCTCACCTATTGAGTCCGACTAAAGGTTGGTGTCTAAATTACTATTCACGCGTTGCAATGATGTACCGTTCTGATAGTTTAATCTTTGGTCGGGTTCAATAGATGATGTATCGTTCTGATAGTTTAAACGATGGGTACTAAAGATTAGTCAGCGCCTAAAAGATGGGCATTGTTTGAACAATTATCTCAATAAAGACTTTATAAAATAGAAATAAATCAATTGTTAGTTTTTAACATTAAATTGATGGCTCTAAAGATAAATAATATGCTGCAAATATATCTTTCTATAAAAAAAATATTATTTAAACTTAAAAAGATTCACTAATATATTTGTAAATCCAAAAAAATCCTAAATTGAGTAGAATTGAAAAGAAAAAAAAGCTATACGTGCCCTATATAAATCCTCTTTGCTCTTCATCCCCACATTTCAACAATCTTCCCGGTTTCAAATTTCGGGCTTGGTATCGATTCTTCCAAGAATTCCAAATTCAACGATGAATTTGCTTTTAAGTTACTTTGATGTTCTTCGCACAAAGTACTTTGTCTGGAAACCGAGATTTTCTGAGCCGATTGAGCCACAACGGTCCATTCTGACTGTGGATGATGTGTTGAAGTTGAAGGTTACCATAAAAGAGATAGGTGAGCATTCTGCTGCTCCGGTGCCGACAAGAGTAACGGAGAAGTCGTCCGGCAAGGAAGGAAAGCAGGAGGAGATGAATTTGAGTTGGTTGATTATGGAATCGATTAAACACAAAAATCTGTGTCGTTTTTAGTTACTTGATGGTGAGAGAATTGGAGAGGAGATTAAGCATTGTTGGTAAATTTTTAATGTTAACTGTGAAACCAAATTTTTGTTGTTTTATTTTTATCCTTTGGTTATTTGGGTTGCGTATCTTTTCTTTTATCATCTTTTAAAAGACAGATCGAGTTTGTTTGCGTGAAGAGGTTGTATCTTTTCTTTTACCATCTTTTAAAAGACGGATCGAGTTTGTTTGCGTGAAGAGGTTATAGATGGTTGATTGAAATTTGATGCTTAATGATAGAGCCTGGAATGAGGTTTTCATCCTTGGTTCCCGAAACTCGTGCATTCAAGCTTTACGTTATTGTCATTTGATGTTGTTGTTTCTAAATGGTTTTTTTACTATGTTCTCATCCTGAGGGTATGTCCATCAACCATTTGTGAAGATGAATGTTCAAGCTGAGCATACGGAGATAGATGGTCCAAATATTGTCCAAGAACAAGAGCAGTGTGATCACTTTCACTCGGAACAATCACAAGATTTCGAGTTAAAGAGCTTCAACTAGAGCTTAAAAAGAGACGGTTATGCCTTGAAAAAAACTATGTTTTCCATTAGATTAGTTCAACCTCCTTTGGGCTACTCACTCTTTTCAATACTCATCCAAGTGCATAATATCTCAGAGTTATGTTCTAAATTTCTAATGACATTATTAGAACAATAATTAATGCTTTTTATTTATTATTGTCATAAATAGTCAAGCTTGACATCCAAGTAGAAGGTTCTTGACTTCTAAGTAGAAAGAGTTTGGATAATATTTATGTAGTTATTTTTATTATTGTCAAGCTTGAGATCCAAGTATTATTAGACTATAAATAGAGATCAATTTTAGTTAGAAAGATACTCAATTTTACATAAACCCATGGTATTTCCATCCTTCCTCTTAATGCCACGTACGCATTATTTGTGTGTTGTGTCAAGTGCTTTGAAGCTTCTCTAGTGTGTTGCATCTTGAGAGTAATAATCAATCTTTTTCTGCCTTTGTGTGTCATATCTATAAAAAGAAGAGCATATACCCAACCTGCATCATCTTCATCTCCACGCCATTTTTAAGATCTTATCATTCCGGATTCATCTTCCACTCATCCTCAACCGAGCAATCATTTTGCACTGAGTCTTCCTAGATCCTTGAAGCGTATCAATTTGATATGAACATTCGATCACAATACATGTCTATTATGTCAAATTCCTTTTCGGCATAAAAATTCACCGCGGATCATAAGATATAACCTTTTAGGTTTAAACTCTCAATATTAAACAAACTTAGACAAACACGGACTTTTATTTTATTTTATTTTTGCTTGTTTCCCCGGACCACACTCTAATTGAGCCTACAAACTCGAGCATATTGTCTTGGTCATATATGTCAGGTTGTCCGCCGGATGTATCCCGGATTTTTATATTTCTTTTAAAAGGGGTCATATTAAATATAAAAGTATTAGATATAAAAAAAATATTAATCATTTTAAACGAAAATTAAGGTTTACGTAATACTTTTCATATATTTAGTATTACGATTAATATTATTTATAATAGTATTGAATATATTTTCAACTTTAAATGATATATATAAAGTAAATATCTTTAAGCTTTATACCGTTCATAACAAAGAGTTGTCAAAATATAATACTTGAATACATAACACTTAAATTATAAAATAAGTGAATATAATATGTTCAAAGGTAATATTTATATGCTTGTATTAACAATATATTATTATAAAATAAGTGAATATAATTAATTTTTAAAACTAAAATCACACAATTAAATATTAAGCTTGTCATCCAACAACCTCCTATTTAAGAAGGAAATAAAATCTCTAAAAATATATCTTCTTGCCGACTAGTATTCGAATTAGGTAAGTATTAAGTGTCAACCAATGAAAACTAGCCACGTGTGATGTGAACATTATCCACTAACAATCGAGTCATCAAAATTTTACGTGTTTCTGGACCGGGTTCAGTCAACCCGCTTTCCTTTTACTATCTTTTTCAAACTTCCGCTATCTTGTAGGAGACTCGAGATCTTTCCGCACCCCTATATAAGTCATCCTCCTTAATCCCAATCCTCACAACAATTTTCGAACTCAAATTCAGTCTCATTCTCTGTGATCGATCAATCAATTTCTCGAATAATTTCTTAGTTAGAAGATGAATTCAATTTTTACTCCATTCGATGCTCTGTTCGCTGAATCCTTCGGCTGGAAGATCCGATCTATTGAGTCGGTTCAGTCACGAGATTCGGTTTCGGCACCGGGAGATAGCTTGAAGATGACCGGAGAACAGATCGGGAAGAAATCGTCTGTTCTGGTGACGGAGAAGTCGTCCGGGAATGGAGGAAAGCATGCGATGAAGTTGAATCCGAGGTTTGCAGTAGAGCTTGATGGTGTTAATTGTTTCGAGACGATTCTCCCGTTTTAACTTTAGTGGTAAAAGGCTCGGTATATAAGGATTAGTTTGATTGAGTACACAATATGATTGATTTGTTATAAAATTAGGTTAGGAATACGAATACGATTAGATGATTCTTAATTGTATGATATTTCAATCTGATTATGTCTTTGATTATTCGTAATCTGTCACTTTCTTGAAGAGCTTCCGGAATCGTATAAGATACCTTATTGAATCTAATCACGTTCTTCAATATACAAAGAGATTGTAGGGGGAAGTAAGCTCTCACCCTTACGTGACAAGGCAGGAAATTATGGTAGGCACAACTAACTCGACCCGATCCGTTACATACGGATACAAAATTGGATATTTGGATATTAATTGGTCCTAGACAAGGATCAGGTTTGTTAATTTTAGTATCCGGCTAGTGTAAGACAATGAGATGCACGTCATAACAACTAGTCTAATTGACACTTAACTAAAGCCAAGCTTAGTCAAACGGGCCGACTTAGCCAAACGGATGGATAGTATAGCTCATCTCGATACCATATCCGACGAGTCTAAGACGTAGAGGGACAATTGAACCTATGCAGATGAGCCACGATGGGTCCGAAGACTAAGACTTATATGGACAATTGAACCTATGCAGATGAGCCACGATGGGTCCGAAGACTAAGACTTATATGTTTAGGTCCAGATACTATCATATCGTGGATATGACACATTTTCACACAGTTATCCAATCATACGAGTTGATGCCGTATTCGGATATTCAAACCATTCCAATGGATTCGGATATTCAAACCATTCCGCTTACCCACTACAACAAGAATAACTTAATTAAACTTTCAAGCTTCAACTAATGACCTATACTATATGCACCTTTATGGGGATAATAATGGGTTGATGGGTGAATGTAGGACGTCAATTCCTCATTATTCATCAATCCATCGTCAGTTGGGTGTTTGACCGCATCCCCATCACCCATGGTTGACTAAAATCGATTATAATTATTAAGTTAGACCCTCCACAACGGAGGGTCGGGGGCTCTTAAGCCCCTCCATGTCATCGAACTGATGGCATGACGGAGAGAGGGGCATAAAAGCCGGGGTCGACGCCAAAATAGGCATGTGTAGTTTTAATTAAACTTAAAAATGAATTTCATGATTTATTACTAAGTAAAAAAGTTTTACAGAAATATTTTTGAATAGGTTTTAATTTTCTCTATTCAATGATACCCATTTTTCATATGTTTGGAGAAAAAAAATTTTGACCATTTTAAACGGACGTTAAGAGTTCACGTAATAAATCTACGTTTACGAGCATGCATCACCAACTAAAGGTGAATTTAATTGGTGTTTTCTTTTGTTAATTTTTAAATATTTTTAAATTTTATGGATAATTTATAATAGTATTAGTAATATTATTTTATAATAATGATATATAAATATATAATTTATTATTTTATTGAAAATAATAAGAAAGTAAAAAGTAAAAAATAAGAGTCTCGGAGCTCTCTGTTGTGGGTGAAAATAAATGAAAAGTTGAAATGAGGCTACTAAGCTAACGTGACAGAATTTTTGCTGACGTGACAGGAAAAAATTAGTAGTCCCGGGACTCTCTATTGCACATGGTCTTATGTTGCATTTTT
Organism: Fagopyrum esculentum; assembly: GCA_033239045.1. Taxonomy (NCBI): domain Eukaryota; kingdom Viridiplantae; phylum Streptophyta; class Magnoliopsida; order Caryophyllales; family Polygonaceae; genus Fagopyrum; species Fagopyrum esculentum. Next base: position 2,532,757 of record BSUD01000002.1, on the reverse strand, counting down.
ACAGTATTTTTGCACATGTAACACAACACTAATATTTAAAAAACACGTATTATTATTAACAAGATATAAATAATAAATATAATGTGAACATAAACTATATTAAAACTTTTATAACTTCGGGATTTATGATAAATATATCTAATAAATTAGATATTCCGGGATGGGTGAAGGGTCCTCACCCACACCATTTTCAAAATCTTATCACTATGGATTCATCTCCCATTCATCCTCAACCGAGTAATCATCTTGCACTGAGTCTTCTTAGATCCTTGAAGTGTATCAATTTGCTATGAACATTCGATCACTAGACATGTGTGCTATATCAAATTCTTTTTCGTCATCAAAAATTCACGTGGATCATAAGATATAATCATTTAGGTTAAAACTCTCAATATTAAACAAACTTGGGCAAACACGGACTTCTCTTTTTTTTTTTTTTGCTTGTTTTCCCGAACCACACTCTGATCGGGCCTATAAACTCGGACATACTCTCTTGCTCATATGTTGGGTTTTGCGTTGAACGTATCCCGGATATTTATATTTATTTTAAAAGAGGTTATATTAAATATAAAACTACTACACAAAAAATATTAATCATTTTAAACAAAAATTAAGGTTTACGTAATACTTTTCATATATTTAGTATTATGATTAATATTCATTTATAATAGTATTAATAATATTATGAACAATAAATAATATATATATATATATATATATAGTAAATCTTTTTAATTTTTTAAAATAAATAAAGAGTGAAAATAGGTGTGTCAGGACTATTTGTTATGAGCAAAAATCAGCATAAAAAATAAGATAAGACTTATAATTTGACATGTAGAATCTTCACAATATATCAATAGAAATAGAGTATAGGAATTTCATGAGTATTTGTTATATAAACTGATACATATCTTCAAGCATTATAATAATATAATAAATGTGTTTTTAAAAAGATTTACCCCGTTTAGTTAGAAGTACGGAAACGAAAACGGAATGAAAATGAATCTAGTTCATATATTTACCTTATTCATGAATATTTTTTGAAATTATCCTTTGTGGTTGCATGTAAAATCTAGTTGTTTTTCCATTTTATTTTTCTACAAGATATCAACACTAATCAAATTTTACAACAATTACTTAAAACCACAATGAATGATTTCATAAAATTTCATGAATAATGATATACATATGAACTAAATTCGTTTTCATATTAAAGAGTTGTCAAAATATAATACTTGAATACATAACACTTAAATTATAAAATAAGTAAATATAATATGTTTAAAAGTAATATTTATATGCTTGTATTAACTATATAGTATCCACCAAATCTCATATATAATTAATTTTAAAACGAATATAACACAAGTAAATTATTTAACTTGTCATCCAATAACCTCCTATTTAAGAAGGAAATAAAATCTGTAAAAATCTATCTCCAGTCAACCCGCTTTCCTTTTATTATCTTTTTCAAACTTCCGCTTTCTTGTAGGAGAATCGAGATCTTTCCGCACCCTATATAAATCATCCTCCTTAATCCCAATCTTCACAACAACAGATCTTCAAACTCAAATTCAGTCTCATTCTCTGCGATCGATTGCGCAATTAATTTCTCAAATAATTCCATAGTTCGAAGATGAATTCGATTTTCACTCCATTCGATGCTCTGTTCGCCGAATCCTTCGGAAGGAAGATCGGATCTGTCGAGTCGGTTCAGTCACGAGAATCGATTTCGGCACCGGGAGACATCTTGAAGATGAGCGGAGAACAGATCGGGAAGAAATCGTCTGTTCTGGTGACGGAGAAGTCGTCCGGTAATGGAGGAAAGCATGCGATGAAGTTAGATCCAAGGTTTGCAGTGGAACTTGATGGTGTTAATTGTTTCGAGACGATTCTCCCGTTTTAGTTTTAGTGGCAAAAAGCTCGGTATATAAGGATTTGTGATTGATTTTTGCTATGATTTGCAAGTGATAGATTATGTGAATATTATCCACATTCTCACAGGAAGAGGTTGATTAGTTTCATTGAGTACATTATATGATTCATTCTTTTATAGATTTAGGTTAGGAATACGATTAGATGATCCTTAATTATCTGATGATTTCAATTTGATTATGCCTTTGATTATGTCTTTGATTATTTTTTCACGTTCTTCAATATACAAAGAGATTGTAGTGAGAACTAAGTTCTCACCCTTGCGTGGCAAGGCAGGGAAGTATGGTAGGCAGAACTGACTCAACCCGATCCGTTATATACGGATACAAAATTGGATACTTAGATGTTAATGGTCCTGCATATGGATTAGGTTCCGAATCCAATGAATTTGAACATATGAATATCCTTGGTAATTATCGTATCCGATTAAAAGTTATCCGATTATTCAAATTGATGTTGTATTCGGATATTCAAATAATTTCAAACCATTCCGCGTAATGCACCCCTAGTCAGCATGATAATCGATTATTATTGTTAAATTAGGTTTATAGTTATGGTATTTTTGCACAGATAAAACAGAATTAATATTATAATGGGTCGGGTGATGGTGTCCGGCCGTATCCGCCCATCACCCTGGTTGATTATAATGGATTATAATGGGTCAGGTGATGGGTGTACGGCCGTATCCACCCATTGCATTTTTATCGTATTTTTATATAGGTAAAACAAAATTACTACTTTAAAAACACGAATTATTAATAAGAAGATATAAACGTTAAATATAATGTGTTATTCCAACGTAACAATAATAAAATTTTTATTATTTTATAACTTCCTGATTTTAAGATAGATATATGTAAAGGGTCCTTACACACAAACCACGCATCATCCGAATTTTTCAAGTTTTTACCCGTTTATGGATCGATTGATTCAAACACGCGTGTAATGCGGTTGAATTTACCATCCCGTCTCTGATGCTCTTATCTCCAACTTGTAGCGGTGCAATATGAGTCAAGCCTAGATTTTATACGAACTTTAAACTGCGTTCATATTCGGATCATTTTGAAAGTGAATGAGCTTGAACCGAGCTTTTTGACGAGCCGAGTCTGAGTAGCTTGGCTAAAATAATGATCATATAGTCTTATTTTAGTCGAACGAGTTGAGCATCAACATGTTCAAGCTCGACTTGTTTATACAAGCTTTAAAATGTGTTCATATTCGGCTCGTTTAAAAAATAAACGAGCTCAAATCGAGCTTTGGATGAGCCAAACGAGAACCGAGTCCGAGTAGCTTGTCTCATATATAAACGATCCAAGCCTAAATTTTATACGAACTTTAAAATGTGTTCATACTCAACTCGTTTAAAAAATAATAAGTTCGATCCGAGCTTTGAACAAGCCGAACAAGAATCGAGTCCGAGCAACTTAATGTACAAACATGCGCCATGAATCTGAGATAAATATTGGGCTTTTGTGAGGCCTTTTCCAGCCCACTAACTATCAAACTGGGCCAACGTTTTGGGCCTCAAGCCCATTTCCAATCCAAGTTTTCCTTTCCTATTGGTTTCTATTAAAGCTGATAAAAAAAATGGTCCGTTCCACTGGGCCCTAGACTTATTGAGGCCCACACAGAAATATTTATTAGTCCACAAAACAAATATTATACGATCATTTAATAATACATGTAATTTTTAGATTCAAAACAATAGGATAATTTATAAAATATCTTAATTGATATATATATTTTCGGAAAAAAAAGACAATTTTGTAACTATGCTTTTTGAAAAACTAGAGTAGTAACTGATATTTTTAATGTTTCAATTAAGTAAATGTACCCCAATCTTTTGTATTTATTTTCAAACTCTACATACTCTTCTCTCAAGGGCTACATTTAAACCCTCCTCCCAATTGTACTAGGAAAAGAATCCAATGTTGTTAGTGGACGGTGATCAAACATAATATAATATTATTGTAATTAAGAACGTAATTAACACGAATGACGACGTGAGTTCACTGAAATAGATAGAAGAAGATATTTATGAGTACGTAGGGTGAGTTTGGTGGGGATTTGGTATGGTATAATTGGGGGAACAAGGAGCACTCTTAATGAGGTACAAAGAAGCTTCTATTCTAAGCATTTGACTACTCAATCTCTCTTAGACTCTATGTTTGGGGATTCTCACAAGAAACTATAGACAAAAAAGAGAGCAAGCATTTCGATTTTCGAGTGCCGTAAAACGATGCATATACGAACAATCTATTGATATAATAAACTTTTTGCATCTGAATTTAGGACAGAAACATATCGGAAAATCATATTGGGTTTAAGTGTTGTCGGAGATAATAAAGTCTCACATCGAAAGATGAGAACACTTCGAGCCTAGTATATAAGGTCGGTGAGCTACTCCTTCTATAGCCAATTGGTTTTAGGATGGAACCTCATTGAGTTTATGTGCTGGGCTTGAGTCTAATGCGCATGTGTGCTCGCATGCACACGATCTCCGCTCTACCGGTCCGTTTGTATTGGACTTTGACAAGTGTTGGGTTTGAGTTTAATACGTCTGTGTGTTCGTATGCACACGACTTCAATCTACAGCTTGCGTTGAACTTTAGCATGATATGAGAGTGTTAACCTGATTGCTACATCGATCGTAACCCGAGAAATAGCTATAAAGAAAATGAGATTTTAAAATTGATAGTTCACACATCCTAAAGTTGAAAGATTGTAAGTCTATTATATTATCTAAGGTTCGTTGACCACTCTTTTAATAATCAAATGATTTTAGAATAAAAATTTTGTTATGTTTATGTGCTAAATTTGAGTCTAACGCACATGTGTGCTCGTATGCACATGACCTCAAACCCCATTCTACGACTTGTGTTGAATGTTAACATTATATAAGTATACCAATCGAGTGTTAACACTATCGGTACATCGATCATAACTCGTTAAGAGAATGAAAATGCTAAAACCGTTTGTTCACATATCTAGAGTTGGAATATTATAAATCTTATGCATATGATTTCGTGGGATTTCTCTTAAGAGTTATGATCAATTGGTTATATAATTAAACTAACTTATGTGTATATGTAAATTAATAAGTCCTATAAAATTGATCGTGAAATGAACCGTTAGCACGAGGGGTTGATCCACCTAATTTGTTTGTGAGAGATATCATAAATGAGTGAGTCGAGTAATGACTAGGTCAAGTATATGCTTAGTCAGAAAGACAAGTATAAAAGGAGCAATACGATATAAATGTTTAGATTCTTAAGATAAGTTGTTGACCCACCAAAAATTAATTTATAATATTTAAGTATGTGAAGATGATATATGTAAGACCATAGGTATACATATTAATTTTCGGGTTTATTCTAGGATTTAAGCTTCAAATTTGAATGTCTAAGGAGTTTTGAGTTGATTTTTTTTATCAAGGATGCTTGGAACATATTAATGGATGAATTTGCGATGTTTGTGGAAGACGGTGTTATATATGTGTCGAAAAACACAGACCGTGTTTTGAGAGCTAGCAAGACGTATGTGATTCTATGCCTAGACCTAACGTGTGGCTTGCATTTTGACATTGACACTTGAAAAACTACAATACTAGATTTGCATTCTCACTGTTGAGTGTCAAAGTGAGACCTAGATTCTCCCATTGGTCTCAACGCGAGAAACATTATATTTGTTTATCCTCGTGTTTTCTTTTATAATGTAAGGTTAATAAAAGAGACGTGCAATATTCATTTTTTTCAAATATATTTTTTTTGGCTCATTCGTATAACCTTGTTATTTTCTCACAAGCCTGGTACTTTGGTGGCAAAGGTACCTAAAAAGAGATTAAACTATTCAGTTTCATCAAGTGTTTCGCTAAAACAATAGTATAGCAGTTAACTTAACTAGTTCCATTTTGTATTGGTTGACCAACAGATATGTTTTGATTCTTCGTGAGAAGAATCGAATTTTTCTCGAGTGAATTCACCTATCCATGACTATAGCATAATATTATTAGAGAGACAAGGACAACTATCGGATGAGACGGGGTAGCCATCCTCTTGCATTTACAGTCAAAAGACACTTAACGTTATCGGGTGGTTCGAACTTTATCATCGAGTGATTACTACTTAGGGCCCGTTTGGTTTCAACTCCGGAAATGGAAACGGAATGGAAACGAATTTAGTTCATTTGTATATCCTTATTCATGAAATTTTGCGGAATCATTATTTGTGGTTTAATGCAAAATGCACTTGCTTCCCCACATTTTGTTACCCTATAAGGTATCAAAAGTAATCAAACTCTACTCCAATTGCTTCAAACCACATATAATGAATCCAAAAACTTTCATGAGCAAGGGTATACGTATGAACTAAATTCGTTTCCATTCCATTTCCGATTCCGGGGTTAAAACCAAACGGACCCTTAGTCTTTTAACCTTACTCGAGGGTACTTGGGACAAATACTCATTGGTGAGACCATAGAAATCCGCAGTTTAACCTACATTTTAAGCAAGAAAATGGATATTTTATCACATGAATATTATTTTAGTGGGTAGCCATTGTTTTCAGGTTTAAGCCCTGAAATATAGGCGTTGGTTCCACGTCCAAAGGTCAAATTAACTAATCTCCATTAAACAAATCTTTCAACCCACAGTTACAAATTAATGATTTTTAATCTTAATCTAATCCAAACCCAACACTTAAACACGTGAATCAACGAAGAATAGAAGCTCTGCAAACGAATGGAATAGAAATTTCGGATCAAGAGATCAGCACAGAAACTCTTACAAATAAAACAAAAAAAAAAACTCAAATTTACTGACTTTAATGCACGAAGAAAACAGCTGTTTTCTTCTTCTTCATTCAATGCAAAATGAATTTAAAGCATTATAATTTTGTCATTTAGCTTAATTAAACAATGCTTCCTAAATCAACGGCTTATAATCTCCTCTTTCAACAGCAGATTTCATGGGTTTGTGTTTTGAGTGATTTTTACTCTTTATAAAGCTTTGAACTTTTCACCCTTTAGTGTTCCTAGAAGATACTGTTCTTGGCTTTGTAAATCTCATTTAGGGTTTCATTATAAGAGTTTTGGTAACAAGCTTGAATCTTTAGTATAGAGAAAAATGGATGAGAAACATGAAGCTGATAAGATTGATGATGTTATTTTACCGGGTTTTCGGTTTCATCCAACGGATGAAGAACTCGTCGGGTTTTATCTCAAGAGGAAGATCTTGCAACAATCTCTTCCTATTGAGCTCATCAAGCAAGTTGATATTTATAAGTATGATCCATGGGATCTTCCAAGTAAGTTTTGAACCGGGTTAGTTAATTAGTTATATTACTCTTAGAAACCCTAATTTTTAACTTGTTTTTTATTCTAACTATTGTGTTGTCTTATGTTGTGTGAGTTTAGAGCTAGCTTCAACCGGGGAGAAAGAATGGTACTTCTATTGTCCGAGGGACCGGAAGTATAGGAATAGCGCGAGACCTAATCGCGTTACATGCGCGGGGTTTTGGAAGGCGACGGGAACCGATAGACCAATCTACTCTTCGGATGGAAGTAAGTGTGTTGGATTGAAGAAGTCTCTTGTTTTCTATAGAGGAAGAGCCGCGAAAGGGATGAAAACGGATTGGATGATGCACGAGTTTCGGTTACCTTCTTTATCCGATTCTATTCCTTCTAAGAAACTCCTTGATAAAGGAATATCCGCAAATGTAAGTCATCTCGAGTTTATTCGATTATGTGTTAATTCCTAGTTGCTTAGGGTTGTCTTCTTTATTGATAGATGTTTTCGCTATTTCGTTTTAGGATTCTTGGGTGATTTGTCGGATCTTCAAGAAAACGAGTTCAATGGCGCAAAGGGCTTTATCATATCCGTGGATAGCACAAGTACAAGAGCCATTAGTGTCCCCAAATGAGCCATTTAGCCAAGACAACATATCTTGTACAACAACCGAAGTTGGTTCGGTTCGGTTCACATCTCTTGACAATCCAATCTACAAGTTCACAAACCAAACTTCTTCAACCACCAACCCTATGTATCCGGCACTTGACATGTCATCATCGGTCCCTAAAACGACCATAGACGCGTCTTACTCTTCCTTGTTGCTAAACCTATCTCCTTCGTTCCCATCTAATGTGGTTAAAGCTTCCGAAAACATAGACTTTGGAGGTTCGAGTCAAGAGATTAACGGATATCCGATTAACTCTCTTCTTGATCTTCAAGCAAACATGGCTTCAACAAGTGCAGCTACTAACCATGGAGATGCAAGCACTAGATCATCATCCCTAGGGTTTCCTTTCATGTTTCCTACTCTTTCATGGGAATCTCCTTCCTGCCCTAGCGAAATGTCAACCGGGTATTCCTCCAACAAGGGCTACAGTTGAACACACGACCAAACAAACAAGCAACCAAACAAGACGAAGAGTTGTAAGCTATGTTTTAGGGTTCATGACAACATTAGGGTTATTTTATGTCATTTCGAAAACCTTAGATTATTGTTAATCGATGTTTCTTAGATGCTAACTTTACGATTTGTATCAAGAAAAATGCGTCGTCTAAGTAGTTTCCTCAGGATCTTACTAAGTCTTAGATGATTATCTGATGTAGAAGCTAGCTAGGGTTTCAATTAGTTGTAATGTCAATGTAACATCATAAATCTTGGATGCTAACTTCATACATTAGCTCTTAATGACACTTATAAAATGATTTGGAAAATGAAGGATTACGTACGTACATGTAGTTGAAACTATGTATTTTATAATATTATTTAAATTTAATTAGTAAAATAAAACACAAAGTCAAGATGGCCGAGTTGGTCTAAGGCGCCAGTTTCAGGTACTGGTCCGAAAGGGCATGGGTTCGAATCCCATTCTTGACATTGTTCTTTTTCTTTGGAAAAATTAGGAACGGTGTTCTTGTACTTTAGATTTTTTCGAATTACGTTCAAGTATTTTTTAGTTTTTCTCTTTTCGGGTAGTGTCCCTAAAATTTTTAAATTATACCCGTTCATATCCATAAATCAACATTTTGAGAGAACATTATCCTTTTCACAATATTTTTGGAAAATTACGAATGGAGACCTAGTAATTTAGATTTTTCGAATTACGTCCTAATAGTTTTCAGTTTTTACCTTTTCAAGTAATGCACTTAAATTTTATAATTTTTTCAAAGTATATCGATTCATATCCATAAATCAACATTTTGAAGTATCATTATCCATACAAGAAGTTATCCAGACAATTAAAATGCTTATAAATAATTATTAGTTAACAGTGATTATCATTAAAGAATACTATTGTCTTTCTTTTTCTCTCAAATACTAACTTAGAAAATTAAATAGCATATTTTAAAAAGTTATAAAATTTGGTTGTCGAGTTGGAAACATGACTTTAAAAATAAAAATGTATTGACCATAATTCAAAAAAATTATTATAGATACTAGAATTTTACTTCTTTTTTCTTTTCTCGAGAATTTTTTTATGACATTGTTTTATATCTTGAGATTTATGACATTGTTTTTTAATAATAATAATAATAATATTGTGAAGGTTATTTGCTCAAAATATTACAGTATTTAGAATAGTTGGAAACTCTATTTTGAATTATGTAAATAAAATATTAAAGATGATGCTAAATTGCTAATATAATAATGATAATATTATATTAATAAATAAATAAATAATTTTTAAATGGGGACCTTTGTTTCTGGTCCATATAGTGGCAGTAACTGGAAACTTCAGTGTTTCAGAAGAACACATATTATATTATATGATGGCAGTCATGCAACTAAATGACTTCAAGTGTTTGTTATAAAATTACTGCCAGTAAAATTTATTAACCACAGTAAGAAATTTGAACAGCTGAATGAGTTCTGTCTTGTAAGTATAACATTCAATTGAATTTTTTTTACTTTCAATCACTTCATCAATGTTAGCAAGCATGCACCTCATTTAATAATCAATTGCAATTTGAATAAAACGTATACTACATTGATTTACACTGACAGTTAACAAAAAAGTAATAAATTTTAACCACATAGACTCTTCGGTCCTGTTTAGGTAAGACCCTTAATTTCCGGTAAGGTTGTGCGACTGAAACGTGTCTCAATTTTTTATTTTTTTCCTTTTTTCGAAACGAATGAAAATAATGGTGCAAAACTTATAAATGAATAGTGCATAACTTATAAAAGTATAGTTCATGAATTATTATAGATAGATCATGACTTATTATAAATAATTTGATATAATATACTCCCTCTGATCATAATTAACTGTCATTTTAGCCTTTGACACAATTTTTATGAAAAATATTAAATAACATAGATTTTGTAAAGTTTTTCTAAATTTTATTACTTAAATAATATTTAACTTTCTTGTAAACAAATAAGAAAGATTTTAGAACTAAAAATAATCATTTACACCAATTTTCAAGAACATTTCTTATAATTATTGTTCATTTATTGGCCTAAAAAACTTAAAACGACAAATAATTGTGATCAAATATATAATACTAAAACGTCATTTATTTATGAACGGAGGGAGTATTAAAAAGTAATAGTACATGAATTACATATATAAGAATTGTTCAAAATTTGTAAGAGAATAGTGTATAACTTATAACATGGTAGTTCATTATAATTAAAAGCATCCAGAATATATTTTTTTTTAAAAAAAATTTGAGACGCATGACAGCATGTCAGCTGGCCGCACAACCGTACTTGAATAATAGGCCGTACTTGAACCAATATATATATATATATATTCACTATTTATTCACAAATTACATGAAAAGAGTTAGCTGGCCGCACAACCGTACTTGAATAATAGGCCGTACTTCGTGATGAGCTTGCTAACCTTACCCATGGCATTCCGACAACTTCCCCATTCGCCAACCCCGTCAGATCCTATGACAGGAACAAGATATATGATTACATCAGACCTCCCTCCACCTTACCCCAATCTTCCCCCTTCAAAGCTATCTGGCTTGCTTCGAACCCCCCTAAAACTGCCTTCATTGCCTGGCTTGCCTCTCTAAATCGCCTTCCCACCCTTACCTCGATTAGAGATTGGAATCCCTCCATCGACATCACCTGCAAGTTATGCAATGCGGCCCCTGAAGATGGTTCGCACCTGTGGAACAATTGCAGCTTCAGCAGCCTGGTACTGGACATCATCTCGCGTTGGCTGAACCTTCCACAACCTGCCCCCTTTCTCGATGATGTTTGGTCCTGGATGGCGTCTTGGTCCAAGAAGAAGCCCCGCCCCCTTGATTGTGCGAAAATTGCTGCGATTGTTGCTCATATATACTACATCTGGGTCGCCAGAAATAAGCTACTCTATTGCCAAACCGTTACCTCTCCAATTGATTGCGCTGGGATGGTTATTCGCTGTGTTAAGACGCACTTCACTCACAATTGGAAGGATCGTTCCAATCTCTCTAAAGCCATGGCCTCCTCCCTCAATATTGCTCTTCAATTAGGTTAACCCCTCTTGATTTGGGAACCCCTCTGATTTGTGTATCCTATTTCCGTGCTTGTTTGTGTTGTGACTGTTGACCGAATGTGACTCCCTGTGTGGACTCTGATTTTGTGTAACCTATTTCCCCCCCTTTTTCAATACAATTAACTTTTAAAAAAAAAAAACATATACTTCAATATATAGGTTAATCATAGTGGTTCAACCACATTGTTCATCATATCTTTGGCTTTGAATTATGATTAATATCAATAGACTAGCTAGTAGTGACCTTCCTCTAGTGCAATAATTAAAGTTGTGTTATCATGTTATGACAACCATGATCCATGCACCATATACTATAACAAAAATAAGAATCAATTCTACCCTTACTTACATATTTAAATCACATCAATTCTTCATCGAAAAAACTATTATGAATTCCGTTAAGTTAATAACTTAATATTACGTACGCTACATAAATATAACGAGGTTTTACTCTAAGACCCGTTCCTAAGTGATAGGAATACGCCGTTCATCGATCTTTATGAAATTCCGATAAATAATGAAGGTCAATATACTTGTATCCATATATATATATATATATATATATATATATATATATATATATATATATATATATATATATATATATATACACGTGTTAAGTATGAGTTGATGACTTAATGAGATTCATTGAATTTTTATTATAAAATAATCGACAATAAAAACATTCTCATTTAACTTGCAAGCTAGTTTAGTGCCCGCACCTTGTGCGGGATTGTCTAAATAAATATTATATTTTCACTTTCATGCATCATATATTTGATATCAATTTATAGTAAAAATTATTATTATTAATTAATATGACTAACATATGAGGATTAATTTTTTTATATAAATAAAAGAACATAATTAAAATTCTATTACAAAGATTATTATTCGAGTATTATATTTATACCTTAATATATTATCACTTTTACTTAGATTTAGATAGAGGAGCAAAATTTGATTTAGTTTTAACTTAAACAAATGTGTCAAATCTTGTTAGAAGATTTGGTTAAATTTTCTCAACAAATCGAGTTACAATAAATCAGTTTGTTAATTTTGATTGGTAGATAGGTAGATTAATTTTTTTAATTATTTATTTTAATAAAATTGACGTGGCATGATGACTGTTTACAAATTCTAATAAAAAAAATTTATAAGATAATTAATGACAAATCTGTAAATACATTGTGGCAAATCTGTAAATAAATTTGAAAAAAGCTGACGTGGACGGCCTTAGAGGTTGACATGTGGACAAAATAATTTTTTTAATTATTTATTTAATAAAATTGACGTAGCATGATGACTGTTTACAAATTCTAATAAAAAAATTTCTTATAAAATAATTAATGGCAAATCTGTAAATACGTTGTGGCAAATCTGTAAATAAATTGGAAAAAAAAGAGCTGACGTGTACGGCCTTTAGAGGTTGACATGTGGACAAAATAATTTTTTTAATTATTTATTTAATAAAATTGACGTACGTAGCATGATGACTGTTTACAAATTTTAATAAAAAATTTTCTTATAAAATAATTAATGGCAAATCTGTAAATACGTTGTGGCAAATCTGTAAATAAATTGGAAAAAAAGCTGATGTGGATGGCCTTAGAGGTTGACATGTGGACAAAATGGGTGCTGCTTTAGTAGTATACTAGTGTATTGCCCGTGCCTTGCACGGGAATTGTTAAAATATATATATTTTTTCTCGTTATTACTCCAATTTAGATATGCATGTTTAACCAAATTTTATATTCATATATACCTACAAACATATTTATAATTTCACCAAATATTTAATTATAGGTTTTAAATTTTAATATAATTTTATCGAGAAAAGTTAACGTAAATTACAACTATAAATAGACGTTTTTTACATAAATAAATCAGTTTTTAAATTGACTATTTTAAAAAATTAGACAACTCACGTATCTAATAAAAAATAGATTAGTTTTTGAATAAATAAAAATATAATAAATAAACAAATTACGAATATGATGAGATAAATTATCTAACAATATGGAAAAAACAAATAAAAATATTTGAACAAAAGAATTGTAAATATCAACTTTAATAAGACAATTGAGATGTGATGGAATTATGTGCCTCAACAAAATTAGAAAAATTGAAGTTATTTAAATAAAAAAAATTCAATTTCACATATAAATTCTTTAATATATATAATAAGTTTTTTCATTTTAAATTTTTTGAGTTGTTCCGAGAACTCTTTATTAACTACTTAGCATAAATTTCTTGAAATTTAAATAATTTAACTTTTTGGTAAAATTATAACTTAATATTTAAAAGGAGATTTGAACATATAATATACTCCATAATTTAAATATTAATTAATTCAATTGTAGTAATTATATTTGAATAAAAATTTATTAGAATTATAGCTAGCTCATTGATTAAGAAGAATCAAATTATAAAATATTGTCCATTATTTAACAAAAAAAAAAAAATTGAACTTTTGTGGAGTAAAAATGGTTGTTTGCTGCTTTTATTTTTATATAATAAATAATTATTTTCATTAATTATCGGTGATTTTTTTTGATGAAATCTATCGGAGAAATTAGTTGATATGGAAAGGAGATTTGGATTGATATACAAGATGGAAAAATATTGAGACAAATATATATATTACATGTATTGTTTTAAATTTTAATTTAAAATCAAAACAAAAACATGACTTAATTAAAATAAAATTAAAAAAGTATTTTACAGTATTTCAACCTTATCTTATATCACTAAAAAGTTATACATTTTGTTAAATAATTGAAATTTAAAATAAATGATACATCGTTCAATATCTAACAACACACAATTTATAAGCTTCATCCGTAATTGCAAGCTTTATTCATTGTCTAGAATATATATTTTTTCAACCCTAATCTATACAGTATTGACAATTCAATTGATGCATATCACTATTTAAAGTACATGGAATGTCGTCAAAAAACCCTAAAATGGATTATTTTGAGACGGTGCATCCGACATGCCCTCTTTTTTGCGCCTTGTAAACGCCATCAACATCTGCAAAACCGAGATCTCTCATTCTCTTCCAAACACTAATCTCCAAGATTACAAGAACATATACATATTAATACAATTAGTTAATTTTCACAATAAATGATAATTAAGTTTTTAATCTAAGTTAAGTTATCTTTGCTTCCTTAGAGCGTAAGTGAGGAAGACGCCGATATAAATGCTTCAACTTCACAATCAAAATTGTGGATGGTGATGAGTAGAAAACCATTAGTTTTGAGCAAGACGTAGTAAATCCATAGCATCGAATTGAAAACTGCACAAACATAAGTTAGTGATCGGAATCATCATATAGTTTTACTTATTGTCGTCGATATACACATACCTTACATAATGCGTCTTGATTTTTGCAAGGAGAATGAAAGTATCTTCTAAGAACAACATCAAAATGATCAAGAAAAATGTTGAATTTGCAAAAGAAGCGAAACTTGTACGGATATATATAGTGTAGAAAATAATTAGGGTTTACAATGCTTGTTAAGAAAGCTTTAGGACTAATAAAGCTTCCTATGAAAGCTTAATGATTACACGTTTAAAATTTATAAAATTATTTCCTAAATAATAAAAATTATAATGAAAGATTTACTTTATGAAAACATTTATCTTTTGAATCGGTTATAACAAATTGATTGAACTACTATTGTTTAAGTTAATTTTTTAATATCTTTTGATTCGTAATGTTAGATTAACATCAATTCATATCTTTTGTTTAGTTTATTTTTTCTATCTAATTTAAAAATAATGAGTTAATGTTTTTTCTGCTTAATTGCTAACAACTTTTTTATTTCTACAATATTTTTAACACGTGTTTGACATTCAAATTATTTGTTTTTACAACTTTTCATGTTTTTTTCCTGATTATAATATTCCTTGTTATTATAATTAGTCATACTTAAATTTTTAATTTTCGGACTCTAAAATCATTTATTTTGTTAATATTAGACTTCCTATGAATTTTTCGAATTTTGATTAATTTTTTCCCCTAACTTATAAACAAAACAAAGGCAATTTAGTAAAAAAAAAAAATTAAAAAAATTTGTGACAAAATTTAGATATAAATTACGTAATTAAAAAAAATGTGGTTTGAGGTTAATTTTTTAACTATTTAAATTTAACTTTTAGTAATAATGGAAATTTAGTAAATATTTAATATTTATTTAGTAATTAGGATTCTATTATTTATAGATAGAAATCTTAAATATTTATTTAGTAATTAGGATTCTATTATTTAGGAGTGGTAATTTAGTAATCTCATAAATTTTTTAGGAGTGGCATTTCAGTAAATATTTTACAAAAAATCCTATGTGGCATACCTAGTTGATTGACATGTGGACTTAGTGTCCTTTGTTTTAGTAAGTTATATAGATATGGATTTTAACCAATATCCTAATAAATAAAAAATGTTTATATTGGTAATAATATAAAATAAGCGGAAATTGTTATACATTCATATTCAATATATACACACAAAATCACAAACGCATATAACTCAACTTAAAGACTACAAAATTCACGTGCAAATGTTGGGTATAACACGTTTTGATTTTTGGCATCCACCCTAACTTTTCACTGAGAAATATGATAATCTACCTAATGCATTATACCTAACTTTCTTATAATTATATTCTGTAAAATATAATTATATCCAATATATATATATATATATATATATATATATATATATATATATATATATATATATATATATATATATATATATATATATATATACTGACTCATATGTAAACAACACTTACTATGTGAACATGTAAACACCGAATATACGTAACTATACCGCCGAATATATGTGACTATACCGTCGAATATATGAATCAGGTCCGACGAATATTTCTTCCACTAATCACACGATATTTTTTCTTTTAATATCGCCTAATCTCAGTCATCTATTTAACGATCTAACGAATACAATTTGTACATGGTAAGAGCTGTTTACATGGGAGTCAACCCCTCTCTTTCTATATATATATATAGGAACTTTTCTTAGAACGTTTTGAGCTCTGATCCATTTGCCCTCTCTTTCACCCTATTACCAATTTAATTAATTAAAAATTTTAGTTTTTAACCTAAAAGTAAAACAAAGTTGTGAAATCCGTTGTGGTTGTGTAGCGGCGGCCTTGTTTTGCATATTATAACGAGTGTTATCATTTAACCAACGATCGTTAAGAACTTATTCACTAGTAACGATTAACGATCGTTACAAAAAAATTATTAAATTTTTTATAGGTTAACGATCGTTACCAATAGGTTAACGTTTTTTAACCTAGTTTAACGTTCGTAAAAAAAATTCTCTGTAATAGAGGTTAACGGGTCGTTAACATATGTAAACGATCACCTCTATTACAGTATGTTACAAGTAAAAAAAACGGTCGTTACAAAGGTAATGACTTTAAGTTTATTATTAAAAAAAAGACCGTTTAATTTTTGTTCATATAAAACCATAATTTCGGTCATAAATAAAACATATTATTACCTAAAATATCATTATATTTATTGATAGTGTGTATTTTAAGTTCAATAAAACTCTCTTATGAGCACTTACCTTGATTTTTTAATCATGTTCATTCAATTGAATTTAATGAATGTCAAACCCATTCTATAAGAAAGGTTAACTTCCTACCTGCCCCCACAATCTAACACAACATTTGTATAACATTTCCAATTTGAGTATCAAGTAATAACAAAGAATCATATATTCATATATTAACAAGTAACATATTTCAGGATTGTTGTCATCCTTAAAAAGATTTAATATTTCTGTAATAATCTCTCAAATAATCCCGATAATGCCCATAATTCAAGTTGAATTGAATTACGAAAAAAAAAGCTAGAATAAGTTCCCAAGATTATAATTTTCGATAACCTCAATAATCTCATGCCAATCTCATCCAATATTCATGTTGATTTTAAGTTAATTATGTCCGCACTAACCCAATTGATCGATGTATTGAAATTTACAACAATCTGTTTGAAATTAAAAGAAAAAGGCTTAGGTTCTAGTCGGCAGTACCTTTCAAATTATAAAAACATTGTGTTTTTTTTTTTTTTTTTTTTAAAAGGAAAGCGGTTCGATGCACTAGACGACATACCGTCTAATGGATCGAAAGGCCGAAAAGATCGGCAGACGGACAAACCGTCATGAAAAAGCATAACAAATAGGAAAAAAATACACAAAAGTACACGAGGAAATTCCGGTAGTAAAGAGGTCTTCATGGGGAAGGAGAACGAGCTAGACACAAGAAATTATTTTCAATACAACACCAAAAAACATTGTGCTTGTTTGGTAGTGTAGATTATTTGTTAGATTAGATTTTTCATTAGCTTTTTGTGTAGGTTTTTGGTGTTGTATTGAAAATATAAGAAATTGTAGATGTTTGGTTAAATTATTAAAATTGTTTACAACTTTATCTTCAAAAGATGATCATTTGTACATTTTTTTAAAAAAATTCTTTTGGTAAATTTCCATAAAAATCACTCCAAATTTTTACTTTTATCGAACACCAACTAGATTTTTCATTAAATTTTCATATTTCACAAAACCCTTAAAATAATACACAATCAACTATGAAAAAAATCTAAACCTACCCAAAAAAACTTCAACTACACAAATATCTCGTGTTACCGAACACGCCCTTACCCCGATTTATCATCATTGATTATTATTATTACTATATGGTCGGTATATTAATCTAATTACTTTGGATTATATTTTGTTGCATGCTTTGATAGGGTGAGATAAAAGGAAGTGATTTAACTTAGTGTAGAACTATCAACCCTTTTTAGAGGTTGATTAAGAAGTTGCTTTATCATAACAACCAACAAGATTAGATGCATTAGGGCCCATTAGTGTTAATTAGGATCATTAAATACTTTGTTCAAACTCATTCTGTGTCAAATCTGTTTTTAGTTAATTGATTTTTATTGAGAGGTGTGTATTCTAGGTCGGTTTGCATTTGTAAATCAAAACTATATATATGGTTGTTCAATCGGATAAATCTAAAAAAACCAAAATTTTGATCCGATAATTAAATAAATCTAAAAAAACCAAAATTTTGATCCGAAAATTAAATAAATGAGGTTTCGGGATTATCGAAATTTTAGTGATTTTTAAGCCGATAAGATATTCGATTTTTTAAATTTAACCCTAATTTCATACTATTTTTATTAGATAGATTGGATATCCAATTCATATATCTGGCATGAGTAATGTTATTCGATGCGGTCGAGAAAGCGCTAACGAGACAATGCACGCGGGCTTTCAGACTGCGGATGCGCCCCAAACCCTTATATTAGGGTGTCACGGCGCCCCTTCTTCTTTCCTTCTTCAGCTGCGCAGAAGCATGCATCTGGGGCAGATGCGAACTCTGCATGCGCACCAACTGTGCGCCTCATGAGGCGTATGGGGACTCTACATTTGTGATCCCTTTGTCCGCGCAAATAGTAAGCTTGATCATACATATATTCCGGTATTTCTACCCAGATCAATACGATAAATTTGATCTAATTAAGATGGTCGGATATTCCGTTTAATTTTTTCAAAATACCCAATATGTACTCCAATTTGGTGGTCAGTAAAAACCTTTGGAATCGAATAATTGATTATACACTATTCATATTATTAGAGCAATTCAAATCCAAATGGCTCAAATTTTGAAATAAAATTATGTATCGTAAAAATAAAATAATCTTTCTAAACAATTTGAAAAATTCAAATAGTATCATAATTGTCAAAGTCCGATACAGACGGATCGGTAGAGCGAGGGTCGTGTGCATACGAGCGCACATGTGCGTTAGGCTCAAACCCAACATATAAACCCGGCGAGGTTCCATCTTAAAACCAATTGGCAATAGAAGAAGTAATCCAACGACCTTATATATTAGGCTCGGAGTATCCCATCTTTCGATGTGAGACCTTATTATCTCCGACAATAACTTTTATCAAACAACAAATTAAGGAATAGAGAAAAACTCTATAAAAAAAGATGTGAACTATTGTAAAATTAGGTCACCATCAAATATCCTAATCGGAAGGAGAATAAACAATATAAAATAAATAAAAAAAATCTGAACTAGTTTTGATGAAACTATATTTTGATCGATCAAATTCAATTCTGATGAAACATCAATCAGTTATGTCATAATAAAATCACATAGGTGAAATTGTTTATTTTGGTACAACTTTTTTTAATTATCATAACTCTAGAATTAAAGAGGAGACTACACTCTCAACATTGGTTTGGAAAAAATCATCGAGCTAAATATTAAAAAGATTAATATTGAAGAGGATAATAACTTGAATGTGATATACGTGCCGTCCAAGATCGTTGGAGTTGTTCATGAGATGTGAAGATGCTTTTAGTCGACTCCGTGGAGGATCTCCGTTCTTCTAACGAAATCTTGACTATGCATGTTTTAAGGGGACTTAATTGTGTGATTGATCATCTTACCCTACTATGACACTCGACCACTCACACCAATTTTTATGTTGATAACGAATTTCAAGTTCTTATATACCGTAATGATGCATTAACTTAAACTACGTCTAGAAGATAAGAAAATCTAATTGCTCCTTTTTGTTATAATAAAAATAATGATATTTCATAAACCTTAACGATTTTATGTTATATTATTTGATTTTACTAAATATAAAATAAAGTTAGTGTATGAAGATATCACTATGGAAATTCAAACAAATTATACTTAACACAACACCTGACCAAACTAAACTTATATCGAGATGGTCGATCTAAAAAAATGAAATAATCAACAAGCAAAATCCAACTGTGTATGAATTTATTTGAATTGTTAATTTTGTGAAGTATAGTAAATTTATAATATAACAAATGTTATTATTTTACTACATAGCAATAAAATATTCAATTTTCCATCAGTTTTTGAATAACAAAATAGTTAAGCATTGTATAAAACATTCATAATATAATGAAGTTTAAGAAAGCGATAATTTTTTTTAGATTTTATCAAATATCCTGAAATAGTAAATTTCGACATACAAATTATTATTTTTATACAATTAACTATATAGAAAAATAAAAATAAAAAAGTTAACTTCAAGATTCAAATAATTAAAAAAAAATAGTAAACACCTTTTTATTTATTTTGATGAACTCCTTAAAATTTCCGGGTTTGGATAATCACCAACGTCCCTGCTCTTCCTTGTGAGCGAGGCCTATCGGAAAAATGTTAGGTCCTATTCGACATACAAATTATTATTAATTATCCAAAGCGATAATTTTTTTTTATGTTTTATCAAATTTCGTGAAATAGTAAATTTTGATAGACAAATTATTATTTTCTTACAATTGAATATATAAAAAAATAAAAATTTCAAGATTCAAATAATAATAAAAAATGTGGTAAGCACCTTTTTATTTATTTTGATGAACTCATAAAATTTCCGGGTTCGGATGATTCCGACGTCCCTTCTCTTCCTTCTGAACAAGGCCTATCGGAAAAATGTTAGGTCTTGTTCGAAAGGAAGGGTAGGGTGGGCGATTTTCCAAACCCGAAAATTTGAATTTTGTGTAGAGGACATTTTAGGTAGGGAAGTGTTTGGTGTAATTCAATCATGTGAATCAATCATCTATTATTATTGACCAAAAATATATCAATCATCACAAATTCTAACGAGATATGTCCATTTCTTGAACGTAAGATCAACAAAGATCTTCATCCCATGAAGAAAAATCCAAAATGTGCTTAACACAACCAAAACCAAACTTAGATCAAGATTTAATCGATCTAAAAACTCAAAATAACCCGAAAATAATCACAAATTATACAAACATAAGACCACAAACAAACCCAAAAACCACAATACTAGTGTACGTATGACGCCGGAAAACAAGAACACTCGGAAACCACCTCGGTTTCCACCACCCTCCGGTGGTAGCTCCGGTGACACCCACAGGCGGCGCAAGCGAGAGAAGCTTCGGTCCCTTCTTCTCCACTCGCCATGAATTCCCGACATCCATCTAGGGCATAACCGCCGATTCCGGCTGCATGATTTCTCCGGCACTCGCCGTATCTCACGTTCCTCACCGTAAAAGACGACGCCGGTGTGTCGCTTGAGTAGTCGTCTTCTTCATGATCTCCCCTCATTGCAGAAAAGAGATAGAGAGAGGTTTCTATGAGTTAACCCTAATTCATATGTATTTATAGTCTAAATATTTGATTAATATTAACATAGGCATGGTAGGTAATGTGTACATATATGCTACGTACGTACGTGTACGCATGCATCAAGTAGTGTTTTTATTTTAATATTATTTGTAGAAAATAAAAATATTCACTTTGATAAATTACTTATAAGTACTTTAGATAAAAATTAATCATAATTATGTTTCAAAAATTAAAACATTTTAGGTGGTTAATTTTGAAAATGTATAATTTACATAAACCTCTATACAATAAGTTATTTTCTTTATAAATTATATAAATTTCTATTTACGTTATAATATTATTCTAATTAGTTTTGTTAAATAATATAAATAAATAATAACTGATAAGTTATTTTAGATAATTTTCTCTTGATACCCTCGAATTATTATCTTTTTTTTTAAATTCACAAAAATTTTAAATAAATTCTTGGTTCCCTGAAAAATTTTAAAGTATTAATCTTCTTACCTATTTTTTTATTTTTTTTAAATAAACAAAAAATAAATTAAATTTATTTTCTTTTATTTGTAAAAATATTTTTCATATATCATAATTCGGATTACACGATAAATTGTTAGTTTTTTTATAATGTAAATAAGAAAGAATTAAAATTATTTATGTAAAGTAAAAATAAATTGATTGTTTTATAAAAGTTAAGTTAGATTATTTTTTTGTTTACTTTATAAAAAAATAAGCTAACCTTTGGAATTTTATTTTTATTTTTTAATATTTAGAGGAAATGTATAAACTAAAAAAAAACGAACTTGTAAGGAGACAAAGTTTAAGGATAAATTTTAAAAATCTTTGGATACAAAGAGGTACTAAGAGGAAGTTTTCACGATTTTAATTCATTTTTATAGTAGTAATTGTTGAAGATAATAAGTACCCACATCGAAAGATGGGACACTCCGAGCCTAGTATATAAAGTCGGTGGGCTACTCCTCCTATTGTCAATTGATTTTAGGATGGAACCTCGCCGGGTTTATGTGTTGGGTTTGGGCCTAATGCGCATGTGCGCTCGTATGCACACGACCCCCCTCTATCGGTCCGTCTATATCGGACTTTTACAATAATGTGTATTAAATATGTAATTGTGTGACATATATTATAATTTTGGATTTGACTTTAATATATACATATTAAGTAGTGTTATGTGGACCATAAGAATAATTTAATCACCAATAAGTCGAGCAAAGTTTCCACTAATGAGCCCTAGAATGGTCCTTAATGAAATAATTGAATTGATCTTTCAACCGCAAAAAACACAGAAATTACAGAAAGAAGCAATTAAGATCTTACCCTAAATTGATAACTAAGCTTTATTGCTTTGGTCCCAATTGATTGGTTTGATATAAGAATAAATTTAGCTCACATTGCTGTCTTCAACCAAACTATGTGTTATGTGGACCATAAGAGAGGACTTTAGAAGTTAAAGCTTATTGAGATGATCGTAATAAAGCAATTTGGTGTCATTTGTTGCTAAACCCATCTGTAAAATGCACCTAAACACATGGATTCTTCAACCAAATTTGCTAACCCTTTGAAAGATCGATCATGTGTAGACCTGTTCAAATCCGGGCATCCTGTCCGCCCAGAAAAACGGGCGGGTATGAACATGGGAGCAAGCTCGGGCGGGTCAAAAAGCCCGGCCCGTCAAGCCTGTCGGGCTGGATTCGGACAAGGCCTTAGGCCTGACCGGCCCGGGTACGACATCCATCATAGGCCCGGTATCCGGCTAAACGGGCTCAATTTTATTATAAAGTCGGACCCGAACCCGACCCGGGTCCGGATATGAATAGGTCTAATCATGTGTGACATATTTATGAAGTCAATCATAAAGGGACAAGGGTTTGTTTGGTAGGATTTCTGAGGAATCGAGAATCGGTTTCGAGTTCCATAAATCGATTCATGTATTTGGTGGTAAAAATGTATCCGAATGAACGATTTTAGGAAATGTGTGGCCAATTTCGGTATTTTACATTTTCTGATTTCTTTTATTTTTTTATATACATTTGGGTCAATCAAACGTATCTTTTCAAATATAGCGTTTTAGGTCACTAATTCCTTATTTCAATATGAAGTCAATCATAAAGGAATAAGGGTTTGTTTGGTAGGATTTCCGGGGAATCAAGAATTGGTTTCAAATTATTCATAACAATTCGTGTGTTTGGTGGTAAAAAGGTATCAGATTAATGAACGAATTTAGAAAATGAGTAGTGTCGGTATTTTATATTTTCCGATTTCTTATTTTTTCATACATTTGGGTCAATCAGACATATCTTTCTAAATATAGTGTTTTAGGTCACTGATTCCTGATTTCAATATAATTTTTACACACGTATCGAATATCCCTACAGGATATACTTATTCAACAAGAAACAAACTATAAGTCTTTCCTACTATAAAAGTTGCTAAGTTGATGTCTAGACGGGAAGACTTATAGTTTGTTGGTTTTGTTTTGTTATACTTTATAGCTTATATTATACAAACCTTCATAGATTCATTTATTATGCAAAATGATGATGTACTTCAAACTACTCTATTTTATAATGGAATGAAGTAAATGAACATCTAAGGGCATGGATATACTAAGTCCAAATGTCTTTAGACTTTTTATGTTAAATTTTATGTTTTTTTTAAATACTATTTAACATGTACAATAATAAGTTGGAACACCTAAACAACATAACATTTAAACAATGTTGCAAAAAGGATATTACTTTCATGTTAATCACTTGATTTTATTAAAAAAAAACAAACTTAATGGACTATATGTGTCGGTTTAATACACACGCTACTTGTATACAAACGATCTCACTCCAAAAAAGTGACATGTTTGTCTGGTGACGGGGTGTTCAGTGTCAATTGATCCAAACAGTTCTGATTAGATTCGGATAAAATCGAGTTGGGTGGATGGCTCACCAGCCACCCAAAACCGATTAATTTTTGTTTTTCTAGCGTTATATTTTCCTAGAAAATAGTTTTTGGTGGCTTGATTTATGATTTAGGTTATACAAGATGGGTTTTTTTTAATAAAAATTATAAAATATAACTTATTAAAAAATGAAAAGGGGTCTTTTGTGAAAAACAAATTGTTTGGATCAAGCTTTCTTTGAAATTTTACTTTCTAACAAAAGAAGATGAGGGTGCTGAGTGATGACTGCAAATTGTAAAACCCGGCCCAATAAGAATCGGCCCATTAGTGGAATTTGGTAAAGTTCGGCCCAATAATAAACGGCCCGTTAGTGGAATTTGGTAAAGTCCGACCCAATTAACACAAACAAGAACTCTTGTAGACAAAACTTTGGGGAATGAATTGAAATTTATCATTTGAAGCAAATTGCG
This sequence comes from Fagopyrum esculentum, assembly GCA_033239045.1. Lineage (NCBI taxonomy): Eukaryota > Viridiplantae > Streptophyta > Magnoliopsida > Caryophyllales > Polygonaceae > Fagopyrum > Fagopyrum esculentum. The sequence continues at coordinate 2,507,731 of BSUD01000002.1, read as the reverse complement.
AAAAATTTGGAAAAAAATTATCAAGAAAATTTTCACATTATAAGATATGAATGTTAGTTGCTAAATATAAATTGTTAGTTTTTTTTATAAACTAAAATAATTAAAATATAAGGCGGTATAATGATAAAATAATGTCACAAAATGATAGACATTTTATAAACATCTAGAAAATGTATAAATTCTAAAGAAGTTAAAAATTAAAACTAAATAATTTATAAAAATAAAATGATAAATCTAACAATTTTATTACTTTCTTTTGAGTAACGTTTTTATTTTTATATTTAATATGAACATTTTGGATTCCGGGGTCTGGTCGAATCCGGCCAGAAAAGTTTTTTAAATAATTTATAAGCTTTACCAAAGTCCGGATTTGTCCATACCTATTATTAATAAACTGATTACTAATTTAACTTACGATAAAATTATAATTTGAAATTTACTCGAGTCAAAATTTCGATCTTTATTAACGAAAGCTGGCAAGTCGACAAATATTATAATTGATACATTAAATACACAAAATTTAAACCAAGGCTCAATCAAAGACCCAAATATTAAATTTTCTGCAGACCAATATTTACAATGGTACAAAGTTAGAAAATTGATTATTTTTATATTGTTTTTTAATTTTATTGATTTCCAAATCAACCAATGGGAGAAACTTTACATCCCATCCCAGCTATCTCCATAATTTCATATTTATAATTAGTCTTTGACATTTCTGAATATGCATTTCATGGCCTCCAATAGTTCGATTATTAAAGCAAAAATTGAATTTGAAGGGATAACAAAGTTGTAATAATTTAGATGTGTTTTAGTCTTTTGGTATAAGTTTTGGGTGTTCAAAATTTAGGTTTTGGTTATTTTTTTATAATTTTTTTAAGATGGAAAGCGGTTAGGATAAAACTATCTTTTAGAGGTAGTCCATCCTTGCGGATGAGAACACTAAGTTCGGGGTCGTCAGAAAAGGGTGTGTTGGGGTTCAAAATTTCTAAATTAGTTTATCGGTCAACAACATAATTGATTTCTCTGAACACATGTATGACCTTGACTTTCTCAAAGAAGTGAAGATACAATATGTAGTCGGATAAGATCATCTCGATCTCCCAGGGACAACTCCAAAATCCTTGGAATGTCTTGGTAACACATAAGTTCTCACCCTCAATTTCGATCTTTTTTTATATTTAGCCTTATTGTTTCTTTTAGTCCAGCTTTCAGCGCGAATGCTTATGCTTTAACTACCGAGTTAAAGTTTATTGTTTTAGCGTTCAAGCTAATAACATCGTTGTAATGATTTCGTATAACAAAATCAATTGATGTTATCCCCGAATCGAGGTTTGATCTATCAAAATTGAATTTGTGGTACCCAGATTTTGGTCTATCCCATTTTATATTATTTTTCTTTTTTGTATTAAATATGTTGTTCTTTTGACTATTTTTAAACTCGTAGTCGTCATCATCAGTAATGTGTTTTTCCCGACTATGAAATTGGTTTTTGATGAAATTTAACATGTCGTGATTCGACCCGATGTCATCATTGTTAAAAATGATTTTATTCCAAACGAACCAAATACTCCACCATATAGTTGCAAGACATGTAAAATTAGTTAGCCGGATCTTTTTTTATTTTTCCATCAAGAGTTTGTGAGCTTATTTGTTTCCGTTTCAATGGTATTAAGATTGATTATGATACTTCTATCAATTTTTATAATAACAATTTTACTATAAGGGCACTCAGTAAGTAGGTGTGTCAGGTTTAAGTTTTGGTTATTGAATTTCAAATATAGTAATTTGGGTATTATATTTGAATATAAAATTTTAGTTACTTAGAAATCGGATATAGTTTAGTTATTATAATTGTTTTTTTAATAAAATTATGAGATTCAATTTATTTTAAGAGTATGAGACTCGATATATATATATATATATATATATATATATATATATATATATATATATATATATATATATTTGGTTGAGTTAAAGTAAAAGTCTTTCTCACTGTAGATAATACGAACCTCTAAAAACTCTTAGATTAAAAATTGAACGAATATTATTTAAAGAATATGGTAAGTGTTTATAGGATAAAAATATTTAAAAAAGAAGAAGATATAATTGCTCGATTTAGATATTTTATGGATATAAATATAAAAATCATTAAATATCTAAATTGTAGAGTTCATAACTATTTAAAAAATAGTATATTTAGAAAACAGTAAAAAAAAAAAAAAAATTACTGGGAAATTGTTTTATTCACGTAACATGAAAGGTGGCAAAAGTCAAAGGGGGGACCCACGTCTTGTCCCCTTGTGAAGACTCAACTACAACACACAATGGTCCATCACACTTAATTTTTAAACAATTTACGTTACATTTATACATGCTACTCTACTAAGTCTACGTATTAAAAATAATATATAACTAATTAATGACCCGAAGAAAAAATTGTCATCAATAATAACACCAATTATCAATCTTCAAAATACGATTTTCAAAACTTAGAACGATACCGAAATGTGTGAATCGAATTAGAACTTAAGTTAAGTTATATAATCGATTTATAATACAAACTAATACACATTGTGTTTTATTGATGGATCGTAACGACATTTTTAGAAGTAATGTCCGTTATGTTATTTTACTTAGTGATAAATGATCAACGGGGCGATATATGTTGTATAATAGAGAGATAAAAACTCGGGAGGCAATAGATGTGTCGAGATGAATCTTTTGATCGAACCTAAATACGAAAGAAGCCACGATGGTGTGTCACCAAGACTAGCGAAAGGATTTAAAGAAGTTCGTATGAAGCATCGAAAATTAAATAATCGATCAATTGGGCGTCCTTCTCAAGCTTGTTAAGATGGTGGATTATTGTCCCACCTCGACAATATGATAATATCCGAACCTAACATATAAGAGTTAGGGTTACTCCTATTACCAATTGGTTTTAGAATGGGACCCCGAATGCTTGTGTGTAAGGTTCACTTTACGTGCATCCCTTCGCAACTCCGGTGCCTTCTTGGGGTAAGATATTTGACACTTAGGGTCCGTTTGGTTTAAGCTCTGGAAACGGAAATGTAATGAAAACGAATCTAGTCCATATATTTATTCATGAAATCTTTTGGAATCATTTCTTGTGATTTCATGCAAAATACACTTGATTCCATCCATTTTGTTTCCCTATAGAATATCAAAACTAATCAAATTCTACTACAATTACCACAAACCACGATGAATGATTCCAACAAATTTCATGAACAATGATATACGTATGGACTAGATTCGTTTCCATTCCGTTTTCGTTTTCGAAATTAAAACCAAACGGACCCTTAAATCAATCGATTTACGATGGAACCTTATGTGTTACGCTCATAACGAGTTCATAATTTTTGTCCTCTACATATGTGACACTCCATGTGAATGAGCGATAAGATTATTAAATTTAAACATAAATCAGAAGTTAATATTCATGATCAAAAGTCAACATGTGTTATGACTTTTGGCCATTTTTTTCTTGTACGGCGTGAGGTTTGAGAAAGAGCTGGATATGTTACATAGTTGACTTGAACCGACACGTAAATCTAACGAGATTTTATACTAAAATCAATAAGGAGCGAAATACGTATGTTATATAGTGGATTTGATCTTTTTGTATACCCGTCATGACTTGTAATTTGACATATAAAGTTGGTGAACTTTCTCTCTTATTGTTAACTGATTTTAAGATGAAATTTCATCGAACTTATGTGTTAGGTTCGGGCCTAACGTGTTTATGCTACCTCCATGTTAAATTGATGACAAAAGTTTCGTGATATTAGAGTTGTTTGATCTCGAATCTTGACTAATTGAGTTCGTTGGGCTTAAGACATTGATCACAAACGTGAACTAAAATTGTTCCGTCCTATTCAGGTAGTCGGTCTTAAGGCACATCATCAAATGACAACGGATTCAGACGATTGTACTTGAAGTGGCCTGTGGAGAATGAAATATTTAGATCGATAATTAACAAAGTCGTAGCCTAACATATGTAATGCCGGTGAACTATTCTTCCTAATGTCCATTAATTTTACGATAAAACCTCGTCGGATTTACGTGTTTAATTCAGATAGGGATGTTATATGAGACGAGCGTGATACTCGTAAAAAGCTTGGTTCAAGCTTGTTCATTTTATAAAAGAAGCCAATATGAACGCATTTTAAAGTTCGTATGAAATGTAGGCTCAACTCGAACGTGTTCACTTTCTAAATGAGCCAAATATGAACACATTTTAAAGCTTGTAAAAAATTTAGATTCAGCTCATCAATAAACAACCAAACTTGAACAAGTCAATGCTCGACTAATCTAAAGCTTGTAAAAAATTTAGATTCAGCTCATCAATAAACAACCAAACTTGAACATGTCAATGCTCGACTCGATCGGGTAAAGCTCGACTCGTTTGTCTAAAACAACAATATATGAGCATTATATTATCCGACCTACTCGAACTTGAATCGAAAAAAGCTCTGTTCGAACTCGTTTACTTTTTAAACAAACCAAATATGGACACATTTTTAAATCTCATATTAAATTTAAGTTCAACTCATTTATAAACAAGCTAAACTCGAAAATGTCAATACTCATCTTATATAAAAACCCTAAATTCAGACCTAAATCACATGTACGTTCAAACATGTAACAAAACCCGAAATCCAAAACTTCACAAATAACAACTATAAGACACCAATTCACCTTACACACTTGACACTTAACTTAAGATAAGTTAGGTAAAATGATTGTATAATACTATATATAAAATTGGAAGAGTAGTGAAACTCCATCCCAATTAGTGTGACTCATAAATGCAATAAACATTGAATGCAACGCGGTATTGTGAGGCTGCAATAAGCCCACAAGCCTAACCCTACTGTGCTTTGCAATATTGTATCCATAATTGCTCTTTCTGTCACACTTTGACTCTTTTGGGTGTAAGTCAGTAATTTATTGCAATTTTGTGTCTACTTTCTCTATTTTTATATTACTTCTCCCATTAGGTCACCGCTGACCTCTTTCTCTCACTCAATGCTCTTCTTTCTATAAATTTTCATATTTCCCAATTCACAAATCAATCACAGCTTCTTCTTCTTTCCTCTCTAAACAACAGAATCCAGCAAAATACAAAACAAAACGAATCAAAACTCCTACTACAGATACATATATATATATATACACATTAGGGTTTGAAGATATATATATATCTAGGGTTTTGAAGATCTGTGATTATGGGGAGGCCACCTTGCTGTGATAAAGCTGGTGTGAAGAAGGGTCCATGGACACCAGAAGAAGACATAATTCTTGTGTCTTATATTCAAGATAATGGCCCTGGTAATTGGAGAGCAGTTCCTCTTAATACAGGTAAGTTTTTTTTTTACTTTTTACTGTTTTTTTGAGGTGATTATTATGAGTTTTTCTTAGGTTAAAGTTGTGTAAATGCAGGTTTGCTTAGATGCAGTAAAAGTTGCAGGCTTAGATGGACTAATTACCTTAGACCGGGTATCAAGAGAGGAAATTTTACTGAGCAAGAAGAGAAAATGATTATTCACCTTCAAGCCCTTCTGGGTAATAGGTAAATTTCTACCTTTTTTTTTTTTACTTTTTAATAGCATTAACTTTCATATTTGCTTATAGTTTGGTAAAATTTTGATAATTTAAATGATTTGAAGTTGGATTATCTTCAAAAATTGAAGACTTTTTGAGAGATTAAAGTTCTTATGAGAATAAACTTTCATAATTGATTATATTTTGGGTCAGAATTGAACATTTTTATGATTTAAAGTTTGTCAAAGATTGAAGCTTTTTTTAGAGAATAAACTTCATAATTGATTATATTTTGGGTCAATATTTGAACATTTTTATGATTTAAAGTTGGATTATTATCAGAAATTGAACATTAAAAAGATTTTTTTGAGAGATTCAATTTCTTTAAGGGCATAAATTAAGTTTACATATTTGATTTAATTTTTTTTGTCAGAATTTGAACTATTTTATGATTTAAAGTTGGATTATTATCAGAAATTGAACAATTTTTATTAGTATTTTTGGGAAATTCAATGTCTTTAAGAGGGGTTAGAAATTGAATATTATGATTTGATCATTTAAAATTGGATTAATGTTGTTTGTGTAGATGGGCTGCAATAGCTTCATATCTTCCACAAAGAACGGACAATGATATCAAGAACTATTGGAACACACACCTCAAGAAGAAGCTAAGCAAACTCGAAAATCAACCTTCTACAACAAAATCAACAGTGAGTAGTTTATCGGATAATCCGTTAAACTCGTGTTTCGACAATCAACTCGGAGTAAACTCCGAGCCTATAGCGACATCTCGCGGGCAATGGGAGAGAAGAGTACAAACGGACATCAACTTAGCCAAGAAAGCTCTAATGGATGCACTTTCCGTCGAAAACGAAACCGACACGACAAAGTCGAATACGAATACGCAATCTTCTTGCGGGAGTTATGCTTCGAGTGCCGAGAACATAGCAAGGCTTCTACAAGGATGGAGTTCGAGTAGTTTGTCTAAGAAGCCGAAGAAAGAGCCGGTGAGCTATGACCGGAGAAAGTGTGAGGAGGTAACCGATCCGGTTTGTGATCCGTTTAGAACTGTTTTCGGGTTCGAGTCGTTCGACTCGTCGAGTTCCGGGAACTTGTCGCCGGAGGAAGGGAGTGTGTTGCAAGAGGAGAGTAAGGATGTTGGTAATGAAGGAGATGGTACATTTTCAATGATTGAGAAATGGTTGTTTGATGAAGGAATGAAATTTGAAAATGATCATGATTTGTTCTAGTTAATGATCGATTAAGGATACTAACTTGTTGATTAGTTTGATCAGTCAAGAGTTTGTGTTTGATTTGATCCGCTAATTTGGTCACTACAATGGGGAATTCTAATTATTTTTTGTTATTTTATTCTATGAATTTCTTCATTTATCATGTATTTATTATATTTTAGAAACACATGATAAGAATAAAGCCAAAATATCATTTCTTTCTTATTTTTTTTAAAAAAATCGGGTTAAATTTTGTTTTAAATATCATGTACATTTTAGAACATGTCACTATCGATCGGGCATTTAATTTTGGATTATAAGTAGGTGAATAATTTAAAGTGGGTTTACTAAGTTGGTATACAAAGCTATGTACCTTATATATCCATAAATAATATTATAAACTCGTTACATGTTATCTAAAAATATGTGAAAGATAACGGGACGGATTTACGACAAAGACTATTGTTTGTGGGTCCATTTCCATTTCGAGGTCAGAAATCCTGTAAAGTTCATCGCAGTGCATCGAGAGAGGTTGTGTACATACAAACACACATGCACCTTAAAAGTAATGTGAATTACTCCATCGGAAAGAAAACGGGATGTATTTATGACAATGACTATCCTCTATGAGTCCATTTCCAATCCGAGGTCAGAAATCCTAAAAAGTTCATCGCGTTGTAGCTCGAGTGGTCGTGTACATACAAACACATATGCATCTTAGGTCCGATACCAACACCAAAGTCATGTAAATTTGTATTTTAAAGCCAATTGACAAAAATAGGATGAGTTTCCCGACCTTATATACAAACATTAGTGACATTACTACGGGGATCATACTGTCACTGAATCATAATTAGACATCATCAATCAACAACCTAATATTACAAGACTCGTAATCTCCCAACTTTATATATGTAATAACTGATACAAACATTACTGATATTACTACATTGAATTTAAAGAGGTACGTAGGTCACCCAGTTTGGGTTGTAAATCGTGTCCCATTGCTGGGGGATGTCCTCCCAATATCAGTTTTCCATACATGTTGTCAGGAGGATTCAAACTCGAATCTCGAGACTAACCACATCCCACTAGACCAACTCAGTATTGATGTTATATCAATTTTGGATGTTATTTAGGGTTTCATATGATTAAGGTCACATGATACTCTTGAGCTTTTGGTGTATAGATCTTGAATGATTTTAGGGCAGCCATGTGTTATGAAGAGCATGCATGCAAGCTTGCATAATATTGTGACATTTTTTTCTTACAAAGAATTTATCTTTTTTTGGGTGGTGTTTAATGCACTCCATGTGAATATATTGTCAACTCTTCTCCCTCATATTTACTCTCTTTTTTTTTTTTTTTTT
>BSUD01000002.1:2479331-2499375 GCA_033239045.1 Fagopyrum esculentum | reverse complement strand
TTTTTTTTTTTATACTATGTGTATAATATTAATTTTCTACCTTTCGTCGTGTTGTATATTTCATTTTTTTTTAACTATTTTTTTTACAAATATTGAAGATAAAATTTTGATTCAGACCACTCATTCAAATACTCATACGAACTGTAAAGGTAGATTAATAATTAAAGTTTCACATGAATATTGACCCTGCATACACAAGCTAACATGCATCGGCATTAAGTAGTCCAATTTTAAATTACCGATATATGTATTCCACGTCGATAATAAATAAATTTATAACTTAATGTAGTGTGTCGGAGTTGATGGAGTTCTCGTTTTCTTGTCAATGATGAAATTTCGTCGGATATATATATTATGTTTGGACCTAATAACATATGTGTGTTCGTAACAACGAGCAATGTTTTTCCTTGCTTGTGTTGAAGATAATATATAAGTTATCAAGGTTGGAGACATTCCGAGCCTAATGTATAAGGTCGGTGGACTACCTCTCATGTTATCAATTGGTTTTATGATGAATCCCTAGGTTTATGTGATGGACTTGAGACTAACGCGCATGTGCGCTCGGATACACACGACTCCACTCCACAAACCTTATTTATCCGACTCTGACATGGACGGCTCGCTAAAGTGTTTACTTTATGTTAGTTAAATGACGACGTTGTTGTATATATCAACATATCTATTTTTATGGTTTCTCTAATATATTTTTATCTCTATCTTTTTACGCCGTACACTAGATACTGAAAGCCCGGAAAACCGTCCGTGCTATCCATGAGTGTATGTAGAGAACATCTTGTTATACAAGGTTGGCGGATTTACCTTTTTCATAAATTGGTTCTTGAATGAAACATCGATTATTTATGTGTTATATTTCTGGTACAGTTTAATTACACTTAGGTGGTTGTAAGTCGTGTCCTTTTTCTTGGACTAAGTATAAATAGAACGAGTACAAGATTCTTTTGTCAATTGTAAATTAATATGTTGATCTAGATAACTAGTTGCATTTGCAATGCCATAAAGAGTACGAAAACATTGTCGATTCCTATTAGTTTGACTTATGATGATACCTTATCGAGCTTATGTTTTAAGATTTTGACATACAATATAACAATACAGATGTATTAAACACCGTGTTGCTTGGTCTAACATAATTTATTATGGTATCAAAGCATGTTTACCCAAACAACTTTTTTTGTAAGGGTTTGTGAAAACTATCTCACATGCATAATTAATTTTAATGGAATTTAATCAGATTTATGTGCTAGGTTTTGACGACAGCATTACGTGTGCAACTTCTGTTAATTCACCGAATTTGTTTAACATGCATCGAGTTTTTAACGCATGTGAACTCATCAACACACGAATATCAATTACTAATCGAACTTCGTTAGAGGTTTTGATTACATTCCTATCTTAGTTATCTACCTCTAGATTGTTTTTCCCCCTCAAAATTGTATATATTTTAATCAAATTTCATGTGATTGAATACCAAAATAAGCATTATGCTAAAGTCGGCAATATAAATTTTGTGGACCATAGTATTTGGCATGGTGTAATTACATGCATGTGCGTAAAAGTTAATATTAAATTTGTGATCGATAGATAACATAACTTATTACAATAAAACTTCTTGATATACAGCTACACAAGAAATTTAATTAGCATTCATCAAACCCACCTATATTTGTCTACATATTTATAGCTTTGACTCGTTTAGTATATAACTTCTATCGAATTAAAAATCGGATTGAATTAAAAACGTCAAATAATAAAAATTGAAGTTATGGGCATGAATTACCAACTTACCGACGTCATATTGTCACAGCTTTACCGGCGTCTTATTGTCGTCAGCATGTTTCAGTCATATTGCCGTCAACCTTACTATCGCTGACAAAGATACATGAAAGAGGAAAGGTACATCAAGTTCTTATTGCATCTCTTTGCTCAAACTTTCGGTCAAGACTTATTGACTCAAATGAATGTTGTTACTTGTCGTATATTCAAAGACAAGTAAACAGGTGCTTCAAAATTAGGACTACATGTTCACCTACCAATTATCTGACCTAATTGAAAAACTCGTTTTTTATTTGGACCCACACCCGGTTTCCAGGTTTGATCTAGGTTCGGGTATGATTTGGACCGGTTGAAGATATGGGCATGAATGACCAACTTACCGACGTCATATTGTCACCGACTTACTGGTGTCCTATTCATATTGGCATAAACCTTACTATTGTCAACAAAACAAAGGGTAAATAAAAGAGGAAAGGTACATTAATTTCTTATTGCATCTCTTCGCTCAAACATTCGGTCAAGACCTATTGATTCAAATGAATGTCGTTACTTGTCGTATATTCAAAGACAACTAAATATGTTCTTCAAAATTATGAGTACATGTTCATCTACCAATTTTCTGACCTAATTGAAACACTCGTTTTTATTTGGACTCAGATCTGGTTTTTATGTTTGATCTAGGTTCAAGTATGATTTGGACCGGTTGAAGATATGGGCATGAATGACCAACTTACCGACGTCATATTGTCACCGACTTACAGGCGTCCTATTGTAGTCAGCATGTCTCAGTCATATTGCCATCAACCTTACTATCGCTGACAAAGGTACATGAAAGAGGAAAGGTACATCAAGTTCTTATTGCATCTCTTTGCTCAAACTTTCGGTCAAGACTTATTGACTCAAATGAATGTCGTTACTTGTCGTATATTCAAAGACAAGTAAACAGGTGCTTCAAAATTAGGACTACATGTTCACCTACCAATTATCTGACCTAATTGAAAAACTCGTTTTTATTTGGACCCACACCCGGTTTTCAGGTTTGATCTAGGTTCGGGTATGCTTTGATCCGGTTGAATAAGGGTCCATTATATAGGCCAAGATTCTTTAGTCGGTTATGCCCTTTTGAAATTTGATGTTACCGGTTCGGAAATAGCCGAATTGGTTTAGCCCGGTCCGACCCGATGGTCGGGCTGGAAAATCAACTCCTCTACGTGCAAATAGAAGAGTTCATTGTTAATTGTGCAAATTTACGGCCCGGCCCAATGAGAAATAAGTAAGCCCGTTAGAATATATTTGATAGGTCAGCCCAATTTGTAGAGATATAAGCCCAAAATTCCAAATGGGCCCAATTTGCTCTCACTTTATAAAATGATTTTCTTGTGGGTTGACTGGGTTCAATACATATATTAACAATTTATTCATTAATGTATATTCAGTTTAATATTGGGTTTAATTAAGTTTATCTTAAATCTAAATCTTTCCTTTTCCCGATTAATAGTTTTAGAGTTTATTATAGTTTTTTGGGCAATTTTGGTAACTCGATCATTTTAAGAACCTAGAGTAGTAACTAGGCTTTTTAATGTTTTAATTAAGTAAATATACCCCAACTTTTTTGTATTTATTATCAAACTCTACACATTCTTCTCTTAAGGGGTACATTTACTAAACACAAAACTAGAAAAAGCCTAGTAAACCAAATTGTTTATAGTGGTTTTTAACTTCGCCGATAATTGTCGTGAGTAAGTAGAGCTATGAGAGAGCTAAATTGGTTTTCGGGTTCACATAAATTAGACATGTCCACTTTCAAGGATATTCGAGTTGGGAATACAGATTATAAATGATCAAATTGTTCTCACGTTGACAAATTTGGTGAAGTAGATTTTTTTTAATGAGCTTTTATTTTGTATATTCTTCTAATTTTTATCACTTTAATTGACTTAATACTATTAATTTAATAGGAATATTTTACTAAATGAAATTATGTTATGGTCCTATTTAATAGAACAATATTGTTAAAATCTCTAGTTAACTAATGACATTGGCCAAGTTTATTAGAGTGAGACCAACTCTGAGCGAGATTGAATCATGCAAGCACACGTATAAGTAAAAACAGTTCATAGAAAAATAACCTTTGAGGCATCAATTGTCAATAAGACACATATGAAGGGTGGTTAGAGTTTGCTCGATCACACCCATAGTTTTGTTACAAATGTGTCAGTTTAATACACTATTCGTAGTTATTGTTCATTGAATGAATTATTCATAGTTATTATTAGTTTCAGAATATTATTTATCTAATAATTATGATATATATCCTAAATTTTGACCCTTAATACTCATCATCCGACGGTCTAAGTTTGTTCTCATGGTTACACGATAAGGTTGTTCTCTCTCTCTATCTAATAATTATTAGTTTCATAGAAAATAGAATTTTAATTTAAAACACCGAATATATGTGACTATACCTCCAAATAGGTTCGGCGAATATTTCTTCCATTAATAACACAAGTTTTCCCCTTTAAATAATCTTTTTTTAGCTAAAAACATAATCAATATTGAATGGTTTGAACCCAAAAATTCCACATACGACATGCAACATCTAGTCAATTGGTACTCCCTATCTATAAAATACGTTTGTAAAGTCATGTCCAAACAACACGAAAGTTAGTTCAAATTAAACAAGAATAAAATAAGATTTAAAAACTTTATATTATGTGAAACATACATATATATATATATATATATATATATATATATATATATATATATATAATATATTACATGCATGAGTGTGACGATGGTCAAAGTGAGAAAACAGTAAAAATAAGGGGACAGGCCAGGCATGACCAGTCAGAATGATGTAGACTTGGTCAACTCTTTCGTATACTGACCTTCTTTTTTTTTTCTATTACTTTCCAATTCTTTTGCATTTCATGTTAAAATTCTTCATGATATTCACAAAATGTAATATTGATTTGATAAATATTGGTATTAATCGGTTATTTAGTTAAAAATAATGTTGTATATTCGTCGATTGGAGCGTTTTCGGGTTCAGAAAGGGATCTTGCTATCGGTTACGGAGTCACCCCGATGTAGTAGATATGTATTCGCGTAGGGTGATTTATCTGCTAAAGGAGTCAAGTATAAGGCTCAAGTTGTTATTTGTAAATGGAACTTGAGAGTTAGTCATACCGCCTAGAGAGAGAAAATTTATTACTTGTAAATGGGTTTTCAAGAAGAAGGAAGGGATGTCGTCTGCTAAAGGAGTCAAGTATAAGACTCAAATTGTTGCAAGATGTTTTTATCAAATAGAAGGAGTGAATTGCAATGAGATTTTCTCGCCGGTAGTCAAGCATGCCTTCATTAGAGCGTTACTAGCAATAGTGGCACATCAGAATCTAGAGCTCTAAGAACTTGATGTAAATACATCTTTCTTGCATGGAGAATTAAAAGAAGAAATATACACGACTCAGCCATTCAAAGTTCCGGGGAAAGAAAACTATATGTGTATGCAAATTGAGAAGTCTTTATATGAACTTAAGTAGTCTTCAAGGCAGTGGGTTAAGAGATTTGACAACTATATGATTGAGATTGGTTACAACGGGAGTGCTTATGATTGTTGTGTGTACTATAATAAGTTGAAGAATGGTTCTCTCATCTATGTGGTCATGTATGTAGATGATATGCTAATAACTACAAATAACAAGTATGACATTCAAAACCTAAAGGGTTTCCTAAGTGTTGAGTTTGAGATGAAAAATTTGGGAGCATCTTGAAAAATTGTAGGAATGGAGATTCTTAGAGATAAGGGTCATAAAAAGTTTTTCTTATCACACAAAGGTTACATTGAAAAGGTGTTGTCAAGATTCAAAATGTCATCGGCCAAATCTATTGATACACCTCGTGTTGTTAACATTCATCTTGCTTCGTACTTTGTTTTCATCTTAGTTGGATGAGGACAAATAGTATATGTTGCGAGTCCCTTATGCTAGTGCAGTAGGAAGTTTGGTGTATGTTACGCCATGCACAAGACCGGATATGGCACAAGCTTTTAGTGTCGTGAGCATGTTCATGAGGGAACTAGAAAAAGAAGGCTCGCAAGTTGTAAAGAGGATATTTCAATACCTTAGAGGTACATCTGACATTGGGCTTATTTTTCGGAATGATACACATTGTTTGCTCACAAGGTACTTTGGTTTTGATTATGCAGGAGATGTTAATACTAGAAGATCTATGACCGGTTATGTTTTCACTCTTGGGGGTTTTTGATGTGAGTTGGAAGCCAACTTTACAACCCACAATTACTTTGTCTACTAGAGACAGAGTTCCGGGAATTGACAAAAGTAGCTAAAGAAGGAATTTGTTTAAAAGGATTGATTAGTGATATAGGTATACATCATGATTAGGCTATTGTATATTGTGACATTGTGAGTAAGATCAGGTTCATCATGAGAAGACTAAGCATATTGACGCCACGTGTCATTTCTTGAGAAGTGAGAAGATAACCAGGGTGAAGAAAGTAAGTAAAGTTGATAATCTAGTTGACATGTTCACCAAGCCACTACCCAACAACAAGTTCCAACATTGTTTCGACTTGTTAAATGTTAGAAGTTGTTAAGTGTCAAAGGAGCACATCTGGATAGAGAGGAGCTAGTCTGGGCATTGAATAATGTCTCTGATATGTATGCGAGGATTCAAGTCAAGGTGGAGATTTGTTATATGTTCATCTGTAATTTAGAACTCCTAAAATAAAATCTATACAGAAAGTGGACGTAGTTATTACTGGGCGAAACACTATATATTTGCGTGTGTTGTCTTTCTTGTTTGTTGAACTATGTTCTTTCTCGGTATTTCCGCACAACAATATAGTTGCTTATGTCGTCGGTGGTATGACTTTGAATAACAATGGTCTATAGCTACATGAGGAATGGAACTTCTCTAAGTTCTTCAATTCTAATAGATTTTTGAAATTTACAAAACTATTTGACAATCTACTCAAAAATCTACCAAAAAAGGTAAAACTACCCAAAAAGCTAAAAATACTAAAAAATCTCGCTTCACCGAACACGCCCTAGAATTGAAGTTTCTGTATATATTGACGGTTTAGAAAAAATTCTATCTTTTTTTTTTCAGATTTTATTTTTAATTAAATGGTTAGAAATGAACACTAAAAAATTTGATGGTTAATTTTTCAATTAATTATTTTATATTTATTTTCTTATCAAATTATTCTTCTTTTTTTTTTCATATTTGCATGCCACTTACAAAAGTTCCTATTTTAAATCATAAAAATATATAAAAACGTGTTTCTTGTAATCCTAGGACCCTATTACACTAAGACCAGAAAGGTAAGTAAGTGGAAAAAGTTTAAGTAAAAAAGAAAAAAGTGAAAGAAAAAAGAAAAGGGAAAAACGAAATAAGTTTCCAGGGCCACTGGTGACTCCATCTAATGTTTTATTTTATAATTTTTTAATATATTTTCAATTAATTATATATATATATATATATATATATATATATATATATATATATATATATTCATTTTAATTTTCTTTTTTGTTAGTATTATGTTATGTCATTGTGAACACGAGCTTAATCAATCGGTTATATATAAGTATATGGTGGATTTTGGTAGAGTTGGTCAAAGAATGTCGAAAACCAAGCCGATCCGTATAGAATATAACCCGATTTGTTTATCCGAACTTTGAAATTTCCAAGAACAAGGATCGACCCTAATGAGCAAGGTTGATCAGTTGAGATTTGATCCAATATGATTGGGTTCGGTCTTGACCATATTATAAATAAATATTTCCCGGATCGGATTTTTCGATAATTTTTTCGTAACAAAAAGAAAAATCTTGATATGATTATAAAAAAAAAGAGAGGGGTTTAACACTTTGGTATCGTCCTAAATGTTTTTTTTTTGATACAATAGGTAAGAGAATTAGGTGGATTAATTTTTAGAAACCGATCGACCTAAAACATTCTTGCGGATGAGGTTTTGAACATCTTCAGGAATAGCATTGACATCAAGCGAGAAATTCTTTCCATGCATGACAATCTTGTTCGCGACCGTATTGATTTCCTGAAAATATGTTGTGCTAAGGTGTTAGAAAATCCCGAAATCAAGTTAGTAATATCAGTGATGATCATGTCCAACTCCCGTGGAGGTTTCCAAATTTGATTGATCGCATTGATAAGCATTAAGTTATCTCCTTCGATCACGGTCGATAAAGCTCCTAGCCCAGAAAAGGCCCTCCCGAAGAACACACGCTTCTTCTTCTAGCACTAATTCAGTGTTACATCTGTCGCTTCCTATTGCAATAGGAACGGCGTAATGGTTTCTAATAATGTATCCAAAAGAGAATTGATTCGCTGAACTTTTTGAGGCATCAAAATTAAGCTTAAGGCATCCATCTTCTGGTCGTTTTCATTTTATATTTTTAGTTTCTTCTTTGCTTTTTAATTTTTGTTTGGTTGTTAGCCAAATTTTTGTTTGCTTGCTCCCATTCAACAATCTGATTAGGAACTATTGTTTTGAGTTTCTGTGGAATTGTTGTTTTATTGAAGATGAACTGATTCCTTACCATTCAAATATTCCACCAAATGACGACAAGATATCTTAACTTTGAAGGTGATATTGTTCCTTTAAGGTAAAAAAAAAAGACCTCTGAAATGCTCCAGTTGTCAATGTCGTAGTTCTGTAAATAGGATGAAATTTTTAGATTGTCGATTGATGTTACCATGTATGGACGCTGAAAAAACAAGTATATGATACTTTTTGTATGGAAATTACAAAATTCACAATTCATCACGACAAGAATTCTTTGCCTATCGAGATTTTGCTTTGTAGGTAGACCATCTAGTGTTAGTTTCCAACGCAAATTTTTTATTTTGGGCATTACATCGGTTTTCCATATCCAAGTTTTGTCCATGATAACTCCCACCTTTCGTTTTTAAATCATTTTCATAGCCGATTTGGTCGAATACCGTCCTTCATCATTCTCTGCCCAATACTTTTTATAGCCGTTTTTTGAATCTATTAACCTCTTTACTACCCTAATAATTGTTGGTCCAACAATGTGCCAATATTTCTGATATAAACCAGCATGCATCCCATCAGGATCGGGAGATTTAGTCCGAAATGTTGTTAAAACTATATCTAACCTTGTTGTGATATAAAATTTTATTTAAAAAAAACTTAGCTAATACCAAAATAAAATAGGTAAAAAGTTAAAGCATACAAAACAATTTTCTTTAAAAAAAAAAAAGTGAAATGGTTTAAGATGCATAACCATGTAAGAAGATTTTCATTATCAACAGTTTCCTCATTCACTCTCTTTTCTCCCCTCTATCTTATAAAGTTAAGCTCCCCCACTTCCGCCGGAGAAAAGGTGGCAACCACCGCACTCTCCGCCGTGACCACCACCACCAAATTTATTGCCGAGTTTTATCCTTTTTCTTCAAAATTAAACTATCTTAATTACTAATGGAGATTAGCACCACAGCTCCTCCATCCTCAACCTTATCCCCAGAGCCCAACCACCTAATTCACCCCAACGGCGGCTTAAAACGCCATATCCCATCTCCGGCGCCGGCAATTTACAAAGAATGCATGAAGAACCACGCAGCAGCTAGAGGTGGCCACGCCATCGACGGATGCTGTGAGTATATGGCTTCTCCTAACACCCTCGACCTTCACTGCCTTGCTTGTCGCTGCCACCGTAACTTCCACCGCAAAGAGATTCCGACCACTGGCTCAACCTCCCACTTTACTGAATACCGTCCACACCACCGCCATCACCCTCCTCCTCCGCTAACGACAACAAACGTCCGTCGGAGCCCCGATACTCACTCTCCGCCGCCGATCTCGTCCTCCTACGCGCTGGTTCTCAACTCTGGCGGTAATACGACGCCGTTTAGTAGAAAGAGGCATAGGACGAAATTCAGTCAGGAACAGAAGGAGAAGATGCTAGGGTTTGCTGAGAAGATTGGATGGAAGATGCAAAGAGGAATCGACGATTCCGTTGCGAAATTCTGCGGCGAGATTGGAGTTGAAAGAGGGGTTTTCAAGGTATGGATGCATAATCATAAGAACATCTTTCTTAAGCGAGATTTGAATGTTGATTTTGGCAACACTGGCAACAATGGAAACACCAGCAACATCAACATCAACAACAATGGAGTTGGAATTGGAGCTAATGGGTCTTCTTCTTCTTGATCTGGTTTGTCTATTCTGGTTTAGTCATAATAAATACTTGAATTAGATTAGGGTTAGCTTAATCATGGAGCAAATCAAAATTGGGTTTGATTAGGTATGAATTTTGCAAGCTCTGATAAAATTGGATATCATCAATCATGTCAATTTCTGATTTGCTTTCGCTTTTTTTCATTTGGGTTTTGCATCTTCATTTGGGTTTGTGAAGAGCTATTGTCATTAAGAGTAATCATTCCCTTAATTACTTGCTATTCTGGGTGTGTTTTGCTGTCTGTGAAGAGGAAGCAGAAAGTGGATTAGGGCATTTGCTTACATTAACCTTAAACTTTCTATAATTAACCTTAAAATATGATTAGGGCATTTGCTAACATAAACCTTAACCTTATTATAATCACTTTGCCTCTATTATGAGCTTTCCACTTTTGGTTTTATTGAAAAAAATAAACAAATTAATTTGCAGTTGCTAAGGTAGGAACATGTGGGGAGTAGACCCGGCATTACAAGATTAGAATTGGCCATATAAATTTCCAAAAAAATATATTTAAAATATAATTAATTTATATGCTAATATTATAATTAGGGCATGTTTACTTGTAGATTGGTTTATTTTCGGGTTTATAAACTAAATGAGTTTATATAGATTTACAGTTTATTTTCGAGTTTATTTCTCCACGGGTTTATATAGATAAAACACATAAGATCGTTTACTTGGAGTTTATTTTTTGGGTTTGTTTTAGTTCAAAAGACACTCATACCCCTAAAAACCTTGAACACTAACGATGAATATACAAGGATGAACAAACAATATCGGAATGGAAAAGCACAAGGTCAAAATCGGGTTTTAAGCTAAAATAAACTCATCCAACCAAAAATAACCTTGGTCTAAACAGTTTATTTTTGAGTGTTTTATAAGCTCAAATAAACTCGTAGAGAAATAAACCAATCCTGAAATAAACCCCTACAAAAATTAAACTTAGGATTTATAAACTAAATGAAAATCTTATAAACTCGTAGAGAAATAAACCAATCCTGAAATAAACCCCTACAAAAATTAAACTTAGGATTTATAAACTAAATGAAACACAAATAAGCTGCAAGGAAACGGGCCTAAGATATTAAGTTGTATAATTTGTTATTTTTTATACCCAAATTAATTTAGCATGAACTAAAAATATATGTTAATTTTAGAAAATATTTATTGATTAAAGTTTTTTTTTTTTGGTAAGGGTTGATTAAAGTAATTAAGTGTGTAGTTTTTTTTAAACATCATTAAATACCCTTTTAGACAACTTGAATTTTTAAAAAAATCTAAATTTGATTATTTAAGCTAAGGTAACGTTTGGCCATATAAAATTCCAACAAATATATTAAGAAATAGATAATTTTAATTAAATATGATAAAATTATATATTTTATTAAATAAATAAAGACCCATTTACACAACTTGGGTTTTAAATAATCTTGAAAAAGAAAATATTCGAAAATTGATTATTGAAGCTAAGGTCATGTTTGGCACGATTAGGGTCGGTGAGGCATCCTAAATCTCTAATGATTCTAAGTTGGTAAAGAATATTATCATAAAAGTGGTCCATTACAAACAAGTACTATCCCACCAAGGTATGGTCCTACATTGTATTCTTTACCTAATTAAGAATTATCCTAATTAATTATTAATGATAATAATTCTTTTTTTTTAAAAAAAAATAATATTTATTCAAATTGTGTTTAGTTTCCCTTTTGTGGTAAATATCTCTTTGTTTGATGATGAACCCTAATTTGCATAGCTTTCAGTTTGGTTTGTGGAGGCCAGATCAGGGCCAGGGAGTATACACTTTACTCTCAATGTCTAATCTTTGGTTTCTCCCTTTTTTCAAACATAAAGCAATGTCACCAATAGAAGACTCCATAGTGATGTGTTTAAACCGGTTGATGATCCGTTTGTGTGCTGCGGATATGGGTAACGGAAATATCGGTTTAAAAAGACTCGATTTGTTTATCGTGTCGGTTATTGTATTCTTTATTTGTGACGAACTGGGTAAATAGTTCTCGTGACAAAGTCGAGACTTTTCGACGAGAGATTGATTGTCAAGAATTTGAGACAAACGGAAAAGATAAAGAAAAAGAGAACGAATGATATCACAAGTATCAATAGAAGACTCCATCGTGATGTGTTTGAACCGCTTGATGATCCATTTGTGTGTTGCGGATATGGGTAACGTAAATATCGATTTAAAAAGACTCGATTTGTTTATCGTGTTAGTTATTGTAATCTTTGTTCGTGACGAACTGGGTAAATAGTTCTCGTGACAAATTCGAGACTATTCCATGAGATATTGATTGTTAAGAAACACAAACGGAAAAGAAAAAAGAAGGAATGATATTACGGACTTTGGCGTCAACACGTCTTTTTTCAGATCAGTTTTAGTATGTGCATCACACAACGCTCATATTATTATGAACGTTGAATTTCTATCCAAGACTAACACACAATGGGATTGCTCGTTAGACTTAATTAACGTGTAGTCGCCTAGTCGGCCTGCACGGCTTTCACAACGCGCAATGTAATATGGGTAATCCATCTTATGTGAAATTAACAATCTGGATATAAGTATAGATTAGTAATGAAGGTTTTTATAAACTAATTATTAAAGAAAAATAATATTTTCCAAAAGTAAATTAGGGTAAAAATAATTTTTTTTAAAAAAGTAAAAAGAAATTGTTTGGTGGTGTCCAACTAGGCATGAAGGATGATGAGTGATGAAGCAAGAAGAGAGAGGAGAGGGTGGGTGTAAGTTGTAACAGAACAGTGCATGTGCAGATTGTACAGTTGTTAAATGATGTACCTTGACTCTTTCTACCCCCATTTATTTAGGGGTATTTTCGTCATTTTCTTTTTCTTTAATTTTACACTTTATCCTTTCATTACAATTTTATTAAAACAAATCTAACATGGGAGGAGTTTACTTAGGGTACACTCCTAACAAAATGCATTTGTGTCCTAAAGTTAGGGGTGTTATACGAGCAGATCTTTTGACGAGCCAAATTCGAGTAGCTCGTGTAAAATAATGCTCATATAGTGTTATTTTAGCCGAACAAGTCGAGTCGAATGCGAGTCGAACGCGAGAAGCTTGTATCATGTATTAGCCCTACCTAAAGTTCTAAAAACCGCGACTTTTTATCTTGTTAAAGGGTCGTTTGGCAACCAGTGATAGTATTTTGAGTTTTCAACGCTATTTTTAAACTTGATTATGATCAAGATTCGAGTTGGACATAACTTTTAGATAACTGATTACGCGCATCATAAGTAGGGCTGTAATATGAGACAAGCTACTCGGGCTCGGCTCGGGCTCGTTAAAAGTTCGGCTCGAGCTCGTTCATTTTCTAAACGAGCCAAAGTTGAACACATTTTAAAGATCGTATAATTTTTAGGTTCGGCTCGTTTATAAACAAGCCGAGCTTGAGCATGTCAAAGCTCGGCTCGTTCGGGTAAAGCTCGGCTCCTTCGGCTAAAATAACACTATATGAGCATTATTTTAGCCAAGCTACTCGGGCTCGGGCTTGGCTCATTTATAAACGAGCCGAGCTTGAGCATGCCGATGCTCGGCTCGTTCTGCTCGTATTACACCCCTAACCATAAGCATACTTTATCGGTTTTTAATCACGTAACCCGTATGAATGTAAATACATGACTATATAGGTAACTTATGTAATATAAACGAGCCGAGCTTGAGCATGCCGATGCTCGGCTCGTTCGGCTCGTATTACACCCCTAACCATAAGCATACTTTATCGGTTTTTAATCACGTAACCCGTATGAATGTAAATACATGACTATATAGGTAACTTATGTAACGCGGTATGTCTAAAAAGACGATATAATGTAACATGTACATATATACGATGTATAACTAAAAATGAGCTTGCTTATTATCCTTCTCTCCATTCCTCTTTACTTCCATTCGTGTTTCTTCATCTTCCTCTTCTCATTGATTGTGTCTCTGATCACTGATAAGGACATGACATAGCTAAGACAACTTAGACCTCAAAAGCAAACTATGTATATAGGTGTCAAATTGTGTCAAACAATAATTGAAATTTTACCCATTTTTTAAGTTACAATATGGTTCACTTAATAGAATTAAATTGTTTTCATGGTCACATTATCATTATTATACGTGGGTGACCGTTATACATAAAATCATTTCGAAATCTAAACGGTTATGATTTATAGTTTTATAACTTTTTTTTCGTTTTAACCGAAATGTATGTAGGGTGTCAATGATCCCGGACCGGAGACCAGACTTAGTATAACCGGTCTGATTGTGTTGTATAGAAATTTATAGGCCATATTGGACCAACAAAAACATTAAAAAAAATTAAAATTAATAGTTTCAGTTTTAAAGTCAGCTTAAACCAAACTAAACCCGAGATATTAAAACATATAGACCGAAAACTGGATGTAAACCTTCCGATCCAAAGGGTGTGTTTGGTGAACATGGATTATGGCAGATAAAATGAAATTTGGCCTAACTTTCATCATTTTCTTCACGAATTATTGATTATTTTTAGATCATCGTTCCAAATAATCGCATCGCAAACCACCAACCGGAGCCTAGTCTAAAATACCAATTTGAACCTGATTTTAAACACCCTTGCATACATGAAATCTTTTCTACAAAAGAAGAGGAAATGTGTGAAAAGTTTCTATTATATAAGAGCCTGTTTAGTAAGTGTTTGAGTTTATTCGGGTTTATAAACTAATGAGTTTATACGGGTTTAAAAACCCAAATAAAAATAACCTCATCTTGAGAAGGTTATTTTTTACGGGTTTAAAAACCCAAATAAACTCGTTCAAATAAAAATTCATACACATGTAAACGGTTACACAAAATCAGCTAAGGTTTATAAACTATCATTTAGTTTATAAACCCGCAAGGTAAACAAGCCCTAAGTAAATGAGTTGATTTTGGAGCCTTAGTTTGAGCATCAACCCACCATGGTTTATATTTGGCCCAATGACAAACTTGGGCCCAGCCCAATAATAGCCCATGTCAATCTAGAGCCCAGCCCAATCTTTTATTTCATATATGTAACCTACCAATTTTAGATATTTTTTCAAGTTTTAAGTTCTTAACCTTTAGCCCAACTGCCTCAGTTGTATAAGTTGAAGGGAACGAATCTAGAATTAAAATTTTGGGTATGTTCAACTAGTCTTAGGTTAAAAAAATTCAAAAATATTGATATCACACAAAATCAAGATTGATCAATGTATTTTTAGGGTCACATGTGGTGACTAATACTAGATCAATAACCCAATAATTTAGTTTGGTTCTCATGTCATTCGGGTAAAGTTATGTTTAGGTTGGGTCGATTGCCGAATTGGGTTGCCTAACATCTTGATTCAGGTCGGTTTTAGGTCGGGCGATTTGTAACAAAAACAAACTACATATGGGATAATTACTTTGGCATATGGATTAATAAATGGTATCAAAAAAAATAATTAATTACTTCAGGATACGGATTATAAATATGAAAAAATTACTTTTGAGATACCGATTAATAAATGGGGTCTTATAAATTTCTTTTGAATCTTTGAACGTCACTAACAATTCCTTAAATTTTTTTTAATTAATATGACTATGATCAGCTGTCATATCGTTAATTTTAGTTTTATATTAATCAACTATTATTTTCTTAAACAAGTGGGAAACACAATATAACTTATTTGACACTTTATTTAAATGTAACACTTTATTCGTACGTAACTGTTTATCACTTTTCACCGAATCGGATAATATTCCGTGGATATTTGGTGGATTAGTTTGATCCAAATTCTAAAGTATGGTATGTGAAAACGAATTTAGTCGGATCGGATAATTATCCGCAAATATTTGAGTGATTTATTTGACCGGAATGATTTTAGCCTTATCTGTTTGATTGAAATGACTTTAACCGGATCTAGATATCGACTGATCCAAATATCTAATGTGACTGATCTATTTGATCCATATATGTTTTTTCCTATTTTGTTTGTCATAAAATGTAAAATAAGATATAGAATAGTCAGTTAGTCACATAACTTATTTTACACTTTATTTGAATGTAACATTTTATTCGATTGTACCTGTTTATCACTTTTCACTGAATCGGATAATATTCTGTGGATATTTGGTGATTAGTTTGATGATTTTAGTTGGATCGGATAATTATCCGCGAATATTTGGGTGATTTGTTTGACCGAAATGATTTTAGCCTTATCCGTTTGATAGAAAATGACTTTAACCGGATCTGAATATCCGAAGGATCCGTTTGATTCAAATATCTAATGTGACTGATCCATATATATTTTTTTTCCTATTTTGTTTGTTATAAAATGTAAAATATAATATAGCATAATCAGTTAGTCATATAACTTATTTGACATTTTATTTGAATGCAACACTTTATTCGAATGTAACTGTTTATCAATTTTCACCAAATTGGATAATATCCCGTGGATATTTGGTGGATTAGTTTGATCAAAATTCTAAAATATGGTATGTGAAATCGAATTTAGTCGTATCAGATAAATATCCGTGAATATTTGGGTGATTTGTTTGACCGAAATGATTTTAGCCTTATCCATATGATTGAAAATGACTTTCATCCGATATGGATATCCGACTGATCCGTTTGATTAAAATATATAATGTGACTAATCCATATATGATATATGTTTTTCCTATTTTGTTTGTTATAAAATGTAAAATAAAATATAGCATTGTCAGTTAGTCACATACATTAATCCAAATGAAAGTGAAAAAATATAGAGTTGATATAAGTTTTTTTAAAGAATCTTTTTTTAAGGTTTTAACACATATCTTATCTCTAACACAGTAAAAAGGTTAATACTTAAAAAACGTCATCATATATAATTATATAGTTATACTATGTATTATGTAATATGTATACTTCAATACTTGTATACAAAATCAGAAACTAAAGTTGAAAAATATTTTTAATAAGTAATTAGTAAACTATAAGTTAAAATCAAATTTATTTTAAGGGTGAACTAGACCTTTTACCACTATTACTCTATTAAGAGTACCCATAGCATAAACTTATTAAGTAAATAAACTCTTAGTAAAGTAATAGTGGTAAGTCAATTAGATTGGTGAAAACAAAAGTCCATAAAAAAATTCACTCAATTCTTTCTTATTTTAATGAGTTAAAATCATCGCTATATTACATTTATCACATCGGAGTTGAAGAATGTCATTATAGACATATAGTTATAGTATGTATTATGTATTTATGTGAATACGGCTTTAGTCGGATTGAATAATTATCTCCGAATAGTTGGATGATTTGTTTGATCGAAATTATCTTTAACCGGATCTGAATATCCGACTTATAGTATGGATTCTGTAATATATGTTATATAATATGTCATTATAAACTTATAGTATGTATTATGCAATTAAAGACTTATATTACAAACTTATAGTATGAGTTATGTTTTTATGTCATTATAGACTTATTCTATAAACTTATAGTATATATTATGTCATTATAAACTTATAATATGATTATCACGTCATGTAATTCGGGTAATCGGGTTATTGGGGTCGAGTTAGTTCTGATCATTTATTACTTATGGTTGAATCGATTTTAAGCGGATCGGTTTCATATATTCTCTTTTTCAAATTTTTCGAGGAAGTCCGGGTTTGGGTTGATTTCATAGGTCGAGTTAACTTTTGACAGTTCTAGCGACAATCCATAAATGTATTCAACAATTTTCGACAATATAATTATATTTTTGATTTTTTTTATAGTTTGGGATAAAAAACCAAAACAATAAAAATTAATAGTTAGATTTCCAATTTAAGATTCAAATAGATTAGTCGAGATCGCTATTTGTACCACATGTTTCGTGCTATTCATATCCGTGGTATGGCTACGCCGACTATGCGTACGCAATGCGTAGGCGTAGTAAGGTTAAAATTTACCATTCTATGCCATACATCGGTCTCAATCCATCTATTCAGTTAGGATACCCGATCATATAATTTAACACGTGTATAGATCGGTTCAGATGAGGAGATTGCGGGATTGAAAGGTATATAACCCCACAAAAAAGCATGCAAAGTGCCGATTAGAAGACGACGAACGACAAAAATGTGATCTTTAATTTGTGTGGAATGAATGGTGAGTATGTTGTTTTTCATTCGATACATTTAATCTTTCCAGGCTCTTCTTCTAGCTTGCTTGCATTGATTACATTTGTGTTTTTGTTGTATCCTTGCCAATCGGATAGGTTGGTCCAATTTATGTGCAATAATAAAGAAAATAAGCTAAATTGAGATAGTATTTTTTGCAAAATAATGGTTTATTGTTACAAATTGTTTCAATATAAAATATATAGTTAAGTTGTATGTATAATTTTGGGTGCCGTCTTGGTGTCCACGTTAAAAAAAAAAAAAATTTATGTAATATATTTTTAGTTTTAAATTATGGTTGAAAGTCCCCTATACCATGAGGTCCCTCCTTTCCGGTAGGGGTGTTACACGAGCCGAACGAGCCGAGCCTTAGCATGCTCAAGCTCGGCTCGTTTATAAACAAACCGAGCTTTTGACGAGCCGAGCCCGAGTAGCTCGTCTAAAATAATGTTCATATAGTTTTATTTTAGACGAACGAGCCGATCATTGACATGCTCAAGCTCATCTCGTTTATAAACGAGCCGAATTTTTTACACGCCAAGCGCGAGTCGAGCCCGAGAAGCTTGTCTCATATATCAACCCTACTTCCCGGCGTTCCTGCCCTATATTTCGTGTGAAGATTTAATTGATCTTTTTATATAGGATTAGTCGTATAAAAATTATATTATATTTAAGATATTTAAGTAAAATATATTAAATTTATTATAATAATACTAAATACTTTATATCTATACAACTATACTTAATATTTATAATAAATACAATATAATATATATATATATATATATATATATATATATATATATATATATATATATATATATATATATATATATATATATATATATATATATACGGGCCGACGGGCCGGACTTTCCGGCCCGGACAGGCTTTGCGGACCGGGCTCTAACTACAACCAATGCACCAAAAACCACGCATGAATAAGTGTTATAACTTTTCATTCTTTAGAGCATCCCCAACAGCTTCTCCATTTTAAAATATTTGGAGAATTTAAAAAAAAAATTGATCCAACAGATACTCCATTTCATTCTCCAAAATGGAGAATAATGGAAAAAGTGGGGAGTCTTCCCTAAATTTGAAGACATTCTCCAAATAAATGAAGAATTTTCCAAGATAGAGAATCTGTTGGATTTAATAAAAATATAAAGGGTAGATTTTTACTTTTAATTCTCC
The DNA here is from genome assembly GCA_033239045.1 of Fagopyrum esculentum. Classification (NCBI taxonomy): domain Eukaryota; kingdom Viridiplantae; phylum Streptophyta; class Magnoliopsida; order Caryophyllales; family Polygonaceae; genus Fagopyrum; species Fagopyrum esculentum. Next base: position 2,479,971 of record BSUD01000002.1, on the reverse strand, counting down.
ATTTTGGAGAAGGGTTTAGGGAATCTGTTGGGGATGCTCTAAACGACGCATGACGATGCACCAAAAATCACGCATGAACAAGTGTTGAAATCAAAACACTTAGTGTCCGTTTGGTTGGAGCGGTGGAATGAAAACGGAATGGAATCAGATAAGGATTAGGAAATGAAATGGAAATGATGAGATTTGTCATGTGTTAAAAGAACTCTAACCAAACGTATTTTTTTGATTGATTCGGAATCATTCCGTTATCGGAAATGATTCCTAGTGCTTCCAAACGGACCCTTAATTTCTATTTTGACGTAATTATATTCTTATTTTTATATATATATCCTTAATTATAGGTTACAAGAATCAATTATTTTTAATGTCTATTTTTGCCATATTGTAGTATGTTGGATTATGCGTGGGTAACAATGAAAAGCACAAAAACGCCCTACACATGATGCCAATTTAGATTAGTATGATCCCATGTGACTCGTTCTTGTCAATTTCTCATGTCATAAAGTTGAAAATTTGATATTATATATATATATATATATATATATATATATATAGGGTCTGGTTCCGGTGAGGAGGATCCTTGTAGATAGGAATGAGGAGAGCCGGGGTGGTGACATGTGGCATACCACGTCACTGTTTT
>BSUD01000002.1:2461878-2479100 GCA_033239045.1 Fagopyrum esculentum | reverse complement strand
TTTCTTTTTGTAAATAAAAATTGGTGTTCTTATTTTTATAAGTATGTGTTCATTTTTAAAAGAGTCATTGTTCATATTTTATCAATAAATGTTCTTTTTTTTTCCAACACTAACTTTTCATTTTTTAACACTAATTGTTCATTTTTGTATTTTTTAAAAACATTTTTTCGGATTTTTTTTGTAAATTATACTATTCTTTCAAATTGTGTTAATAAAATATGATGTTCATTTTATGACAAGTATGTATTCATTTTTTTTACAGTTATGGTGTTTATAATATGATGTTAATTTTTTTTGAAAATTATAATTTTCCTTAAAATCGTGTTGATAATATTTAGAGATCGATTACATAAAAATTGTGAAATCAAAGAGAATACAAGACGATTCAGGTTTTGTTTCTTCGAATTTCTACTCTCACTGATTAGAGTTTCATTCCTAAGGTTTAGGTTTCTTTATGATTGGTGTTTGTCTTTGAAATCAAATTTGTTTGAATTATTTTGTGTTTGATAAGTTTGATTGAGAAAATACATGTATATACATATGTTGAGTTGGTCTAATAACTCCAATTGAATAATCTATATGCTCCTTTTAGTGTGCACGCAAACTGTTCGGCAAAATGCCTTATAGAAAAATAGTTTATAATATTTACAAGAACAATGACATAAAAAGTATGAACACTGACGAATAAAAACATGAACAATGACGTATAAAAGTATGAACACCGATGACTTATCTATAACTTTGACACATACATAACATATTATGATCATCTTTTAACGTTTTGTGATGAGTTTTTTTTATTTTTGTGGTTATATACTGTAAATGAACATCTATGCATTATAAAATGAACACAAAAGAATAAATGGACATGACACTTTGATGAATAAAAATACTATGAACACCGATGTATAAAAACATGAACAATGACATATAAAAGTATGAACACCGATGACTATTTTGAACGTAAGGGTATTTTTCCAGATTTTAAGTCAATTTACAAAAATGCCATTAATGATGAGCGTGTGAGGGCCCTTGATTTAAATTCATCTAATGGCTTACAACCCTCCTAATTCCTATCCACAAGCTCTCTCCTCACTTGAACTAAAATCTATATATATATATATAGAGGGTGGGGTCCCATGAGAACACCCCTAACGTGTATACATGAGAACAATCTTAAACCGTCGGATGGTGAGCATTAAGGGTCGAGATTTAGTGTAGATATTATAATTAATAATAATTAAGAATAACCACAATAACCACGAATAATACATTAAGCGATATGACACATTCGTAACAAAACTAATAATAATTACGAACCTGTTCTCATGTATACACGTTAGGGGTGTTCTCATATGATCTACCCCCTCTCTCTCTCTATATATATATATATATAATCATTGTTAATTTGACTCAGACCTATTCTAAAAAGTCTACACACTCTTTATTGTTTGATGCTTTTTTTTTCTTTTTCTATTTTCTCAAAATATTACAATTATTAACTTATAAGTTTTAGAAGAGTATATTTTAAAATTTTTTTTATATATTTAGAAAATATCATCTTAAAACTAAAAGGACAATTTTGATAACTAGGCCTTTTTGAAAAACTATAATAGTAACTAGTCTTTTTAATGTTTCAATTAAGTAAATATACTCCAACCTTTTATATTTATTTTCAAACTCTACACACTCTTCTCTCAAGGGGTACATTTACAAAATACAAAACTAGAAAAAGCCTAGTAAACCAAATTGTTTCAAACTAAAAACTCTCAAATATAACTCGAAAAAAAAACCCATAAAACTTTTCTAAAAATTCTAGAATATAATTAAGTTGACTCGTTATGAGCTAGAGCATTTTCATTACTAAATTAGATACTTTCGATAAAAAAACAAATATAAGTATGCATTATGCATAGGTACACTTTTGGGCTTATATGAATGTAAATTGTTTATACCAAACAAACGTGTTTAATTTGGGAAAAATTTGTGTTTTGTGTGCTACCTTTTGTTGTTGTTGTTTGAGTCAAAGTTGTTTTTGATGTTGATTTGTATTTCAAATATGTTTTTGATGTTGATTGATTCAAGCTTGAATAATTAGATATTTTACAGGCACAAATTTGTTTTTCAAAAAGTAATTTGGTTGATGTTGATGAATTGAACAATTATTTTTATAATTAATAATCTAAAAAATATAAAACGACAATTAAATTTGATCAAAATGTAGATGTTAGAACGTCATTTTTTTAATGATCGTAGAAAATAACATTTTACAATTAGGAATTCAAGTGATAGAAAACCAATAATACATATATATGTTGTTATAGGATATTCTAAATGCATTTTAGCCATGATGTTGCATTGACATGTTTTAATATGTTCGGTTTTTGATTTATGTAGGTTGGGGTAGTCGAATATGGTTGATAATTAATGTGGATGAATCTTGTGATTTTTGGATTGAATCTTGACGGATCCTATTTCGATTGATATCAGAGCGGGACAAGATCAATCCCGCTTAGTCTATAGTTTGTTTACTATTGTTATAATTTACACACAAAAATATTCGTTTATATCAGCCTTAAAATGAAAAACATCAAATTTTTTAGTAATTCATAATAACTTGCTACATAATCTCTCAAACCATAATTAACTTTTGTCAAAAACATGTAAAATAAGATTTCAGAATCATGATTCACATCCTATTAGCAACCCAATATACATTTTCAATAATCCTTATATTTTATAATCCTATTTTGATTTAAGAAGTATGGGACATGGGTATAATAAGATATTTGTCAATTTGGAATTTGATATACTTTTAATGTACAGTTAGATTTGAGAATAATAATAATGTTTAATTTATATTATAAAGTAAATATTCTTATTAGACACAAGAGAGGACAAACTTAGCGAAACGAAGAAGCTAAAGTTTGTATTCCGTCTTGAATATTTTTGTGGGACGGAATTTTTACTTATCATATGAAATCCCATCGAAATTGAAATGAGATCGGAATTTATTCCACATCCACTAAATAGTATTTGTAACACCCCAAATTTTGGGATCTCGAAGCGTTACGGGCTATGAACTCACAATGGGTCTCAAGCCTCATAGTAGCAACAATAACATTGGATCTTACAACAAGACACAAATCATTGAAAACCAAATTTGTTATAAAAACCAAAGGAATAACAAAGGAAAGCGTCAAAGACTCGCAACCGAGTTCAAAGCAAAGGGAAGAACAACAACTGAAATATAAACTCGATCTTGTCCTATAATGTACGGGAACCCGGGCTGACCACACCATCTGGATCACTCAGCATCATCTCTAACCCGCGGGGCATCTACAACATCGGTATAAACCGTTAGTTAACGTTCAAGATATCAGAAAGACAATAAATGCACAAACACACATATGTAACATAAACATATAACATGCTCGCACTCAACCGGTTATTATCTTTTATTAAGTTAATCTCTATACAAATTCAACTAATGTTGTCACACGAGAATCACTATGATCTCGCATCTGTCCCTTTTCACCAACAGGAATAGAGTGGATGCATCCCTTTGTCACATGTCGGGCTGGTCGCAAGAGCACCTCCTAGTTTCCCCATTTTAAACTGGACAAGCGGTCACCACCTAGTTATAATACATTTGGGTCAATTAAGGTATAAAAGGTCAATCATATTCCGGTTATCCGTTATAACAACAAATGAAAACACAAACACAACCAACACAATCAAAACAATATACGGAACGCATCTAAGTAAGCCCAAGAGACTTACCTCACTCGAAGTTAACCACAAGGGTCAGCTACAACTCAGTTTCTTGAAGAAACGAAGGAAAGAAAGCTTGTTCACACAAGGCAACTCGAATCAGAATGGAACGATTGTTAGAAGTCTATAACTTCTACTCTCCATGATCTCTAAGATATCTCACAAGTTAGGGGCACGATTCCTAGTCTTACAGTCTCCCAAGGGGTAACAACATCAACATAATTCAACGAAAGGAACGAGGAATCCATGAAAGGAAGCAACTCACCAAAGACGGGGCTACTCAGAAGAACCGCAAGGGCAACGGACAAAACTGCAGGGCGGCACTGGGCAAAACCGCAGGGGCGGGACAAATAATGCGCGGGGGCGACCGCTTAACAAAAACAACTGTCGTGACTCCTTTTTGACAACATGTCACAACCAAGCAACCAAAGCTTGACTCTTTGTTCCACACACTTTAAATCTCAACCAAGGGAGTCTGTGAACATCAACGTATCAACAACGGAAAGGCCAACAAGAATCAAGGCTCGATCTTGATTCTTGTGAAGAAGAAGAAGAAGAAAAGAGGAAGAGAAACAGAAGGAAGAAGCATGCAACAGGCTCATGAACGTGAGAGAGATCAAATCGAATGAAGACTTACACATTCTGCGGAAGATCACAAGGGAAAGGCTGCAGCTTTGCTCAAGGTTGAAGAAACGTAAGCAAGAAGAGAAAAATGGAAGAGAAGGCGGGAATTTATAGGGGACGGTTGGGAAAAGATAATGGAAGGACGTTTTAGGGTTAGAAGGTCAAAGGAAAGTCGGCCCATAAGATAGAAGATTGGTTCTTCTATCTATGGAAAGAAATAAAACGGAATAAAAACAGACCGGACGCGATCTGGAGTCAGTCGCAGGGGCGGCTGACCCTGCCGCGACTGCGGCTTGCCGTAGGGGCGACCACTGTCACCGTGGGGGCGGTGACAACTAAAAACTGGTTGTTACAATATTTATCTTCTTCTATTTTTCCTGTCAAAACGAGTGATATATACCCTTATCCAACTTTGTATGATGAATCAAATCATGGGTATACCTTCACCCAACTTGTGATATATACCTTCACCAACTCATGTATGATGAATCGGGTTATGAGTATACCTTCACCCAATTCATGTATTTAACTAGATTTTATCGAACAATACGGTCAAGGTTGATAATTAAGTGATAAGAAAATTTAGCTAGTAAGGTATATTTTATTTGTTAAATACTAACTAGGCCCCTATCAATTTAATTAAAAAGAAAGATAAAATAATTTAAATGGGCTGGAATTAAGGAATGAAGTTGGAGTAGTTAGATGATTGTGTTAATTTAAAACTGTCAAATATTGCAAAACCGTTTTACAAAAAATGGAAACCGTATAAGGAAGATTTTGCAAATCTTTTAAACTTCAGATCAACCGTAAAAGTGAAGCAGTTATCGCTTTTCCTCACATCGAATCCATTAAAACCCGTCAACCTCTCTTCAACCCAGAAAAATCGTCATCTTCAACCTTTCTACAATAATCGCCGTCGTCGTTCTCTGAATCTCTTCAACCGCTTCTATCGTCTTTTTAGGGGTCGGAATCATTTCTATACTTACGTCTACTGAGATCGACAACACCCAATGACAATTGATTACATAAACATAAAGTTACCACCATTGCCTTTTTTAACATTATGTACATCGACTAAAACCCCTCCGCCAGGATTGTGTACTTCAAATTTCATGACACACAACGGAGCACTCCATATAAATTGTTGCAACCCATTTATATGAATAAATGTATCTAAAGCATCCCTTGTGTTGACATCAAATGGCTTGAGTGTTGGATTGAAAGGATTCTTATAGGACATTTCGATATCTAAATTCGACATACATATTCCAAATTGTATTGCAACCTTATTTTTCAGCTCAACAAACATGCAAGATACGTCAACAACAAGTGGTTTGCTTGACACATCTCCATTATACCTCCATACATCATTTTCCACTTCCCATTTCCCTCCGTAATATACGGTTACGAACACAAATGATATTCCTGGTATATAAAAAATAAAAAACTTAGGTCCAAGAAATACTGGTAAATAGATACATAACTATACCAAACACAATTTCTACATATACGTTCATGTATCACAAATACATATGCATTGATAATCAACATGTCAAATGTACACAAAACACAATCTTTCAGGTACAACACATGCACCAATAGAAGAAATCATATATTTATGTACATAATATATAAAAGCGTTTACATACATCATACACACAAAACACATAATATCAGATACAAGAAAAATTTGAGAACACAAGGTCACCCTTATGTTTGTTATCGAAATCATTTATGTATATCAAGTCTTTGATAACAAAACACCATTGAAGCAGTTAACATCGAAGAAAACATAGAACGATGAAAATTTTGAGAACAATTACCTGGTTATTTGATGATTTGTCGAGTCGAACACAAATCTCGATCAATTCGCCTTGTATAAATGATGGATGCCGAATGCAGGATAACAAAACCGTCGTCTTCTGTTTTCGAAAAAAAAGGGAATGAGTTGGTTAAGTAGGTAGTTTATGTATCATTGTGTATAAAGTAGGCACATTTTGTTTTGTGTTAACAAAGTAGACCCCCTAAATTATGAAGAAAAAGATTAAATATATAATGATAAAAGATATTACCATATAAGTCAACATTCTCTCTTCTATAATAATTAAATTTTCCTAATTAAAAAATTAAAGTAATATGTTGTTACATCAAAAAAATGAATGACATAATAACTAATTATTCCTATAATCTCTCCTCATTAATTTATGGATTAAATTAATGAGGAGTAATATGTATGTGCAGTAATTAATACTTGTTGAGGATAAAATATGTATACATATGTACATATTAATGTGTATGTAACACCCCAAAATTTTCAACTTAGGGAGTTACTGGTTAGGACCGCACAGTGGGTCCCGACCTTAGTTTGACAACAACTTAACGAAATCTTACAACAAGGCACAGATAAGGAAAATCAGAAATCATAAAAGTAGTTCTTAATAATGCATGAATGTGACCAGATCGACTACAGCCGGAAAAGTAATATATCAAAGTACGAAAGGAAACGATGTTCAACTGAAAAACCCACAAATGCAAAAAAACTGCAAAGCGTCCTAAAGTACGACACCCCGGCTGACCACTACCATCTGGATCACTCGGCATCTGCTCTAACCTGTGTCAAGTCTAAACAACATATCAACCGTTAGCTAACTATCCAAATATAAGCAAAATGATAACAGCACAAACACAAGCAGAAACAAAAATAAACAAACATCATGCTGGCACTCAACCCATTATTATCTATTATTTAAGTGATTCACATTATTCAATTTAAGTTGTGGCACGAGAACTATTATTAGTTCTCGCCTCCGTTCCTTATCCAACTGGTGTAGGTCTAGCTGACTTCCTTTGGTAGCATCACTACAAACCATGTGTGGACTAGTCCCGAAAGAAACCCCCAACGCCCTGCGAGCTACTGAGCGGAATGCCACCGCCCGTTACTCTTAGGCCAAAAATACAGGTCGGTATTTATATATCACAACCTATCTCTCTAACATGTCAATCACACACCACCATCATCATTTATACTCATATTTAGCAGTCAGCTAAGTAAGCCCAAAGGACTTAACTGTTATAACGCTCAACTCTTTAATAACCACTTGCTCTGTAAACTGTACCCACTCAGTTGCCTGTTAAAGGCGATAAGTGTATTAGCACACTTTCACGTAGATAGAAGTCTAAGACTTCTAAGATCAAATAAGTATTAAGACTTACTAGTTACATTATTAGTTTTAGGGTAAAATGACCATTTTACCCTTGGTTCCGATTTTCTCGAAAACCCTAAAATTCATGTCCAAACTCCTATTTGAAGTTCTAAAATATATCCTAACTCTTAGAATTTTATTAGGTGCGAAACTGAAATTTTTCCTATGTTTCTATTTTCCGGAAGAACCGAAAAAGGTTTAACTTCGGCTCTAAATATAAAATTCTTAACAGCTTATAAAATTTCCGAATTAAATCTCTAGATCATCTATGAGGTTCTATCTAACCTTAGAAGAAAGAATTTCTCCAAACTGTTCAGCCGATATTTTTATAATAATTCCCAAAGTCGGTTCTTCACTCTACTTTCCTATACTTAGTCAAATTTTAAGTTTACCAAAACTGCTCAACTACCTAACTTCGGGAGCTCATAACTTTCAATCCGACCGTTCATTCCTCCCCAAATTTTAATATGATAAACTACATATATCCGTCTACAACATATCCAAAATTCAACGGTGGATCTTTATCTAAACGTTTTATAATTGATCGACAAGATGGACTGTTCATAACCTAAAAGCTGAAGGAATTAAATTAAATTTACAGCAGCCAAAATTTCCATTGTTCATAAAAAAATATGCAGCAGTCCTTTATTCTACTCTTTAGATCTATATGCTCAGCACTGTACTAATTCGGACTAACCTAAACACCGGAGGAATGCTAGTCGGGTCCCGGTGCAGCGAGGTGCGGCGTCGGCTGGTTCGTAGCACTGCAGATTAAGTCGTAGGGCTGCAGTGAGGTGCTCATTCACCAATCGACAGAAGGAAGCGGAAAGAAGGTCAGCGCACTTACCGGTATGAGGCGGACGCTCGGCGGCGTGGACAGTGGCTGGCAGCAGCGGCGATGGGCTGCGTTCTGGCGGGATGGCTGCTGCGCAAGGAGGCGACGGCTGCTGCGCTACTGGAGGCGAGGGCTGCTGCGCTACTGAAGGCGAGGGCTGCTGCGCTCCAGTGGCAGGCGGAGGGTTCCGAAGGAGGACGGCGGCGTCTCGCAGCGGCTGCACAACGTCACGGTTAAGCCATGGTTTGGTTCGAAACAGGAAGGAACGGGAGAAGGAGGACGGAGGGAAGGAGAGGTCGGATCTTACCGGACTCGACTGGGCGGCGCACGCTCGCGGTGGCGACGACGGTCAAAGGCGGCGGTCGTCCTTTCGTCCGTCCAAGCAGAGAGAAACGGGATGCGAAGAAGCGATGTGCAGTTGGCGAGGGTATACAGCGTAAGCGGCAATTAGGGTAGATTTAGAGGGAGGTAATTAGCGGATTAGATTAAGAGGGATTAGGGTTAGAATTAATTTAGTATTTTTAATTAAGTTTTAAAAATGGGCTTAGGAAAGTGGGCTGATGGTTGGCCCATGTATTAAACGGAACTCATAACCCGTTAATTGTTGTGCGGAAAATTTATATAATACGGAATTAAATTCCGTATTTATAAATTATAATTATTTTTATTTTACCAACGTAAAATTATTTTTGGTCATTTAATTTATCATTTTATGTGAATCTGGGTCACATAAAATGATAGAATTAAACTCGTTTTATTTACTTATTTATTTATTGACGATGGTCTCATCGGACTTTGTTTAATTTTACTTTACCGGCAACTTAAAATTTTTGGTTATTACATCAATGCCCCCTTAAAAGAAGTTTCGTCCCGAAACTTAAATTATTTACCCTTACTCGCACATTTCTTCTGGTATATTTTAGTTTTCTCGACATTCCGTTTTCTACCATGCAGCTACTCAGGCATCAACAAACAAGTATCACAAAATAAAAGCAGAGTCGCTCAAAACAATATGGAAACCTGGAAGGTCAAACAACACAACATCCGAGTACTAACTCGTCAACCAGAAATAACCTCTAACCCCACGAAGAACTCGGGATAGTTACGTCTAATAATCTCTTCAGTCTCCCAAGTGGCCTCATCAGCTCCTCTCCTAGACCACTGGATCCTCAGCATAGGTATCTCCTTGGATCGCAGACGTCTGGCACTGCGCTCCAAGACAGCTACGGGGTACTCTACAAATGTATGGTCAGGCTCCACTATCAGATCCTCATGGCTGATGACGTGTCTCGGATCCGGAATGTACTCTCGCAGCTGAGATACATGAAAAACTGGGTGTACTCCCTCTAGTCTCGGTGGCAGTGCTAGTCGATAGGCAACCTCTCCGACTCTCTCTACAATCTCAAATGGTCCGACATACCGGGGACTCAGCTTCCCCTTAATGCCGAAACGTCTAACTCCCCTCGTAGGTGACACTCTCAACCACACTTGTGCACCTACTCTAAACTCCAAAGGTCGACGCCTCTTGTCGGCGTAGGACTTCTGACGACTCTGAGCTGCTAACATCCTCTCCCGGACTAAGGCAATCCGGGCGATGTCGTCTTGTATCTGATCTGGTACTACTCCATCAGCCTTGCTAGGCTCATCCCAACATAGCGGTGTACGACATCTCCGGCCGTACAAAGCCTCATAAGGTGCCATCCCAATAGACGCATGTCAGCTGTTATTATATGAAAACTCTACTAGTGGGAGGTGATCTGGCCATACCTGTCCCCAATCTAGCACACATGCCCGTAACATGTCCTCCAGGGTCTGGATGGTCCTCTCTGACTGACCGTCTGTCTGTGGGTGGTAGGCAGTGGTAAAGTGAAGACTCGTACCCAGAGCCGTATGTACCTGCTGCCAGAACCTCGAGGTAAAACGTCCATCTCTGTCGGAGACGATAGTCCTCGGTACTCCATGGAGTCTCACAATATGCCTGGTGAACTCCTCTGCTAGACGGCTTACCGGCCACGTTTCCTTAATCGGAATGAAACGTGCGGTCTTCGTCAGACGGTCTACTACTACCCAAATGGCATCAAAACCTCTGCTGAGCCTCAATCCAGTGACGAAATCCATAGAAATGTCTTCCCACTTCCAATGTGGTACTGGAAGTGGGTGTAGCTCTCCTCCGGATCTACGATGCTCAATCTTGACCTGCTGACAGGTCGCACACTGGGCTACATATCGGGCCACATCAGGCTTCAAACCACCCCACCAGAAGGAACGTCTCAAGTCCCTATACATCTTACTCGCTCCTGGATGTACGGAGTAAGGGGTAGTATGAGCCTCACCTAGTATCCTCTGCCTCAGCTCACGGTCTGATGGCACACAAACACGGTCCTGTCGTCTCATCACTCCATCGGCACCAATAGTGAACTGAGGTGCCTCATCTCGTGACATCCGGTCTCGGATCCGGGTCAACATCGGACAGGTCTCCTGCTTCTGTCGGATCTCACCCAACAGGTCAGGGAGTAACTCTATGGTGGCTAACTGATGAGCTGTATCGGGGAACTGGATCTCTATCTCCAACCAAGCTAAGTCTCTCTGTAGCTGTGGCTGTACTGTCAACCGAGCTATCGCCTTCTCCTGAGGCGTCTTCCGACTCAAAGCGTCGGCAACTACATTCGCCTTTCCGGGGTGGTAAAGAATCTCAAGGTCAAAATCCTTGATCAATTCTAGCCACCGCCTCTGGCGGTTATTCAACTCCCGCTGAGTGAATATGTACTTCAGACTCCTATGGTCTGTGAAGATCTGTCAGGTCGCTCCATAGAGATAATGACGCCAGATCTTAAGAGCGTGCACTACTGCTGCTAACTCCAGGTCATGAGTGGGGTAGTTCTCTTCATACGTCTTGAGCTGTCGAGACGCATATGCTATAACCTTACCCCTCTGCATCAAGACACACCCCAAGCCCAGCTTGGATGCATCACTGTACACTACGAAGTCCTCTGTACCCTCAGGTTGTGCTAAGATCGGAGCAGACGTCAATCTCCTCTTCAGCTCATCAAAACTCTGCTGACACGGCTCAGACCAGACGAACCGAGTAGTCTTCCTTAGGAGGGAAGTAAGTGGTCGGGCGATCAGGGAGAACCCTTCCACAAACCGACGGTAATACCCTGTCAATCCAAGGAAACTACGAACCTCCTTCACGTTCTTCGGAGGTTGCCAAGAAGACACTGACTCAATCTTCGCCGGGTCGACCTTAATCCCCTCAGCGGTCACCACATGGCCAAGGAATGCCACCTCGGACATCCAGAACTCACACTTGGATAGTTTAGCATATAGCTGACTACCCTGTAGAATCTGCAGCACGGTCCTCAAGTGTCCGGCATGCTCCTCTCGACTTCTAGAGTAAACTAGAATGTCGTCGATGAAGACCACTACAAACTGGTCTAAGAAGTCGATGAAAATCCCATTCATCAACTCCATAAATACTGCTGGCGCATTAGTGAGCCCGAATGACATCACTACAAACTCATAATGACCATACCTAGTCCGGAATGCCGTCTTAGGTATCTCCTGATCTCTCACCCTCAGCTGGTGATAACCCGATCTCAGATCTATCCTCGAGAACACTGACGCTCCATGCAGCTGGTCCAGCAGATCATCTATGCGAGGTAATGGATACTTATTCTTGATGGTGACCTTGTTCAACTCTCTGTAGTAGATACACAGTCTCATCGATCCATCCTTCTTCCTCACAAACAGCACTGGTGCGCCCCAGGGAGAAACACTAGGGCGTATGAAGCCTTTCTCTGCTAACTCCTCTAACTGCTTCTTCAGCTCAAGCAGCTCTATCGGGGCCATGCGGTACGGGGCCTTCGAGATTGGTCTCGTGCCCGGCTCTAACTCGATGCTAAAGTCAACACTCTTATGTCAATCTAGAAGTTGACCCCAACTTTTGCTCGGAAAGGCACCATCAATCTCATTTGTGTGAAATGTTAAGTAACCTCTATCTGGACTAACGTAGGATCTGATCAAAATCATCTTCTTCTTCTTACTCCTCTAGTTCTTCTAATACGACTTCATCTGTACTAACTATGATTTGTACCTTTTTCTTAGCCCGCAAGTAAACAACTTCTCTGTTTATACCCCTTTCGCTTCTTCTATAATTCACACTTCTCTTTCTCACTATAAGCCCACGATACTCTTTCCTATTTTAGCTGCATCATTCATCTGCCGTCAATGGATTCATCAGATTTCCCACGATAGCTCGTACATACATCTTCATGACTTCGTTTACCTCAGTCATCAACTGTTTGCGGTGCTCCTGTGTGAATCGTTGGTGTTGGTAACTTAAGTCCCATTGTGAGAGGGAAGTTATTACGGCCCTTGGGTATGCCACGATCATTTTCACACACTCTTGTTCCTGAGTTGGTGTTAGATTATAATGTTGCCTTTATAGTGATCCTTTGACTCCGCTTTCAAGATTCTATCATTTGGATATTGGTAACACCATCTTTCTTGTAACTCACTTGTCATATAGAAAGTCACTCTGCCTCCATACTTATGAATTCTACCCTCCACTTTCTGGCAATTCCATAAGCTTCAGTTGTGCGGCTCTTTAAGTCCTCATAGTTGGTTGGACAACATCTCTCTTCTTAACTCTTAGGTTATCAGTGTCTAGGTGGGACCCTCTTGATTAGGATGCCTACTTACCTTGCCAATAGTGGTCATACTCCTCCCTGCTTCTAACAACAACCTTCATATTTTGGTCTGTCGGTAAGCTTAAATTTAATATTTTTTTGTTTGGATTGGTTCTAAACCTTACTTTGACTTTAATTATTATGACTGTATCAACGTGGTTCGTATCGTCGTTTTACACCACACTTGAAAGAACCTCTGTGATGTCGCTCCAAATCTGCATCATTGTCAACCATCCAATGCTTTTCCGGAACTACTCTTATGTAAAATCTTCATTTGATCCTATTAAGTTAACTCGGGATCCCCTTCCTGCCATGGTCGTTGGTGTTGTCCTTCAGCCTTCACTTTTCCATCCCGACGTTCCTCAACCAATCGGAGGAGTTGTCTGCCATTCGTCTACCCTAATGCACATAAGATGTGCATACTAATCCTCACGTTGACACCCTTCAAAATCTACTTAGATGTGCCAACGGAGTGAGAAACTCATTAATCTCTATTAAGGACAAAATATATTATTATGCTAGTAACCTTCGACATAAGTTATCTATTGTACATATCTTTATAAGCAGCTACTACATCAAAATAACATTTCTAAATGTACTAAGCTGCCGAGATCCGCAGAGGTAGTGGTGGTCATCCGTACTTTCTATCCCAACCCGACTCTGTATGCATTTTAAAACTAAAATTCTTTTTGGAAAACTCAGACCCTTTTCGGGTTCTGTTTATTTACTTATATGACCTTTTTAGAAGATTCAAGTGCCATTGTTGCCAACCTAGACCTCTGATACCATATTGTAACACCCCAAATTTTTCAACTTAGGGAGTTACTGGTTAGGACCGCACAGTGGGTCCCGACCTTAGTTTGACAACAACTTAACGAGATCTTACAACAAGGCACAGATAAGGAAAATCAGAAATCATAAAAGTAGTTCTTAATAATGCATGAATGTGACCAGATCGACTACAGCCGGAAAAGTAATATATCAAAGTACAAAAGGAAACGATGTTCAACTGAAAAACCCACAAATGCAAAAAAACTGCAAAGCGTCCTAAAGTACGACACCCCGGCTGACCACTACCATCTGGATCACTCGGCATCTGCTCTAACCTGTGTCAAGTCTAAACAACATATCAACCGTTAGCTAACTATCCAAATATAAGCAAAATGATAACAGCACAAACACAAGCAGAAACAAAAATAAACAAACATCATGCTGGCACTCAACCCATTATTATCTATTATTTAAGTGATTCACATTATTCAATTTAAGTTGTGGCACGAGAACTATTATTAGTTCTCGCCTCCGTTCCTTATCCAACTGGTGTAGGTCTAGCTGACTTCCTTTGGTAGCATCACTACAAACCATGTGTGGACTAGTCCCGAAAGAAACCCCCAGCGCCCTGCGAGCTACTGAGCGGAATGCCACCGCCCGTTACTCTTAGGCCAAAAATACAGGTCGGTATTTATATATCACAACCTATCTCTCTAACATGTCAATCACACACCACCATCATCATTTATACTCATATTTAGCAGTCAGCTAAGTAAGCCCAAAGGACTTACCTGTTATAACGCTCAACTCTTTAATAACCACTTGCTCTGTAAACTGTACCCACTCAGTTGCCTGTTAAAGGCGATAAGTGTATTAGCACACTTTCACGTAGATAGAAGTCTAAGACTTCTAAGATCAAATAAGTATTAAGACTTACTAGTTACATTATTAGTTTTAGGGTAAAATGACCATTTTACCCTTGGTTCCGATTTTCTCGAAAACCCTAAAATTCATGTCCAAACTCCTATTTGAAGTTCTAAAATATATCCTAACTCTTAGAATTTTATTAGGTGCGAAACTGAAATTTTTCCTATGTTTCTATTTTTCGGAAGAACCGAAAAAGGTTTAACTTCGGCTCTAAATATAAAATTCTTAACAGCTTATAAAATTTCCGAATTAAATCTCTAGATCATCTATGAGGTTCTATCTAACCTTAGAAGAAAGAATTTCTCCAAACTGTTCAGCCGATATTTTTATAATAATTCCCAAAGTCGGTTCTTCACTCTACTTTCCTATACTTAGTCAAATTTTAAGTTTACCAAAACTGCTCAACTACCTAACTTCGGGAGCTCATAACTTTCAATCCGACCGTTCATTCCTCCCCAAATTTTAATATGATAAACTACATATATCCGTCTACAACATATCCAAAATTCAACGGTGGATCTTTATGCAAACGTTTTATAATTGATCGACAAGATGGACTGTTCATAACCTAAAAGCTGAAGGAATTAAATTAAATTTACAGCAGCCAAAATTTCCATTGTTCATAAAAAAATATGCAGCAGTCCTTTATTCTACTCTTTAGATCTATATGCTCAGCACTGTACTAATTCGGACTAACCTAAACACCGGAGGAATGCTAGTCGGGTCCCGGTGCAGCGAGGTGCGGCGTCGGCTGGTTCGTAGCACTGCAGATTAAGTCGTAGGGCTGCAGTGAGGTGCTCATTCACCAATCGACAGAAGGAAGCGGAAAGAAGGTCAGCGCACTTACCGGTCTGAGGCGGACGCTCGGCGGCGTGGACAGTGGCTGGCAGCAGCGGCGATGGGCTGCGTTCTGGCGGGATGGCTGCTGCGCAAGGAGGCGACGGCTGCTGCGCTACTGGAGGCGAGGGCTGCTGCGCTACTGGAGGCGAGGGCTGCTGCGCTCCAGTGGCAGGCGGAGGGTTCCGAAGGAGGACGGCGGCGTCTCGCAGCGGCTGCACAACGTCACGGTTAAGCCATGGTTTGGTTCGAAACAGGAAGGAACGGGAGAAGGAGGACGGAGGGAAGGAGAGGTCGGATCTTACCGGACTCGACTGGGCGGCGCAGGCTCGCGGTGGCGACGACGGTCGAAGGCGGCGGTCGTCCTTTCGTCCGTCCAAGCAGAGAGAAACGGGATGCGAAGAAGCGATGTGCAGTTGGCGAGGGTATACAGCGTAAGCGGCAATTAGGGTAGATTTAGAGGGAGGTAATTAGCGGATTAGATTAAGAGGGATTAGGGTTAGAATTAATTTAATATTTTTAATTAAGTTTTAAAAATGGGCTTAGGAAAGTGGGCTGATGGTTGGCCCATGTATTAAACGGAACTCATAACCCGTTAATTGTTGTGCGGAAAATTTATATAATACGGAATTAAATTCCGTATTTATAAATTATAATTATTTTTATTTTACCAACGTAAAATTATTTTTGGTCATTTAATTTATCATTTTATGTGAATCTGGGTCACATAAAATGATAGAATTAAACTCGTTTTATTTACTTATTTATTTATTGACGATGGTCTCATCGGACTTTGTTTAATTTTACTTTACCGGCAACTTAAAATTTTTGGTTATTACAGTGTACCCGCAACATGTTTATCTTCTACATAGTTTTGCTTATTTGAAGAGGGTCTGGGTTGAGCCTTTTCTCTATTTAAAATGTATGGTATATTTAATACATATGAAAGACGATAAAAATAGTAGTTCAACGAACAAAAAACACAAAATTTATAATAGGCTATCAATATTGGTTGCATCTATTTTTATCTTTTAGAACATAGATATGGACGGAGGAAGAACAAATGAACAATAGAACATAAAGAAATTTGGTGTCTAAGTTTTTAGGTTGACAAACAAAAAAAAGGTCCGAACAACTAACAAGTGTTCAAATTCATACAACGGGCTCGTTTGGAAGCACCGAGAATCATTTCCGGTAACGGATTGATTCCGAATCTATATTACTTACTAAAACAAAGGACACTAAGTCCACATGTCAATCAACTAGGTATGCCACATAGGATTTTTTCTAAAATATTTACTAAAATGCCATTCTATTTAAATTTTGTGTTATTCATCTTATTAATTAAAATAAAAAGATTTTGTTAACTAACTAGCTAAATTAATAAATTTAAAAATACTTTTAAAATATTTTTCGTAAATTCTAAGTAAATTTTTAAATAAAAAAAATATATGATAACCAACTAGCTGCTAAATTAATAATTTTATAACTTTTAACTAACTAATTGCCATTTTAATTAATCTCTAAAGTAATAGTAAATTATTATTATTATTATTAATTATT
>BSUD01000002.1:2435191-2459906 GCA_033239045.1 Fagopyrum esculentum | reverse complement strand
GAGATTGCAGATGAGATTGAGCGTGGTCAAGGTGTGTTGAGGCCATGTTTGATTGAGGTAAGAGGTTAGGGTTCCGGGAGGCGTGTTTGGGGCGACTTGGAAGAATAAATCGAGACAAGGATTGCCAGAAGAGAGGTAGTTGGCGGAATAGTTTCCATTGAAGACCTCATGTGGAGGTATGGTGTTGAAGTAGGGATTTCGGTGAATTTCAGGAAGAGCAGGCACAATTGGATTGGAGGGTTTTTTGCGATTGCTTGCAACCCAAGGGCACATGAAAACTGTCAAAATGATTTGATAGGTTGCAGAATAAGCTTTGTTTCAAACTCAACTGAATTGTCACTGCTATATACAATAGAGTTGAAAAAAATTATTTTTTTAGATATTGAACAAAGCTTGCAATTATGAACAAAATTATAAATTGTGTGTTAGATATTGAACAATGTCTCATTTATTTTAAATTTTAGTTATCTAACAAAATGTATAACTTTTTATTGATATAAGATAAGGTTGGAAAACTGTACAATACTTTTTAAACTGTTTTCATTTTAATTTTAAAACTAAAAGTTTAAGTCAATTAAAATTAAAAAAATATCATTTAAAACAACACATCTGATATAATTTTTGTCTAAATATTTTTCCATCAAAGATGTCATTGTAGATAAGTTTAAATCTCCTATCCATTTCAACTAACTTTGCCGGTATTATTTCATCAAAAAAATTCACCGATAATTAATAAAAAATAACTATTTATTATTATATAAAAATAAAAGCAGCAAACAACCATTTTTACTCCACGAAATTTCAATTTAATTTTTTTGTTAAATCATAATTAATCTTTTTATAATTTGATTCCGCCTAATGCTATAAATCTGATTGGTTTTTAGTCAAATATAATTACTACAATCTAATTAATTAATA
This sequence comes from Fagopyrum esculentum, assembly GCA_033239045.1. Lineage (NCBI taxonomy): Eukaryota > Viridiplantae > Streptophyta > Magnoliopsida > Caryophyllales > Polygonaceae > Fagopyrum > Fagopyrum esculentum. The sequence continues at coordinate 2,458,988 of BSUD01000002.1, read as the reverse complement.
ATTATATTATATTATATATTCAAATCTCCTTTCATAAATTAGTTTTTGATTCTACCTAAAAGTTAAATTAATTAAATTTTGAAAGTTTTATGCTTAGTTGTTATATTAAAGAGTTTAGGCAACAACTCAAAACAATTTTTAAAAAAAAACTTATCATACATATTAAAGAATTTGATAAGTGAAATTGAATTTTTTATTTAAATGAATTCAAATTTTACAATTCTTTTGTTCAAATATTTTTATTTGTTTTTAAGTTGATATTTACAATTTTTTTTAAATAGTCAATTTAAAAACATATTTTTAAAAAAAGTTTATTTAAAGTAGTAATTTACAACAACTTTTCTTGATAAATTTAAAACTTATAATCAAATATTTGGTGAATTTATAGATATGTTTGTAGATATATATGAATATTATATTTGGTTAAAATATGCATCATCTAAATAAGACTGATAGAAAAAGTTGAAGAAATTAAAAATGTATTGTAACAAATCCCGTGCAAGGCACGGGCAATATACTAGTTAAACAAAAACTATGTTTGGTTAGAGATCTTTTAACACATAAAAGTAATCTTATCCCCTCTATTTCCTTTCTCTACCCTTATTCAATTACATTCCGTTTCTATTCCATCGCTCCAACCAAACGGGCATTAAGTTTCATGACATATTCACAATGCCTATTTTTTCGGGTTGAGCCCGATGGCAAGTCCAATCTTAAACATGTTTACCTATTACCTAACTAAACGTACCTTATACACTGTGTTCTTTTTGACCCACTTATCCATTCTAACTTCTTCCTATGTGTCCTTTCGATCGTAGTGTGAGTTTATGGGTTGAACAATGAAAATTTTGGGGTTTTTTATATTCGAATTCCCTTAATGGATTTTGAAAATCACCCGAAATTATGAAATTTTATTTTCAATCATATTGTTTATCAAACGTAGACCTGTTCATATCCGGACTCGAACCGGATTCGGACCGGACATTACAAAATATTAAGCCCGTCTATCTGGAATTGGGTCGGGCTCGGCCGGCAACCGAGTCTGAAAAGACTGCCGTACCTAGCCTGACCGGGCAGACGGGCGGGTCTGCGGGTACCCTTTTTTAAATTTTTGTTTAAAAAATATTTTTAAAAAATGTTTTAATATGACTTCATAAAATATATATTATATTTAAGATATTTATGTAAAATATATTAAATTTATTATAATTCGACTAAATATTTTATATTTATACTTAATATTTATAATAAATACAATATAATATATATTTTTTATTTTTTTAGCCGGTTGACGGGCCGGGCTTTTCGGCCCGGCCGAGCATAGGACAATGCCCGGATCCGATCAGGCGGGCCGGGCTTTTTGGTCCGGTCAGGCCTCTTCTTTTATTCATACCCGTCCGTTCTTTCGGACGGGGTCGGGCCGGACGGGCTGTCCGGATTTGAACAGGTATAATCAAACGAATAGTTTATTAATTAAATTAAAACCAAATTAACATATCTACAAATAAAATTATATTCCAAAGTTTATTACTCAAATTAACAAGAAATCTCTACTACATCTTAGAGCGTGTTTGATATTAGATGGAGTTTTTTTTTGAGTTTGATAAATGGAGATTTTGTTGGAGATTTTTTCAATAATCTTGTTCCACTAGATTTTCAAAAAAAATATTTTCTTAAATAAAATAATATAATACAATCTTATATCTATTAAAGCAGAAGCCTCTATTGTCACGTGTCAACGCCATATTTCTCGAAGCCTAAAAAATTATTTTAAAAAGTGATTTTTAAATGTTAATATAAATTGGAAATTAATTTCTAAATTATTTAAAAAAATATTTATATCAATCTATATTACTTACTAAAACTAAGGACGCTAGCGCTACGTGTCATTCAACGAGTAATGCCACATAGGATTTTTTGTGAAATATTTACTATACTGCCACTCAAATTTTTTCTGAAAATAAATATACTAAAAAATTGATAAACATTATTCTGTAACTATATTTTAACCAAAATCTTATTAAAAGTTAAATAATTAGAAGATTTACCATTATTTGTTGAAGATATCTCCCTTTAAAATAGCAAAAATATTCATAAATTTGTAAGCGGTTTAGAGTGAATCAGAAGTTTCTATATGAACTTGTACGCTGTTTAGATATACATCCAAATTTTAATCTCTGAGTTAATAAAAATCCTATAACTAAGACTTCCTATAAAAGCTACGGATCTCAAAAGAGATAATATCGAATTAATAAATATATATTTTAACGAATCTTCCATCGTACACTAACGTAAAAGATTCGAATAACTTCTCGATCAAGCAACAAGTAACTACACTTTACTTTCTACTATATATATGTGGTGGATTCATCTCTCACGATCAACCCATCTCTCACTAGCAAATTGTGGTGGATTCATCTCTCACGATCAACTTTTTTATTCTTTCAGGTAAACATTCAATTGTTTCGTATTGAATTATTTTTAGATTGTTGTGTGCTTTAACCGTTAATGTATTGTTAAAGGAAAAACTCATCCAAAATTGGATTCCAGAACCGCAGGTGCAGTTCACACTTTTATGCCTTCGTTTGCTTTCCTCACTACTGGAACAGGAAATCGATTGTTGTAGATCGTCTTTCCCATCTTCGGTTGGTTCCTCCCTCACCCCAAAATTGGCACCAGATCGTCTTCCCAAACCTCCATCCCCAGGCCCGACGCCAAATCTGTCCACATCTGTTTCGAGTCTACAAGCCCTAATTTTCCAGGTTCGAAATCGATTGTTATAGGTTCGATTGCGGTTATGATTGATTTGTTCCTAATTCATTTTGTCTGGCTCAAATTCTCCTTGTGTTCGGTTTTGCTTGTGTGACTCGAATTCTCCTTCTGTTTGTTTTGTTGTAGATTTTGTTTTGCTTGCGACATTAGTCCCATTGGTTTGGCTTTCATTTTTGGCATCGGGACTCTGCAATCGTTCAACTAAAAAGGAAGATCGCATATTATTCGTTTGGATTAATCATCGCCTTGCCTATCAACGTGATTTTCATGAAGAGAATTTCGTCGTCGATATGTAGACAGAGATAGCACAATTGTACACCAAAATTGTATCAAAAAAATAGTTGTTGCTTATTAAAAATTGAGTTGTGATTACAGTTTTTATTCCATGCTAAATATGTGTTAGGATGACAGTGTTTTCTATAAACTATGATTGTTTCAATAGGCTGAAGGGTCAATTTTTAGGTGACAAGATTAATGCACCTCACTCTTTGATCTTAATTGGGGAGTTTCTGACATAGAATTCCTTAATGAGAAGTGAGAAGCTTAGGAGTTTGCCTATATCTTACTGTATTTTTATTTGAAGATTTTGTTGCAAGTTATTATATCTTATGTTACATGTTTTATGCCATTTATTTAATGCAAGATTGGTCGATCAACTTACAGATGAACAGATATTGCCAAGTATAGTCCTTATCCTCCTGTATTTCCCTTGTAGAGTTGTGCAAGTTGTATCTCCACTTATGACAAGTGCAAGTCCTGAGTTGCTTATCCACCAAAATTCCTTTAAACTCGGGAAGAAGATGAGCTCGATTACATATTCAATAACTGAACCTATCATTGCAAGAAGATATCTTTTTGCTAATAGTCGTGTAGCTAATCATTGATGTTATACTGGTAGATGAAATTTGTGAGAGGCGTCAAAAAACAACTCAGTTCACGTAGTTTCATGCATTGGTTTCTTACGATATAAAAATGTTGCAAGCAATCGTTTGAAGAAAACACAGTGGATCATATTATCGAATATACATGGCAACATTCTTACAAAAACAACAACATTTTAACATACACAACTGCATTTGTAAGCAACTTTTTCTGGATCTAAAAAATTTATGATCAGCTACAAACAGAAGAGCACATGTTGATTACATTTATATGACTTGAAAGATTAAAAGAAAGAGAAGGTGACTTTGAAAAAGAAGAGTACATCGGTCTACATATTTCACCTGCTTGCAGAAAGTGCCCTCTATAACCGATTTCTTCTAATCGATTCTAAATCAGATTCATGGAATTTTTTGGCACTTGATCTTATGATTATAAAAACTTAAAACAAAGAGCTGAGCATTTGGATAATACATAGAGAGTCTTAATGTTTCACAAATTTTGAATTGTTCCTAGCTAACAAGTTAAAGAGCTGGACATTGAGATTGTTGGTAAGTTATTAAGTAGTAATCATAGACCACATTCCTCTTATTGCCATTTTTTTTACCAATTGTTACTGATTTTAAAACTCCATCTCCCACCAAAATCACTACTCACTTTAAATGTTGAGATGGAAATAAATTTACTATAACTTAATTAAAATCTAGAGTAATTGTGTCAAAGTCCGATATAGACAAAACGGTAGAGCGGGAGTCGTGTGCATACGAGCGCACACATTAGACCCAAGTCCAACACATAAACCCGATGAAGTTCAATCCTAAAACCAATTGACAATAGGAGGATTAGCCCACCGACGTTATATACTAGGCTTGAAGTGTCCCCATCTTTCGATGTGAGACCTCATTATCTCCAACATATTGTAAATTTTATTTTCAAAATTTCAAAATCTTAATTGTAAAGACAATTTTTTTGATTATTTCTAAGGTTTTTTTTCAAAATATTGGAATTTAAAATTATCAATAAAATAAACATATAGTTTTACATTTTTTTTAGTAGGATAATGTTCACTTATAATTGAACTAGGATAGAGCTATTTTTTTTTTTTTTTTGGTCGGAAAGAGCACTTAGCTCCGCGCTGAAAGCGCATTTATTGAATGAAAAAAGAAACTACAAAAGTATACGACGAGGCAAAGCAATCCCCCGCATATCGTCTAAAAGAAAAGGTCTACTACTAATAGGAGGTTCCACCAATTGGTGGACTCCAAAGTCGAAAGAGAAAGCCAAGCTCGCAATCGAGTCCGCGACTCTATTTCCTTCCCTAAAAACATGCCCGAATTTAATAATCCAATCTCGGGTGATGAAGCCTTGGCAACATGTAACCAGGCTCGAGAGCGGATGCGCCGGATTCACACCCTTCTCAATGAAATCCACAATCATCTGAGAATCCACTTCAAATATTACTCTACGGTATCCCAACTCCCATGCTAACTCAGCACCATGAATGACTCCCCATAATTCCGCAGCAGGCACTGAGGTCACCCCCAGATTAACCGCTACCCCCCGTATCCAATGTCCTGCCTCATCCCTAACAACTGCACCAGCTGCAGCCCGTGCTGGATCCCCTCTGCAAGCACCATCAGAATTAACTTTAACCCACCCTTCCTTGGGTTTAGTCCAGCTCACCAATACTTCTGACTTCAACTCCCTCTGCCCAGCAACACTCCTGGCCACAGTCTTCATCCATTCTTCGTATTTCTGCAGGATGAAATCTGGCTTTCTTTCATGGATGAAACCTTCTCCGAAAGACCTAGCATTCCTCCATCTCCACACCCACCAAACCCCAATTGCAAACAGGATATTCCAGACTCTCCCACTCGATGACACATTACCCGTTGTAACATTCATATAAATCCAATCATCCCATTGCAAAAGAAAGAAGTTTTGTTCGATCTCCTTTGGTACCAGTTCATGCCAGATCTGCTGAGCAAAAACACAGTCCCTCAACAAGTGAAGAAGGGATTCAATTTCTCCAGGGCACGCATCACAATCTGGAGAGGCACTCATGTGCCTACGAGCCCTCTCTGCATTTGTAAGCGGGGCACACCAAGCAAGTTGCCATAAGAAAAATTTAATTCTCTCCTGGGCCTTCACATTCCATATCTTTTTGAAGATATTACTGCAGTCTTCTCCTTGATGACGTTTCATAAGAATGGACGTAAAAGCAGACCCCACTGAAAAGCACCCATCTTTAGTTTTAGTCCACCGAACAACATCTCTCTCCCCATTATGCAACCAGAGACCCATCCCAATAACCTGGAGAAAGCAAATATTATTCAACCTACACCCCAGGTAATTCAAATCCCATCCCTCTCCATACCTCCAAACCTCACAAACTCTCATTTCGAGTTCCCTTTGCGAGAGAGGGAGTTGACATGCATTAACGAGAGGTTCAGATGATGCCCATACATCACTCCAAAACTTAGCTCTACTACCATCCTTCACGCTCCATCCCAGATTATGGACAATCACTTCGTTATAGCCTTTAGTCAAACTCCTCCAACCATACGAAGAACCACCTCGACAGACCAACTGTGTGGGCCAATCCTGTACTGGTACTGAGTATTTTTTGATTAAAACCTGAGCCCAAAGTTGCTCCCTCTTTGAGAAAAGCCTCCAGCTTAACTTACTAATAAGAGCCATGTTTGCTTCTCCAGCCTTCCGTATGCCTAAACCTCCCATATGTCGTGGTTTGCACACTTTTTCCCAACTCACTAGATGGATCTTTCTTTTACCTTCAACACTACCCCACAAGAAACTCCTACTCAACCTATCCAGCTTCTCGGTCACACTAGCAGGAAGCACAAAGGAGCACATGTAATATTGAGGCATTGCTGTAAGGACCGATCTAATCAATGTCGCTCTTCCAGCCAAACTTAAGAATTTAGTCTTCCATCCTGCAAGCCTATCAGTCACCCTTTTGATCAAAGGGGTAAACACTTCTTTTGAAACAGATTCATGGATCAATGGAATGCCCAAGTATAAGCCAAGATTCCTTGTATAAGCAAAACCGCTTTCCTCACTGAGCTGCATTTCTAAGGCGCCTCTAATATTGTGTGACACAAAGATACGTGATTTCTCTACGCTGATCTTTTGTCCCGAAGCTCCACAAAATATGTCCAAAATCTCTTTGATTCTCCTAACTTGCACACAAGATGCTTCCGCGAATAAAAGGATGTCATCCGCAAAAAACAGATGGGAAAGTAAAGGACCACCTCTAGACAACTTCATAGGTTTCCATTTACCATTACTAACAGCTTGGTTGATTAAATGGCTAAGTCTCTCGAGACAAAGAACAAAAAGGTAAGGAGAGAGCGGATCTCCTTGCCTCAACCCTCTTGTCATAGGAAAACTCTCTGTGCATTCTCCATTCCAAAGGATCCTCATAGAACTAGAAGTGATACATTCCATGATCCTTTGTATACAAACACTAGGAATCCTAAGATCCTGAAGTGTATCCAAAACAAACTCCCAACGAAGTCTATCATATGCCTTCTCAAGATCGAGCTTCATGATCATCCATCCTTTTCTTCCTTTTTTCTTTTTCATGGAATGAATTGCTTCTTGCGCAATAACCGTATTATCCATAATAGATCTCCCAGGTATAAAACTGGACTGCATTGGGCTCACCACACTGCTCATGATACTTTTCATCCGATTTGCAATGATCTTAGTTATGACCTTGTAGTTCACATTGCACAAGCTAATAGGCCTGAACTGTTTAATCTCCTCCGGTTTTGCTACTTTCCCGATCAGCGTAATTAACGTTTCGTTTGATGAGAGTGGCAGCTTCCCCGAATTAAAGAAATCTTTAACAAATTGGATCAAAGACTGACCCACCGTCTTCCACAATTTCTGATAAAATATTGGTTGAAAACCATCTGGTCCAGGTGCCTTAAGAGCCCCCATGTTTTTAATCGCACTCTCAATCTCCCAATCTTCACATGGCTGTGCCAGACAGACAAGTTGGTTTTGTGCAATGCAGGGAAACCCTCCGCCATGGATCGGTGTAAGGGAAACCAACTCAGACGGACCATACAACAACTTAAAAAAAGCAACAGTATGATTTTCCAATTCCTTTTGATCAAGACACCATTCTCCCGTATTCAATTTGAGAGCATCAATCCTGTTCCTTCGTCTTCGAACAATGGTCGATAAATGAAAGAATGCAGTGTTCTTATCTCCATGCATCAACCATTGTTGCCTCGATTTCTGAGACCAAAGGATTTCCTCCTGTTCTAGGACTCTATCCAGCTCGATATTAAGCTCTTTTTCCTGTGTAATAAGATTCTCAACCGGTCTTTCACCAAGTAGCCTATTAATCTCCTCAAGTTTCTTAGCTAGAGCTTCTTTACGTGTATGGATATTTCCAAACTCCTTTCTATTCCACTTGCACAGAACAGTCTTGAGCTTCTTTAGTTCCAACTGTAGCCCCGTCACTTTATTCCACACTCTTTCAATCATTTGCTCAAACTCCGGATGAGTCAACCACGCGGCTTGAAAGCGAAAAGGCCTTCGTCTAGGGTTACCTTCAACAGCACCTTCAAAGTTCAAGAGGAGAGGATTGTGATCAGATGATAACCTTGGAAGATGTCTAACCTTAGCTTCCGGCCACTTTAATCTTCCATCCGGAGACATGAGCACTAAACTAGGATAGAGCTATTAAAACTATGAATAAAGGTATAAAAAAAATAATATAGTACTTTATAACAACAATTAACAATAAGTAAAATATTTTATGTTTTTATTTTTCTTTTACTAAAAATCAATGAAAATTAAAAAAAAAATTGTGACCGGATAACCGAATACTTAAAAGTAGCAACCATGTGTCATTTTACCTTTTTCATATTGTCAAAATTCCATAAAAAATCATAAAAAATTTATTCTCCAACTCTTTATCACCCAATTTTATTTAAATATATATTTAAAAAATTGATTTGTAGATATGCTACAAGATTTTTTTAATCATAAAAATAAAAAATATTCATCAAACTCTTATTTAAAAAAATTTATTAATTTATTTACAGAATCTACAATTCAATATTAAATTAAAATAAGTTATTTGACTTTAATTAATTATTATTCAATATATAACTAACCACAATATTTATCTAAAATTTATAAAAAAAACACATAAATTAAAATCAAAATATTTTTGTTACATATATTGAAGTTTATAAGTTTTGAACAAAAATATATCAACAAATCCGGTGCAAGGCGCGGAGGTTACACTAATTTTAATTAAAGATTGTCTTTAAGTTATTATTAAAAAATAAAGTATAATTTATAACTAATAAAAATTAATGGATTTAAAAGAGAGACTATTTAACATTATTTGGAATAATAATTGGGGTTTCATGAGGATCTATAATTATTTATATTAAAATAAATTCCTAGAAAGGGTAGGTTAGTTAATATATATTTTTAAAAAATTATAATTTAGCAAATGTTTATATGTTGCTTCATTATCAATATTTATTTACTTATTAGTTATTGTGTATATTTTGTCATTAGTTATAAGTTATTCATTAGTAAAATTAAAAGATATGTTTTTTTAAATATATAAATAACAACATTTTTACCTATATTACTATTTTTAAAAATTAATTAATTACAAAGAGAAATAATTTTTTTATTAGGTCTATATAACTAAAATAAACAGATGTATGTCACGAAAAAATATTATATTAATTGTTGATTAAGTATGATATAATTATAAGATGTATTTTTGTTTATTGAAAAACAAATGAAATCAAAGACATGCATGTCACGGAAAAATTTCATATTAATATTTGATTAATTATATTTCAATTATAAAAACCCTCATTTTTATTTATTCAAAATAAAAAAAATGAAACAAAACCCGTGCTTGGCACGGGCACTGAACTAGTATTTCTATAAAATTAGTTTTTAAACTTTTACAGATTTTTTTTTACCAACAAGCATATCTTAACAAATTAATTTAAAAATATAATAAATTAGAAGTGAAAAATACTTAAAAGAGAATTAAAATCATAATAATGATTATAATTTCATTCTCCGGATTTTTATTTTACAAAAAATATGCATATAAATTTCTAAGTATTAAATAATTATTAAAACTCAACCCGCACAAAGTGCGGGTAATACACTAGTATGTATTAAAGGAGAGACCTTCTTTGCCACGTGTCAACACCACAATTCACACAGCTCCAAAAATGTTTTTAAAAAGTTATTATTTTTGGTTATTTTCGATAAAAAAAATCTCCGAATCTATAATTAATTTTTTAAATCTTCTATTTTTTAGAAATCCTCTAAATCTTCTAATCAAATTCTAAACATATTTATTTTTTATTCAAAACTAATATATAATCATTAAAAAAAATTATATTATAAATCATAATTTTAAGAAAAGGCACGTGATTTAATTATATTAAATATTATTTAATATATAATTAATTATAAGAGTAAAACTTAAAAGAGTATTAAAAATAATATTAAAAATTATAATTTCGTTCTTCGGATTTTTATCTTACAAAAGTATACGTATGAATTTCTAAGCATTAATGTATTTATTAAAACTCAACCCGCACAAGGTGCCGGTAATACACTAGTATCTAATTAATACTAAACAACTTTCAAGCCTAATCCCAAACAATCTCTATCCAAAATGAATCTCTGTCGTTCTTATTCGGGTAATTTGATCATGATTCATGATTCATGTGTTAAGAGTTAGCAATCGACTTGATCACGGCCCTATATAATCTCCTCCAAAACCCAGAAAAACCTATTTCACTTCCTCACAACACAAAACTAAAAATCTCTTCTTTTTTTGTTTTTCTCTCTCTTTCTCTTGTTTGCCTGTTTGAAGAACAGCAATGGAGGAAGGGAGACAAGATAATAAACAAGCTCTTGATCACCCTCTTCTTCAACCCAAATCCCATTCTGATTACGATTATCAGGCCGGCGATTCCTCTTTCTTCAAGACTTGTTTCAATGGCCTCAACGCCTTATCAGGTTTACTTACTTCTTAATCTCGTCCATTTCTTCAATTTGTTCTTTGATTTCATTTTAATGATGATATCTACTCGTTTGCTAATCTGGGTTTTCTTCTGAAATCTGATATATGGTGATTTGAATACGGATACTACGGTTCTGTTCCGAAATTGATTATGTTCCATCAATGATTGAGTTTCTTGATGACTCATTTTGTGTACTTACAGATAATATTTAATGTGCATTTTGTGATTCATTGTAGCTCTTATTTGTTTCCGGAAATGTAGGAGAAATCATTGTGTACTGAGTTTAAAACAACTCACCATGATATGTTATCTTATATCATAATAGCAATTCAATTCAATAATGTATAAATTCAGTGTGATGTCTAGTTATGAAGTAAATGACAAGCTACTGTTATAGAATCTTCAGTGCATGGCTAGTAGACAAAGATTCTCTTCCAAGTCCATTGAAGATTATGATTTTAATAATGTTGTTGGATCTTGGAATTGTGTGATTTTTGGAGAGAATCATGGGATGCCATAGGGATTTGGTTGTGGGTCTAATTTCCTTTCTTCACATGTCTCTTTTCTTTGCACCTTTCCTTTTCATTCACAACTGGTACAAGTTATCTTCCTTGAGTTAAAAAAAGTAACATTGATCTAGGGTCCCTGTCGTACTAGAGTATAACAAAATGGCAAATTAGTTATCTTGTTCTTGGGGAAAAGCCTTTTAGTTTTACATAACTTGTGAACATGTGGTTAACATTGTAGTAGACGAAGTGCCGTTCAAATATCTGATTTGTTGTAGTAATTGGGGTATCAAATCATGTTACCCGAAAACTTCCAAGGGTAATGTTTTCCAATTCTGTTTTCCTTGGAAAATTCAGATGCATGAACATGTGGAAACACATAGGCTTATGTAACACTATGCCACCTATGGTGTTTTCTGTGTTCATATTGTTTCATGTTTGTCAGTTTCGTATCTGTTTTCGTGTAACATAGCTCAAACGAACCCATTGATGCTTCTGAATATAAATCCTTGTCTGCCCTGGTTTTGGCTTTAGATGGAAAATAAGCTGTTTCGAGTATTAGGTAAAAGTAGACAGATGATTATGGCTTTCCAGATGGTTTTTAGCATGCTGTTTGAAAACTCTCAAGGATAAAGTTTCCTGTTTCCAGGTTTCGTTCTCTTGAAAAACCCGGAAGCTTGAACATGCAAAAACGCGTATCTTGATGTTTAACTGTGACTCAGAAATAGTTTAGATTATGCATCAACTTAGAGAAGCCATGGACATTGCTGCGTACAAATTAGATGATTACAGCTTGTCATTAAAAACAGATTATAAAAAATTATATCTAATACTTGGTGATTTGGTCAAACTTAAGCATATCTTCTGTTGGATAAACTTAGAAAACTCAGCTGGCTTAAGGTTGGATAAGCTTGAATTCTAAGCATGTTCAAATTGTTCTTTTGAGTGGAGATGAAGGTTAATGAGGATTAGTAAGGCATTTCTTAATACTTATCACATTTAGAGTTTGATGACATCCTGACTTAGCAGGAAAAGGATAGAAGAAAAGTATGTCTTGATGTCAATCTATTAAGAAGGAAAAAGACAAATAACAGTGAACATTCATGAATCATTTAAGAAGAAACAAACAATTAGAGTTGTTGACATCGTGACAAAGAAGTAAAAGGTAAACAAACATATTCTTGAATTCAATCTTTTAAGAAGAAAAATACAAATTAATATGGACATTCATCAACTCACTTTAAGCATATGCGTTGTCAAAAGTGTAGGAGTAGTTCTCATTATGCTGAATCATCCATACAATGACAGTTCTAGTATATAAGTTTGTTGGGTTACTCTTACTATTGTCAATTGGTTAGTCTTCGGATTGTATTTAGCGTTTGAAGTTGCAACCAAAGTATGCTGAATTATCAATGATGATTTGTTATGAACCGTATGTACTGAAAACAAACATCATTTGTTCAAATCTTTCAGGGGTCGGGATCTTGTCAATCCCATACGCGTTGTCGTCAGGAGGCTGGTTAAGCCTTGCATTTCTTTTCGTCGTTGCTTTGGTTTCCTTCTACGCCGGAATCCTCATAAAACGATGCATGGAAGCTGATCCAAACATAAGAAGTTACCCTGACATAGGAGAACAAGCATTCGGCAGGATAGGCAGGACATTTGCCTCAACTTTCATGTGCACGGAATTATACCTTGTAGTAACCGGCTTCCTCATCCTAGAAGGCGACAATCTACATAAACTATTCCCGCATTTCTCCATAGACATCTTCGGGTTCACTATTGGAGGCAAAGAAAGCTTCATTATAATCCTTGCTTTGATCATCTTGCCTTCAGTTTGGCTTGATAGCTTAAGCATTCTTTCGTATGTCTCGGCTACTGGTGTTCTGGCTTCTGCTATCATTCTTGGATCAATTCTATGGAATGGAGCTTTTGATGGAGTCGGGTTTCATGCGAAAGGAGAAGTACTTAACTGGAAGGGTATCCCTATTTCTACTAGCTTGTACGCCTTCTGCTATTGCGCTCATCCGGTTTTTCCTACACTCTACACTTCCATGAGAAAGAAACATCATTTCTCTCAGGTAAAAAAAATTTCATCAATGGCAATGAATTAGATGAATTTGTCAATGAACATATCTGGATTTCATATGCAGGTGTTGTTCATATGCTTCTTCTGGTCCACATTAACCTATGCATCAATGGCAATCATCGGTTATCTGATGTTCGGCTCTGAGGTACAATCACAGATAACCTTAAACCTTTCGGCTTTACAGCTCAGCTCAAAGGTTGCAATCTACACTACCTTAGTGAATCCAATGTCCAAATTTGCACTGATGATTTCTCCTGTTGTGAGTGCAACTGAGAGCTATTTCCCGACGCTGCGCAAGAAAAGGCCATTCAGGTTGCTAATCAGAACAGCCTTGGTCTCAAGCAATGTTATTATGGCCTTGACGGTTCCTTTTTTCGCGTATTTGATGTCTCTTGTAGGCGCGTTTTTAAGTATCACAGCTTCAATCATCATTCCTTGCATTTGTTACCTGAAGATATCATCAGGGATTAGCAAGAATGAGCGGTTCAGTGTGGTTGGTATCATCTTGTTTAGCGTTGTGATTGTGATTTTCGGTACGTATACCTCTTTGGCTGTGATCATACAAGAAGGGTTCACAGGCTTCTAGCTTAAGAGGTTGTTTGTGTTGATGAAGTTTGGAGATTTGGGTGTTGTGGTTACTTAGGGAGTGTTATAGTCAAGAAATACTTGTTAAAAGTGTTTTTTTTTATGATGATGAATGCTTCATCTTGTATCCTTATAATGGAGAAGCTAGTGCAGTTGATTGATATGGTGATCCAAGTAGAGATAAAAACCATTCAGCAATTAATTAGCAAGAATAATGAATATCTTTTTTTAGCAAGATAAATAAACATTTTAGAAGTTTATTACAAAAAAAAAAAATTATATTTTGTAACACAATAATATATATAACTAGTTCAGTGCCCGTGCCAAGCACGGGTTTTGTTTTATTTTTTTAATAAATAATAATATATCTTATAATTAAAATTTAATTAATTAATTATTAAAATGAAAATTTTTCGTGAATTGTATGTTTTTTATTTCATTTGTTTTTTAATAAATAAAAATATATATTATAATTACATCATACTTAATCAGCCATTAATATAAACTTTTTTCGTGACATGCATCTGTTTAATTTAGATATATAGACCAAATAAAAAATTATTTCTCTTTACAATTAATAAATTTTTAAAAATAGTAATATAAGTAAAAATGTTGTTATTTATATATTTAAAAAAATAAAAGATATTTCTAATGAATAACTTATAAATAATTACAAAATATACACAATAACTAAAAAGTAAAATTGTTGTTATTTATATATTTAAAAAAAATTAAATCTTTTATTTTTTCTAATGAATAATTTATAACTAATGACAAAATATACACAATATCTAATAAGTAAAAAAAATATTAATAATGAAACATATAAAAATTTGCCAAAATATAATTTTTTTAAATATCTATATTAACAAACTGGGTTAGCATCTCTTGCATGAAAATCACAAAAGCCTTGTTTCACAAACATTAGGCCCGGGTAAGTGCAAAGAGTACAAAATAAGAGAAGATTGCTGACTAAAAACGACACTGTTTAATGATCATCGGAGGAAATACAAACTTGATCTTCCTCCTCAGTCGGATCATAGTACATTGATCGCTTCCCTTAATTTGATAGAACCGCAAACCAAGCACGAAATCAACGTCTTGTTCACGAAAATCGGAACATAAACATGGATTGAAACACAAGAAACCCGAATAAGCCTCTTGAATTTGCTAGAATTTACGGTTGCCTTCAACGGCGACAGATGGATTGTTCGCCCATCGATCAGGATGCCACCGCTAAAAAACGAAACGAAATGATAACCCGAAAACTATCCATGAAAGAGATTTGAGAAGAGATCTTGAGAGTTAAAATACCATAGCAAGCTTCCGATAAGTAGTACGAATGTCAGAAAAGGAGGCAACATTGTGTATTTTACAATTGGGGATGAAGATCAATACCGGTCGATCCAGAGGGCTGTGACTGAGCTTTAGTTGACCTTCAAACAATTTGATTATTTTCTCTTTATCTTTTTCAAAAGATTGGGCTTGAATTGTTGATATGTACTTACCGACTCAAGATCGAATGAAGCAAATTCCATGAGGAAAAGATTATTAGGGTGTAGAATATCCATGATCTCCCATTTGCAATATTACGAGCACCATCAGTGACCCGATTGTTCCAATTTACGTCATATGTTGTTATATATACCTCAATACTGTAACACCCCGAATCCGCGGGACTCGGGGCGCTACGGGTTGAGACCTCACAATGGGTCCCGACCCTTAGCTTGACAACAATTTCACCGGATCTTGCAACAAGGCACAAATAGAGGCCCAAACCAAATACATTTTATGCAATGCAAAGAAACCCAAAACCATACAAACCAAAGACTTCAGCCGAGATACAACCGAAAGACCAAATGTCATACATGCGGCATACAATATATAATGAATACAAAGCTCAAACACGACTCCAACCAAAACCCAATCCTAAAATGTACGGAACCCCGGCTGCCCACTCTTCCGGATCTCTCGGCCGCATTCCTAACCTGCAAGGCAATCTACAACAATCGGTATAAAACCGTTAGCTAATATTCGAAGCATTAGAATCAAGGTGAAAGGCACAAACACAAGTAATTCAACATAACACACAATATACACCAAAGCACACAAGTCCGGTTTATTATCTTTTTATTATTAAGTCATATCCCGTTATAATTCAACTTAGGTTGTGACACGAGAGTCACCGAAACTCGCCTCGGTCCCTACTTACCGGCATGGAATGGTACTGATGCATCCGACCGTCTACCAGCACGGGATAGTCGCCAAGAACCTCCTAGCTCTCGCGGGAGCCAGGCAAGTTGTCACCGCCCGTTATCATACACTTGGGCCAAAATAATATAAAGGTCGGTAATCCTAATTCCAGTTTAGGGGTTATAAACAATAAACACACACCACCAAACACACATCAATGCTAATACAAGGAATAAGAGCTAAGTAAGTCCGGAGACTTACCTCGTCCCAAAGATAATCCCGCTAACCACCGCTCTCAACTTCCCGTAGGAAGACACTCAATGCCTGGTCAAAACAAGGCACACAATCAACATCTCTCTCACATGCTAGAAGTCCTTAGACTTCTAGTCCCAATGATCTCGCAAGATCATAAACCATAACCATGATAGGATAACGACTTCTAATCCTCACGATATCACAAGATCATAACCATCACAACACATGCTAGGATACTCTCGTCCTAGTCTCAACAAGATCATACAACCATAATCTCAATCCTCATAAGCTCACAAGATCAACTCAAACACTCAACGTCTCCTAACAATCGACAATCCTCAAAACTCACCTAAGGTCCAAACCACTACTTGGTATTCACTCTAAGTTATGCGAGATTATCCAACCTAGCATGATACTAATACTAAACATTACTAGATCGCGGGAAAGGATACTCACACGACGTCAAAAGACGGAAGTCGATCAGACTTTGAACTCATTAGGCCTTTATCGGGACGCTTCCGAACCTAACACCAAAATTAAGTAAATTTAGCTCATATGCTAAATTTGAACGGAATATATAATATATATCTCTAAGGAAAACTCGTTTTTCAAAAGTCAACTTTAAAACCCGCATTAAAATCTTTGAGCCATAAACCGAGATTAATCCAACGACGGCGTAAAATATAATGTATATAAAATAGAATAAGCTCATATTTAAAATTCAAGGTTAAAACTCGTAAGGACATTTTCTGGGCAACTTATACAACTTCCGAAATATGGGTCATAAATTGTAAATTTAAACCCTGGGCCATTTTTGTAAATATACAAACAGGGGCAACTCTAGAAAATTTCAAATGTTGGGTCATAATTGCAAATACAAAGTAAGGAGCAATATTGTAATTACACAGATTAGGAGGGGCCCGATTTGAATAATTGGAAAAGGGTTTCTCCTTCCTTTTTTGCGAATTACAGAACGCAGGGGCAAGGAGGGCGGCAGCTGCTGATGGGGGGTACTGGCGGCGCAGAGAGGCAGCGCAACTAGGGCGTGGCCGCTCCTTGGCTCCGGCAGGACTGCTCCTTGGCTCCGGCAGGGATGCTCCAATTATATTGGCGGCAGAAGAACGAATCAGATGGACACCGAGTGGAGGCAGCGAAGCTCTTCTCCGACAGCAAGGGTGGCGCAGGGGACCGGCGAGGCGGAAGACGGACGGAAGAGAGATCGGCTCGGCAGAGGAGGCGCAAGGAGCTTTCCCCGTTCACCCTGATCCGGCGGTGCTCTTCTCAGCGATAGGTGAGGTCTGAGCGGAAAGACAGGAGGAGAGTGGGTGGTGAGTTGAGGGCAACAACAACTCTTCCCAGCGGCTCGAACGAGAGGAGGTAAGGCAGCACTGGAGATGTTGGTGCCCAGAGAAGGAAGGGGGAGGGGCTAGGGAAAGCGATGGCTGGAGCATATCTCAGCCTGGTGGAGCTGGCAATTCGAAGGGGAGACAATGGTTGATCCTCAGAGCAGAAGGTGAGAGGAAACTAAAGGGAGAAGGGATGAGCAGAGGCTGCAGTAGAGGAAGATGGGACCAGAATTGATTGAGAGAGGAGAGGAACAGAGAGATGGAGTGGTGATGAGAGGGTCGAGAGGTCAAAGGGGAGGCTGCAGAGGCAGGTGCAGCGAACACGCCATCAGACATTAGGCCTGGCGGAAAGAAGAAATGGGGAGAATAAAAAAAGAAAAGTTAAAGGAAATGAAACTAACCGGATAGAATTTACTCGGAACGAGATTTCCGGAACGAAAGATTTTCCGTAAAAATAAACTACGGAAAATATATGGATTAAAATATATATATATATATATATATATATATATATATATATATATATATATATATATATATGTATAAATCTACTCGCAAAAATATACTTTGCGATATAATTACCATCCTCGTCAATTATTTACGAGATTAGAAGTAATAATTTAAACACGGTTAATAAAATATATCGATAAAGCTTCGAAAAGAAAAAAAATAAAAAAAATAAATAAAAATCGCAAACGCGCCTAAAAATTTGGGGCGTTACAAATACAAACTGTTTGGATAAAAATCCGGCCTTACTAACGATAGAAATTGAGTAAGGTTTGATAACGTATCGTGGGAAAATCAGTTTGTTAGAATAGATCAGATCAAAAACACATTAAACATAAAAAAAATATGGCTGATAACGTAAACAAATATAACTAAAAATTCGTTAAACAAAATTGTGGGTTGAAAACAAAACAATTGTTAAAAATATAATAAAGAAATCGTTTAACAGAAAACAATAATAACATAATATAGTATATGGGTATATAGGTACAATATTATACACATTTTAATGAAAATAGTTTTATAAATTGTGGTGGTTAGAAATTTGAATCAATTTCCTGTAACATTTGGTGATTTTAATAAAAAGAAATTTAAATTTTTTTAATTTTTTTAATATAAATTATGGTGCTTGAAATCTTGGGCAAAGATTCATTATAAAAATTATAATTAATAATAATAACAATTTACTAATTACTTTAGAGATATAAATTTTAGTAAGTAATATAGATATAAATTTTGTTCATAATCTACTTCTTTTTCATATCATATTTTAATAATAATTTAAAAAATAAACTAACTAATTATTTGTAACCATGTGAAAAAAAAATATATAAAAGGCTAAAATATTTATATTCAATTCAATCCTAATTTCAAAGTCATCTTCTTCTCCACAAGTAATTAATAAAAAATTCCGTAAGCTAAAGACTCTCCTCTCAACTTCATCTCTTCCAATTGTCAATAGGAGTTATATAGTCAAGCGATTTGATCGCAATAAACGAAATGTCCTCCACAAGTTTCAAGGAAGATTGCTCTAGTTAGCGATAATTTAGGAGAATCAATTTGAGTTTCTTATTTAGTTGTGTTTAAAAAAATATAATAACGTTTTTTTCAATTGTGGTATGTAGAATTAATTTAGATTTTATTGTTCCGTCCAACAAAATACCTTTATTTGGTTAATTAGTGATTTAACCGGTCAAATCTTTTCGGTTTATGATTTGATTTACATACGCCGCAATTATAATTTTAGATATTTATTTAGTAAAAAAGATTTATTGAGTTAGATTTTAATTTAGTAAATGATTTAAATTGGAACTAATTGAAAAAGATTTTAGGCTAAACAAATCTTGATTCACTACTATTTGTGCCTTTTTTAAAAATAATAGAAGGCTGAACTTTTTATAAAAAATAATTATTGACATCTGTTTTAGTAGAGTATATAGATATTGATTAATCGGAAGACGAAAATTATAGTGTAAATTTACGTAACTGAATTCACCAAATTAAATTTATTAAAATACGAAACTATATAAGTAAAATTAAAATCAATTCCTTACTATCAAAGCTGAAATTTAAAAAAATAACAAAATTTACAAAATAAATAAAATTGAATGATGTACGTACCATTTGGTTAAAAAATTAAAAAATTATAAATTTATTAATTTAGCAATTAGTTAGTTATCATATATTTTTTTTATTTGAAAATTTACTTAGAATTTACGAAAAATATTTTAAAAGTATTTTTAAATTTATTAATTTAGCTAGTTAGTTAACAAAATTTTTTTATTTTAATTAATAAGATGAATAACACAAAATTTAAATAGAATGGCATTTTAGTAAATATTTTAGAAAAAATCCTATGTGGCATACCTAGTTGATTGACATGTGGACTTAGTGTCCTTTGTTTTAGTAAGTAATATAGATTACACATTTGTACTGAAAATCGGTTTATATCTAAACCATATAATAAATCCTATTTCGCCGGAAATAATGGTTTATACCTAAGAATTTCGGATGTACCCCTATATTTTTAAATTTTTTAGATTATACCCAAGAATTATTTTGGTTTTTGAATGATGCCCCCAAACTTTATATCTTTTCGGATTATACCCTTTTACAATTCGTAAGTTAATATTTATTAATATTTTAAGGGAGAAAAAAAAAGAAAAAAAAAGTTATTCATTCAATAAATTATCCAATTCTAAACCTTTAAATGACTATTAACGGTAACTAGTAAATAGTATTTCTCAATTTTTTTCCTCAATGCTAATTTAGGGATGATATAACAGTATAATTTCAAAAAAATACAAAGCTCAAGGTATCATCCAAAAATTAAAAAATAGTTTGGGCATAATCCAAAATCTAAAATACATGAACAACCAGTCCAAGACCAGATTTGAGAGGTTTAACAAAATCACCTTACAATTAAAAAGAAAGAGCAAAGAAGGGAAGGCCCAATAGGTTTATGAAGTTGTTATGTCATTAGTGCTTGTTTGGGATGTTCCAAGATTGATTTGGAATTAAAGAATCGTATAAGAATTAAGAATGATATAATCCGATTCTTGTTAGAAGATGTTTTGTATATTATTGAATATTATAGTTTTTCGAATGACCAAAAGTCTCCTTTTTAATCCAAATTTAAAATATAATTAATGAACTTGAATAATTTGGATCGTCATTCTAAGGCCCCGTGCGAGGTTGAAAAAAATAAATTATTCACCATCATTTTCGTTTCCATGAAGCCCCATCATTCATGATGTATCGAACGCACCCAAAAACCCTAAGTCTTACAAAAAATAAATTATTCACCATCATTTTCGTTTCCCAATAGGTTCTTTGAAGAATTTCAGATTATACATGTTTTTAGAGAAGTAAACTGTGTTACAGGCCGATTAACCCATATGAGAATTTCGACACCCAACACCAACTTGTCTGATGATCTTGAACTCTTCTCATCCGTAGGGATGAACTACCTGTAGGAGATAGTTCATCCTACCTGCTTTTCATTAAGCATGTCCACGGATCACGGGTAACCCGTGACCCGGCGGGTTACGGGTGTGGGTAAGAGTCGAGGTGATCCTTACACGCAGACCCGGTAGGTCGACCCGCCAACGATCAATTTTGGAAGGAAAAAAAAACGAACCCAACGTCTATTTTAACCGTTGGGTTCGATCGTTGGCGGGTCGACCTTTTTTTTTTTTTTCTATAATTCGGTTTTCAAAAAAAAGGCCAACCCGCCAGACCCATCGGGTTTGACCCGTGATCCGGCGGGTTGGCCTATATGGCGGGTCAGGGGTCGATTGGCATCACTTTTAACCGGCCCAATAATAAAAAGCCCATCACTATTTGGGCCGATTGGCATCATGCAAATAAAACTCAGCCTATGATTATGATTGGTAGTATTATTTTATGAAAATAGACAACAATATAAGTTCTATAGTTTATGCCTCCTATGTTATGCCAACACACTAAGAACAAGAACAACGTAACCATAATATTCATATAAGCAGTAATTTAAACTAGATATTGGAGAAAATAATTGATTTTTGAAAATAACTCAATCTGACTACTTATTTTGTCATATTCAATCCAATACAGTCCCTCAGTTTGCAATAATTTAGCATAATAATTGTAAAAATATTCATAACCATTGAATATTATATACATTTATGAATTTTCTAACTGATTAAGTTTTACAATTGAATTCTAACTACGAATTTTTATTCTTCTATATTTAATTACAAAATTAAAAAAAATGATTCTTTTTTACAATTTTTATTACAAAAATTTATTTTGATTTTTAATTTTTTTACACAATACAATAAATAACATTATACTGATGCCAACATAATTGATGGCCATACAGTGAAAAACGATCGTTGATGACAATATACTTTATGATAATATAATGAGAAAATTGGTGACACCATAATTGGCGATAATATTGTGATGATAACACAGTCTTTGACAATATAATTTATTAAAAAAGTTATCTATAATTGCTTTTTGAAAATGAAAGCTGCAGGGAAACTCTAATAAGCAAATTTTAGCATTTTTTTTATAAAAAAAATCAAATTCAAATCCTTTTTTATAATTTAACCGATTATTCTTTCAGCACCCGTTTGGTTTTAACTCCGGAATTGAAAACGGAACGTATCTAGTCCATACGTATATCCTTATTCATGAAAGTTTTTGGAATCATTCCTTGTGGTTTGAAGTAATTGGAGTAGAGTTTGATTACTTTTGATACCCTATAGGGTAACAAAATGTGGGGAAACAAGTGCATTTTCATTAAACAATAAGGAATGATTCCATAAAATTTCATGAATAAAGTATGTACATATAGACTAAATTCGTTTCCATTCCGTTTCCGGAGTTGGAACCAAACGGGCCCTCAGTTTCTATATTTTTTCCTGCGCATTTCACTTTTATAGAGTTTGGGCTCGTTTTGTTAAAAGTGTGAACTAAATGATTAAAGGGAAGAAATAAAATAGTTATGTTACTTTGTGTTAAAAAAATCTCAATCAATTCATTCTAGTTATCAAACAAAATATTATTTGTAATTAATTTGATATTATTTCATTTTTAAAAATGATTATTAACAATTTTATACGAGTTTGAAAGTTCTTCCAGATTTATGAAATAAAAGTGGGTTCCTGCTATTCGTACCACCGTAACATTGCTATACATACTACAATGCGTAGGCAATGCGTAGGCGTAGTTATTAAATTTTTATTTATTTTTAACCTTACTACGACTACGCAACGTTTTCCTTCATTTTCGAAAATTAAATGTATGTTATGGACTACTACGCGTACGCCATGCGTAGTCGTAATTATTTTCCTTTATTTTTTGAACGAAATGAGTTTCTTGCTACGGCTACGCATTGCGTACGCGTAGTACGCGGGATATGAATATCATGTTTCAGGTGGTACGAATATCAATCTCGACATAGATGTCATTGGACAAAAGACGTGTAAGAAAGTTGTCTCTTTTTTGAAATTTTCGACAAATGTGTGATGAAAGTTATAAAGTGAGCTCTTTTATGTGATTCTGAATTCTGTTTAACATAGAAGAGCGTGAAATATGATGCACTTGTCTCTACCGCACACTTATACCAATTTTGCACGCTTTCCAATATTATTCTGCAAATCGGCCATTTCCACACGTATCTAAACATTATTATCCTGTCAAGTTACCTCATTATTAAGACAAATTACACTACATTGCACTATTTTTTGAAAATAGGAATTTTCCTCCTAGTACTAAATTTAGACTTTTTCTATTGAAATTCACAAATTATTAAGTGTTTTCTTGAAGTTCAGGTGATTTTTTTTATACCTTTATTAATATATTTTATTAAAATTTAATAATAAATAATTATATTTTTTTTGAAACTAATTCAAAATAATATTTTAATTATTTTTTCAAATTTTTAAAAATAAAAATTAAATTTAAAATAGTTACGATCACGTTAGCTTTTAAATTAATTAATCTTATAAATACTAAATAATATTCTAATTTTTTTTATAATGATTGCAGAATAGTAGTATTTTTAAATTAAAGAATCTATAAAAAAAAGTTTAGACATAATTTTTATTTTTTAAATAA
>BSUD01000002.1:2411308-2435136 GCA_033239045.1 Fagopyrum esculentum | reverse complement strand
ATTAAACGTGATCATAATTAATTTAAAATAATTCTTTTATTTCAAAAATAAAAAAAATCTTTTTTTATTCAGAATTAGTTTTAAAATATTTCTAGATTTTTTTTTATAATTGAACTTTTAATGAAATATATATTAAGAAATGGTATAATGATGAAAAAAATTAAAACATAAGGATAAGAAGAGGACCTTAAAAATTTGCGGATAAAAAGAAAAGTCTAAAATTGAGGATATAAAGAGAAAAAATCTTTAAAAATATTACGGAAACTAACCTAAACATTTCACGTTAGCAACTTAGCAAGATACTTACAGTAAGTTATACTAATTTCGAGTTTATGTGACTTTTTGTATTATTTTTTATACTAAAAACATAACGAAAAATTACAATAAAAACGAAATTCGTAACACAAATTTACCGTAAATTATAAATATCGATTCACGATGAGGTCCAATATAAACTGACGCTAACCACATCGATCACCAACGTGAGATAACAAAACAAAAACACTTGCGATTAACGTGACTAATATCTAAAATTCAACTTAAAACCCATTTTGAAGATTCATTGACCTCAAATCTATATGGCGACTTTCATTTTATAGTGTACTGTGATTTTATGCCCGGTTTAATAAGTATACAAATTTGTTTTTTTCCGGTCCAAAAACTTTTCTACAATATTTTAAAATATTTTTCTAACTTAGAATGTTTCGTAGAAAAAATAAACCCAATATATTGATTAGTTGGTTCTTCATTAATTATGATAATTTTCTTTTAATTTATTTAAATTAGGTAAAATAAAATTAGAATCCGTTCGATATCATCATTATTTAGGGTTATAAGAGTATTATTTTGTTGGAGGTTATTTTAAAATTATTTAAACAAAAAAGTTACCCTACTTCATAATCGAGGCTATATTTTACGGTCAGCCGAAAATTTGGTCCATTCTTGCAATTTCCGACATTATTTTGAAATTTACATAAGTGGGTCCAGACACAAATCACAGGCTGTTGTTACTTGTTAGCACTCGTTGCTCCTTTCTGTTTCATATTCCTCATACTAGCACCAAATATACTACCAAAACACAGTTACAACAATCATCAAGCTTCACTTCGCCAGAAATTTCTTCTACTTTTTTTTTCTCTCTAAACTTCTGTTGTGATTTTTTTTCTTTCTTTTGGGTATTCTCAGAAATTGTGTTGTTTCATCTGGGTTTTGAGTTTTTTTTTTGTGATCAGCATTCTCTTGTCGTCCAAGGCTTTGTCTTGGAAACCTGAAATGGTACTGGCTTTTCTTTGAGGCAAATCGTCGAACATCTAAATGGCTTCTTTGAGTTCTTTCTTTTTTTCAGTTGAAGGAGCCACAGAAGGCTCAGCTTCCGCTAGGTCTCCTGTTCTTGCAACAATTCGACAGGGTAAGCCATTGGAATGTTTGAGTTTTAGGAGATTGAGAAATGGGTCTTCTTTGAGTAGTGAACGATCAGTTAGGCTTTTTAGAAGAACAGGAGATGGTTGTCAGAGGATCGATCGTATAAGGGTAGCAGATAGTGGGTTTGTTGAAAGTGGAAAAGAGAATGAATCCGAGGTTTCAGTTCAGGAAATCATCGAAAAAGGAAAGCGAGTTCTTTCTGCCCAGAAGGAGCTTCTTCAAGAGGTATTCAGTCTTCTTGTGTAAACCTTCTGTTGTTGAATGATGTTACCAAAATCTGAGCTATCTTGTTTCTTCTTGTGTAAACTCTCGTCTAGCCAATTTGATGTTTGTTATAAGGTTGATGGCTCTTAGCTCTTACTGGTTTGTTTTCACATTAGTTCTGGTAAAGCATTAGAATTGCATTATTTGTTCAGCTATACTAGCTTATTTGCAAAGTCTGTAAAGTTCTTCTATTAAATCTTAAGATTCAAATGATTCAGTTATCATGAAATATGAGTGTTCTTGATAAATTTCAATTGTTTTCAGATTTCCGAAAAAAGAAACCTGGTTGCCTCGATTAAGAGTGGTATAAGCAATGCTATGGATGAACGAGGTTCATCTGCAGAGAGTGAAAACTCCAGTGGCTCATATGGTGGCTCTCTTTCTTCTATTCCTGCCACATCTCCTGAGAATTCAACTTCTGGTTCCAGTGCTACTTCAGGTGAATGGGAAGGGAAACCGGTAGGCGGTGCCTCACAGCCTGAGAGGGTTGCAGAAAACTTGAATTTCTCTGAACTTGAAAATGTGTCTTGGCCATCAGATAACTTTGATGCTTATTCTGAAGAGGATCACATGAAAATTTCATCAGATAACATGAGCTCATTGGATTTAAGTTCAGCTGTAAAAGAAGAGATGAATATGGTGACAGCTTCTGAAACTGAGTTGGAGTCAACACTCAATAACTTGCTTGATAGTATGAATGAGCCTAAACCTGAAGATGAAAAGCCCCATACACTTGCTGGGGATAATGCTATGAATGTCATATTGGTTGCCGCTGAATGTTCTCCTTTTTCAAAAACTGGTATTATTGATTACCCTTCGGATAAATAGTTCTTAGTGTATTCTTGTACTTGTGGAGCTGGGATATTAAGAGTGGTATAAGCAATACCATGTTGTAACTTACTAAAAACCATTACTCTTTTTTTTGTCTTTTATTTGATATACTTAACAATGGTTTGAATATTTATGTTTATTATATCATCAGTAACTGATAATTATGAGTTATCTTAGGTGGACTTGGAGATGTGGCTGGATCTTTGCCAAAGGCTTTGGCTCGGCGTGGACACAGAGTGATGGTAAGCCAAAAAATTTACATTCCAATTTCTTACCGTATTTTCTTTGAACTGTAATCTTGTTCCTCCTTCATATGTTATGAGGCATATGATAAGCAGTAAACTAAAAACTGAAAAATCAGTGGTGCCGGTTGACTCTTGACATGGCTTACATAAGAATCATGAATTATGACCGAAATTTGAGCAATTTTTTTTCTTATGATCCTATTTGCTGTCTGATAAAATGCTTTTCTTAGGCCTTTTATAGTCAACAATCTATGTTTGTCTGTCTGCAAATTTTAGGTTGTGGTACCGAAATATGGGCATTATCCTGAAGCTGAAAGAGTAGGAGAGTATAGGAGGTACAAGGTGGCTGGCCAGGTAATTATCTGAAGCTAAATTGGTATGATTCTACTCATTTGGAAGATGGTAAGAAACAGACAGTTTCATTTTACAGGACATGGAAGTTAATTATTTTCATGCCTTCATGGATGGAGTGGATTTCGTGTTCATTGAAAGTCCGATGTTCCGTGGAATAGAGAACAATATATATGGAGGCAGTAGACTGGTAATACATTTGTTCTTTTTTTTTGGTTGAAACACATTAAATTCATTAATGATATTTGTTTGAAGTTCTCATTCTTGTCAAATTCTCGTATCTGTTTTGTCTTCACAATATCTGACTATCAATCCTATGTTCATTCTCCAAGAGTTGTGTTTTTATCCATTCTGAACTTTGGTTCTCTTCTATGCAGGATGTTTTCAAACGGATGGTTTTGTTCTGCAAGGCTGCTATTGAGGTATGACTCTAGCTTAGTATCATAAACATGATCCATTTTTGTTGATTTCAAAAGCTTCCTCATTCTACTAAATGAACCATTCTTGGACTAATTTCTTGATCTGTTGAATTCCGGTCTCTAACTTGCAACAAATGATGTTTCTAAGAGTTACACTTGGAAGATTGCTACATGATAGCACATCTACTTGAACTTTTTTGCCTTTCCTATCATAATGTAAGAGATTGTTCATTTTCAGGTTCCTTGGCATGTTCCTTGTGGCGGTATCTGCTATGGAGATGGAAACTTGGTGTTTATTGCAAATGACTGGCACACAGCTTTACTACCTGTGTATCTGAAGGCATATTACCGTGACAACGGCATAATGACATACACAAGATCAGTCCTGGTCATCCATAACATTGCTCACCAGGTCCGTTCCTTATGTTTTAAGTTTCACAAATGGTCTACATGATTGACATCAGTGTAGCAACTTTAGCTATTGTTTTTAGGGTAAAAGGCTTAAAATTAGAGAGTCTACGAAACGTAAGCTTATAAAAAAGAGTCTATTTAACCCGATTCTATCTCGTGTGTGTTTTTATGTCATACAGGGTCGTTGTCCAATGGACGATTTCCCGGTCATGGATCTTCCTGAACACTGGAGTGAGAATTTCAGATTTTATGACCCAGTTGGAGGAGAACATTGCAACGTCTTCGCTGCAGGACTAAAGGCTGCAGATCGAATCGTGACAGTCAGCCATGGATACGCATGGGAGCTGAAAACTCAAGAAGGAGGTTGGGGTCTCCATAATATCATAAAAGAATGTGATTGGAAGCTGAGAGGGATCGTGAATGGCGTCGACACCGATGAATGGAATCCGCAACTCGACACTTATCTACACTCCGATGACTACACAAACTTCAACGTGGACACACTCCATATTGGCAAAGCTCAATGCAAAGAAGCACTTCAAAGGGAGCTCGGGTTACCTCAAAGAGCCGACGTCCCGTTGATCGGATTCATCGGAAGATTAGACGGACAAAAAGGTGTAGACATCATAGCAGAAGCAATTCCATGGATGATGAGCCAAGATGTGCAGCTAGTCATGCTAGGAACCGGAAGGCCGGATCTCGAACGAATGCTGAAACAATTCGAGGGCCAATACAAGGACAAAGCAAGAGGATGGGTCGGGTTCTCGGTCAAGATGGCTCATCGGATCACAGCCGGAGCCGACATTCTACTAATGCCATCTAGATTCGAGCCATGTGGACTAAATCAACTCTATGCAATGAACTACGGGACCGTTCCCGTGGTTCATGCTGTTGGTGGGTTACGGGACACTGTTCCGCCTTATGACCCGTTTAACGAAACGGGTCTTGGATGGACGTTTGATAGGGCTGAATCTGGTAAGTTGATAGACTCGTTGAATAACGTCTTGATGACGTTTAGACAGTTCAAATCGAGCTGGGAAGGTATCCAGAAACGCGGTATGACGCAGGATCTTAGCTGGGATCATGCAGCTGAGACTTATGAGGAAGTTCTTGTAGCTGCAAAGTATCATTGGTGATTGATTTTGTACTATTGAGATACTATGAGGAAGTTCCTCGATCGCGATTTTCGGATCATTTGCATTCTATAGAGGATGATTGAGATACCAATGTGAAGGGGTAAACACAATGCTTTGTTTTCCATGTTTGTCAATTAGATCATAGGGGGTGTTTTGAACATTGATTTTGTGTTTTATATTTTAGGTGCAATCAAGTGATATGTTCTACTTTTACCGTGGGTTTAGTAGGGGTGTAATACGAGCCGAACGAGCCGAGCATCGGCATGCTCAAGCTCGGCTCGTTTATAAACGAGCCGAGCCCGAGCCGAGCCTAAAATTTATACGAGCTTTAAAACGTGCTCAAGCTTGGCTCGTTTAGAATGTGAACGAGCTCGAGCCGAGCTTTTGACGAGCCGAGCCCGAGTAGCTCGGCTAAAATAATGCTCCTATAGTGTTATTTTAGCCGAATGAGCCGAGCTTTACCCGAACGAGCCGAGCTTTGACATGCTCAAGCTCGGCTTGTTTATAAACGAGCCGAGCCCGAGCCGAGCCTAAAAATTATACGAGCTTTAAAATGTGCTCAAGCTTGGCTCGTTTAGAAAATGAACGAGCTCGAGCCGAGCTTTTGACGAGCTGAGCCCGAGCCGAGCCCGAGTAGCTTGTCTCATATTACAGCCCTAGGGTTTAGTTACGGTGAAGATAGAATTGAATGAATCTCGGTCATTAATCAATGATCAAGGTTAGATTAAGTTTATTTTCTCTAATTTTTTTTATTTATAATCACCTTTTATTTAGTTTAATTGTTTCTATAGGATTATTTGAACTTCACCTAAAGTAATTATAGGAAATCCATACCCTTTTACGTGCTTTTGAACCGACCTAGAAACTCGGTCGGGACCGAAAATTACTATCCGATCCTGAATCGTTTTACATACTATTTGTCGAAAGTAGGAGTGGTTATGGTCCGGATTTGGATTTTACCGTATTTATGTAATGTAGGGTGAGTTTTTATCCCAAATCAAAGTTTTTAATACATGTCATTTTTAGAAATATTGTCCAAATTTTCTGATATTACATAAAGTTTTGGCCATTTCTTAAAAAACTGGAAAATATATTTTATACATTGATGAATAAAGTGGATTCATGTTCAATTTTTTTCAATAAAAATAAACAATTTTTTTGAACTAATTCAAAGACTATTTTATACATTGACCGACTTCACAAATTCTTTCAAAATTTCTAGAATTCCATTACGTCATATCCATTATTCTAATATTGTGGAAAATTTCAAATACAATATAATTATGTCATCCATTTTATAAGTTGACTTCATTTTTTCAAATTAATAAAAAAAAAGCTCTAAAATTGTGAATTTATCAATTTTCTTATAGTCTGCAAAGCCATCAAAGGTGTTGCCGTGCAGCAATGGCGAAAGTCAACAGAAGTAGGCCACGTATGATGAATCTCCTTCACCTAACTTCCATAGAAATCTATTCTTAACCTACCACCATCCACCACTCAAAATATCACCAACCTCCTCTCTCTAAATCTCTTCCCTTTCGATCTAATCCTCACAATTTTCCATCTCAATTTTCATTGATTCTTATTTCTTCTGCAACAATGGCGGTCGTCGTCTTCAAATCCCCAATTTCTTCTTCTTCTTCGTCGTCTTCTTCCTTTCAGGTGACGAGTACCTTTCCGAAACCGTTGACCGGATTATCCGTTGCTCGGAATTTGAATTTCAACGGTTACCCGGTTCGATTTCTTAAGATTTCTGCTACTGCTACTACTTCTGGGTAATTGCTTAATTTTATCCGTTTTTGCTATTTGATTTTGGGTTTTCAGGCCAAATGCATGTTGTTTGTTAATGATCGCCGATCACGTATACATTAGATAGCTTATCCTTGTCTTTTTTTGGTGGAACATAGCTTAGCCTTGTCGGGTTTGGATTACGGATAGTTACCGGTTCAAGATCGGACATGGACCGCAAATCTATTGTTATACCGGATCTGAAACGAATATTCAGTTTTGATTCAGACCAATTGGATAAAAGCTTTTTTCCTAACATAGTTTTGTATTTTTTTTACTCTTTAAAATGATGACGGACTGGACCTGAATATCTGGTCCAACCGAACAAGAGCATCTCGGTCTAAAATTGAACAACCCTAATTTTGATGGCTGTAACGTATGAACCACGGATAGACATGGGTCCGGTTTGAACCAAACCGCCAAACCGGCGGTTTAGGTTTGCCGGTTTGGCCAAACCGTGGGTTTGCGGTTTAGGTTTAGGTTTGGCCAAACGCCGGTTTGGTTATTTTTTTAATTTTTTTTTTAAAAATGGATCTAACGCCGGTTTGGTCCTCAAAACCGGCAGTTAACCGCCAGTTTGGTCCAATTTTTCATTTTTTTTTAAATAAACTAGCTAAACCGCCGACCAAACCGCTGGTTTGGATTTTTAGAGTTTAGGTTTAGTTTTGGCTTTTGGTCAAACCTAAACCGCCGGTTCACAAACCCGTAGGTTTAGGTTTGCAACTCATGTCTAACTACGGAGGCACTTAAGATATTACGCATCGGGTTTTTAGTTTCTTGCCTTATTTTTTGGTTTTCGTAAATTACGATTAATAATCCTATAAAACTGTCGCTTTTCATTTCTCGTTTTATTCGTTTTCATGTTACATATTTAGTATGTGTTCAAAATTCTGAAGTCTTTTTATTTGATCTAAAGAGGTTTAGAATCTATATATACTACTAAAACAAAACCCATTTAGTCCACATGTCAACGCCTAAGACATGCCACCTAAGACTTTTTTCAATATATTTACAGATATGGCACAAGATATTTACAGATTTGCCATTTTTCTTTTACAAAATAGTTTATATAAGCATTAATAAACAGTCAGCAATGCCACGTCACGTCCAAAACATGCCACATAAGATTTTTTTTAATCAAATTACGGATATACCACAATATTAAAAATCAAATCTTAGAAATAAAAATTATAAGATATTGATAACAAACTAGATTTTAAAAGTTTTAACAAACGATATTTTATAATTATTTTCACAATCAAATCTTAGAAATAAATAATTGTCGTGGTTTAGCAAATTTTGGAAGTTGTAACAACCCACATTTTATAATTAAATAGATTTTAAATCAACGATGAATTACCAAATTATATGTTAATAATTAAAAGAATTATTTAAGTATATTTTTAAAATTTAAAATTTTGAGATATGGGATCAACTTTGTATCTTAATTTGAGATTTATAACAAATTATATTTTTCAAAGTAATAGAAACATATTTTGTATATGAATTTTGGATCGAATATATAATATTGAATTTGCTATTATAAGCAATTTATATACAACATTGTCTCAAGATATTTACGGATTTGTCATATTTTTAATAAATTTTTATAATTATTTTATAATTAAAATTAATAGATAGTCAACATGCTAAATCATCTTTATTAAATATATCACTAGACCACACCAGCTTTACGCAAAGATTAATTACAAAAAAATTTATATAAAAAAATCATAACATATACTAGATATTATGTTTTTATAGTTTTCAAAAATAATGGAGGCCCAATTTTAATTTTTGATTTTTTTTTTCAATTTTTTTAAAAAAATTTAAATTTAAATTTCAAATTTCAAATTGTTTTCAAACAAGATTTTACATATTTTTAAAATTTAAAACTAAATCAAATCTTGCTTATTAAGCTTTATCAAGTAAAAGTGATAATATATTGAACTATAAATATAATACTCTAACAATAATCTTTTTAATAGACTTTTTTGTGTTTTTTTATTTATTAAAAAATTATAATTTAATCTTCACATGTGTTAGTCATATTATTTAATAAAAATAATTTTTTTAATAGATTAATATCCAATATATAATATATAATAGTCAAAATATTAATTTTTTATTTTAACAACACCCGCACAAGATGCGGACACTAAACTAGTTTTCATAATAGTATAGTATAAAGACATGCAATGATCCACTTCTCATTGATCATTATTTGAAATGTACAAAATCATATCGAATCGATTATATAAAAGATGTAAAACTAATGTATATTTGACTTTTTTAAGTTAATTACATTTTATGATACATTTTATAAACTTGAACTTTTAAACACTCAATTCTTAAATTATGTTTTTTTCCCATAAACTTTTGCAATAAACTTTCATAATTTTATTAAAAAAAAGGTGTCACTCAAACGAACCTTTCTACACTAAACGTATAGCGTATGTACACTCGTATTGCACTTTCGTGTAGGGCTAATACATGAGACAAGTTTTTCGGACTCGGCCCGCGTTCGGCTCGTCAAAAGCTCGGCTCGAGTTCAAACGAGTCGAGTTTGAGCATGTCAATGCTTGACTCGTTCGGGTAAATCTTGGCTCGTTCGGCTAATATAACACTATATGAGCATTATTTTAGACGAGCTACTCGTACTCGGCTCGTTTATAAACGAGCCGAACTTGAGCATGCTAAAGCTCAGATCGTTCGGCTCGTATAACACCCTACTTTCGTGGCGCAAAAATGAGTATTTTAACAAATTAGGGTTACTCATTCACAGGTTTTCCATGAGCTTCCACTTAAAACTTAAATACAATTATTATTATTATTTTAAAAAAGTTGTTTATGAAAAAGAAAATAGTTAGGTTAAGTCACATTCAAGCTAGTTATAGTCCAACTTACCGACGAAAAGTTGCAGCGGTAGGTAGCGATCGTGTGTCCCAAGTTAACACTTTTGTCGCTGTCATACACTTAATTTCGTTGAATGTATGTTTAGATATCCAAAGACAAATTTTCAGTTGGTCTTAAATTGGCTTGACCGTTAGATTTACCGATGCTTTCAACATATGATCTAATTTCACAACGATAAGAGACAACACGCAATCTAGTAAATAAGTTTAGCAACTTATTTGAGTTGATGTGTTTGGTTCGTACCTAACGTGCATATATCGTTTTAATTTTGTAGTAAATCCATTAAAGGAAGGAAGGACAAGAGCGAGAATTTGACTCTAGATTCTATTCGAACCTCATTAGTACGACAAGAAGATAGCATAATTTTCGGTCTATTGGAGAGATCACAATATTGTTACAATGCCGATACGCATGATCCGTTGGACGGTTTCTATGGCTCCATGGTTGAGTTTATCCTTAAGGAAACCGAAAAGCTTCATGCTCAGGTACATAACCTCATTCCATTTCATTGTAAGACTCAATAACACGTGTTTTGTGTACAACGATGACAATGATGATGTTTTCGTGTAACATAAATTGAAACATTCGGTTTATACTCGATTCTTTTATTTATTGATCTGTCTATTACGTCGACGTTTAGGTGGGAAGATACAAGAGTCCGGATGAACATCCGTTTTTTCCCGATGGCTTACCGGAACCAGTATTACCACCTTTAAATTACCCTAAGGTAAATTTTCCATAGACATATTTTACATCATGCTACATCTTTCATTTAGCCTTATGTAAGCTTATCAACCTTATCAAGAGTGTGGAAAAAATTATAACCTAAACGGTAGGGTGTTTGAGACTTAACTATACGACTGTAAATTTAAAGTTTTCTTATTTCATAAGCTACAAGTTAACGAACATTATAAATTATTAAATAATATCTATATATATAATCCTACAAAAATCATATTTATATAAAAAGTAAATTTTTTTAGTAACTATACTCTTACATCAAAACCAATAAATCTTGCTGGCCAATTGACCCATTTGAAAATTACGAACTCCAACACACTTTTTTCTGACAATTCCGAACTTTGAAATCTCATCCGCAATAATGTTTTATAACAAACGCCTCTAAAAAAAATATCTCGGTCTAACCGCTTTTCGTTTTTAACAAAAAAAAAACAAAACAATAAGTCTCGCTTTGACAAACATTTATTAACTTTATCTTTCATATAGCCTTAGGTTTGCATGCAATTTGCTAGTCTAAGTCTACATATTGGACATAAATGATGAAAGAGAATATTAAGTATAATAAACGTTAATAAATCCAATTTTCAAGAATTTCTAAATTAATTTATCTTAGCATAAGCCTCTATTATCACGTGTCAACGCCATATTTCTCGAAGCCTAAAAAATTATTTTAAAAGGTGATTTCTAAATGTTAATATAAATAGAAAATTGATTTCTAAAATTTTTTAAATATATTTAAATAAATATTTTTATAAAAATAGTTTTTAAATTTTTACGGATTTTTTTAACCAACAAACATATTTTAACAAATCAATTTAAAAATATAATTAATTCAAAGAGATAAATATTAAAAGAGAATTAAAAATCATAATAATAATTTAATTTCATTCTCCGGATTATTTTTAAAAAAAATATATACATATAAATTTCAAATTATTAAATATTTATTAAAACTCAATCTGCACAAAGTACGGGTAATATACTAGTTATGTTATTAATGGTGCTATTTACTTATTTATACTTTCAAAAAAATTGAAAATTTAAGTTATAATTTTCTCCACAGGTTCTCCATCCCATTGCAGATCATATAAACATAAACAAAAAAATTTGGGAAATGTACTTTAAAGATTTGCTTCCAAGATTAGCCAATAATGGAGAAGATAGTAATTTTGGTTCAGCTGCAGTTTGTGACACAATTTGTCTACAGGTAAATAACATAACTTTGTGTCCTAATTATGATCAAATTCAATTGGGTAAATTAGATTAACTTTGAGTCATGTTAATAGGCTCTTTCCAAGAGAATTCATTATGGTAAATTCGTGGCGGAAGCCAAATTCCGAGCCTCACCCGAAATGTATAAGTCCGCGATCCAAGCGCAGGATCCGGATCGGTTGATGAACTTGTTGACATTCGAGGCCGTGGAAGATGCGGTGAAGAAGAGGGTGGAGATGAAAGTCAAGATTTTCGGACAAGAGATACCGGTTAACCGTGAGACCGATGTTATTGAAGAACAACCGGGTTATAAAATTAAGCCGGAAATTGTGGCTGATTTGTATGGTGATTGGATCATGCCACTTACTAAAGAGGTTCAAGTTGAGTACTTGCTTAGGAGATTGGATTAAGTAAAGCTTGTAATGTATATATGGTTATGATATTGATTGGCAAATATCTTATATGTTGGTTTAGATGGGCCGGTCCAGCCCGACCCGTCTTTTTCGGGCACAAATAATGCCCATGTCAACCCACATAAAAAGCGGACGGGATGTCGGGCAGGTCTGGATGGGCCGTGTGTACTTGATTGTGTTTTTTTTTCGGATGTATCGTTCAAAACAAGTAATATAATGTATTTAACACAAATTTTCAATCGAATTATATTTGCATAGTGCACCATCAACGAGTTCAACAACATTTGACACAAAAATAAATAAATTTAAGTACCTAACAAACAACAAGTACCGTTGCAATCAAGTTATCCCCATAATCTTGTATTACAAAAAAGTATAACTAGTCAAATACTAAAAACAAACTAATGAAAAATCAAACTAGATGAGGCGGTTTGGCCCGCGGGCCAAAATGTTTACCCATTTCCATCAAAATAAGGGCAGGGTTGAACAAGAACGTGTCAAACTAACTGCCCATGTTTTTTTCTCGGGCGGGCGGCCCGGATTTGTACATTCTAGTATAGATAGTGTTTGTTTGTAACAAATACATTAATCTCGTGTTTAAAATTTTTAAAAAATATTTTCAATAACGAAAAACTAAATCAATAAAAAAACATATTTATTTAACGACTAAAATAGAAGGTTAGACATTTTTTTAACACATGAATATAATATAACAATTACTATTTCATTTTCTTCACCTTAACCGTTTTCATTTTATTTCATTTCACCCCTCTAACCAAACGAACACTAACGTTCGACTACAGATACGTGGTTATAAGAAAATCAATTTCATATATAGTATGTGGTGCGTACGGATGAAAAATATTTATTTATAATAAGGTAAATATTTTTTAACTTTTTGAATTTTTTTGTTAAAAGTTCTCTTAAAACAATACTTAAATATAAAAAGTTGATATATGTGAAGCAAACAAAAATATAGATATGATGTCCTTTTTTTTTTATAAGGTATATGATGTCCTTTTTAGTTGTTCATTCATCTTCAAATTTTGTGTTGTATTTACATTTTTTTTTGTATCTGTCTCGAGTCAATGTCAAAGATACGAAGGTACACTTGATGTGAGCCTACATATAAGCATATGGGTTTCATTATAAACCAATTGGTGAGCGTATCATTCTCTTTCGAAATTTTGGATGGTGGAAGAAAGTAGCCCAAAAGATCCAACCTTAGTCAAAATTGTACAACAACTCATGTTCGTTCCCGCATCAACGGCTACCGTGGAGCAGACATTTAGCCAAGGAGGGAACATGCTCAATTACAACAGAACCTAATCGAAACCTGAAAAGTTAGAGCAACAAGTTTGTATTCAAGATTGGATAAGGGCGGAGAAGCGAAAACAACGGAATGCCAGTATACACTATACGACTCAAAATCGGATTCTAACTCCGATGATGCAAGCACGACTTCTGCGTCCGGGGCCAAAGGTAGGTGGGGTAACGAAAACAACCCGAAAATGTCATTTGGTATTCTTTTTGTTTATCTTTAGAATAAATGAGTCGGTCTGATGACTCTTTACCCACTTCAATTCACCATTGACAACATTACTCTTCAATGTCAACATTGATCGATCAAATAAAAAAATGTTCAAATATATCATTTATATATTCATAATCACATTAACTTCATTCGATAATGATTATCACTCACCCAACTAAAAAAAACCCTTCAAAAATCAAAACTTTAATACTAATCTTCAACTGTTTTACAAAGTTTAAATTTCGAAACCCTTAATCTTCACGCATGCTTTTGCAGACTGTGTCTCAGCCACCGCTTTACTATGACCAACGAGCGTTACTGAACAGCTGTGGGACCAATCACATGTCTCATATCTGTTACCAAAAAAAACAGTAAATATGTACAGTAAATCCATGGCAGAACAGAAGCACCGTCGCCATAAAATCCAAAACCAAGCATAAAAGAATCGAAAAGCAAACGAGATCATTTGGGTTATTGATCATCACCATCAAGATTCAATCTTTCGAGACTTTTAAGGTTCGTCTTCTTCGAATTCCAATATATTCATCTTCAAATTTAGTTTCTAATCTTCATCCATTTCGTCAAACAGCGACGAAATGATGATCGACGGCGTAATGCAGTTAGGCTCAGTATTAGCGACGGTAATGTTTGCGTGGGCAATGTACCAACAGTATATTCCGGATCAACTAAGAAATCTTTTCAAGGAAATCATTTATCGTTACAGTACGAGGATACGATGTTACTTGTCTCCTTATCAAGAAATCGCCTTTGATGAGTATGCTGGGAAAAGATTTGACAGAAATGAAGCGTACGCAACAATCGAAACTTATCTTAGTGAAAGATCTTCGAAAGCTAATAGAATGAAAGCAAGCTTCTTGCACGGCAAAAAGTCGTTGATGCTTAGTATCGCTGATCAAGAAGAGATTACCGATGAGTATAACGGCGTTACTGTCTGGTGGATTTCTAATAAGAGCATGACGAAATCGTCTTCTATCTCGGTTTATCCTGGTTCCGATGAGAAAAGGTACGTAACATAAACTCATTTGGTAAATATGGATTATATTTTCGGTGTTATTTTGATATGCTCAAAATATTAGTATATTCGAAGTATTATTCGAATTCATATATATTTCGATATCACTCGGAATATTTATATATTCATATTTAATGGATAATTCATGAATTATATTTGTTGATAACATTCTTGATATCAATTAGGACGATTCATCGATCCAGCATTGGAGCTATGCCGAAATACCCATTAGTTTAGACCGGTTTTTTTGGGCTTTTGAAAATTTAGCTAACCGGTCCGGACCAAGTGTTAGACCAAACCCGGTTCAGACCATAAATTCATCTATCTTTTGGTTCGATGTCTCGAATGTTTTTTTGTTATACTTAATATTAGTCTGTTAAAATATCGCATATATATATATATATATCAAACTATTATGATATGAACCGGTTCTTTAGGTTAGGTAAAATTTCGAAGGACCAAAAACCGGTCTAGACTAATGGGTTTTTTCGGTTTAGGTCCGATCCTGAAGAAATGAAACCGAAAGAGAGAAAAAATATATATATATACCTAAACTGAAAAAACTCAGTCTAGACCGGTTTTTGGTCATTTGAAATTTGGTTCATATCATAATAGTTTGATATTATATATATATATATATATATATATATATATATATATATATATATGATCTCTTTCGGTTTCATTTTTTCAGGATCGGCCCTAAACCGAAAAACTCTAGTCTAGACCGGTTTTTGGTCGTTTGAAATTTTACCTAACCTTTTATATATATATATATATATATATATATATATATATATATATATATATATATATATATATATAACATGTACATGTACATGTTAAATATGATCGGTCGGAATTTTGCAGGTACTATAGACTGGTGTTCCATAGACAAGATAGAGACTTGATAACAAGCTCTTACTTGAACCATGTAATGGAAGAAGGCGAAGCAATAACAATAAGAAAGCGTCTACGCAAGCTCTACACAAACACACAAGGACCAGAAGGAGGATACCGTCCAGGTGGCGCAAGTATGTGGAGCC
This sequence comes from Fagopyrum esculentum, assembly GCA_033239045.1. Classification (NCBI taxonomy): domain Eukaryota; kingdom Viridiplantae; phylum Streptophyta; class Magnoliopsida; order Caryophyllales; family Polygonaceae; genus Fagopyrum; species Fagopyrum esculentum. The sequence goes on along the minus strand of BSUD01000002.1, from coordinate 2,419,374 downwards.
ACGTGGAGTTCAAACACCCAGGGAGATTCGAAACCCTAGCAATGGAGCCCACAAAGAAGAAGAAAATCATCGATGACCTAACCCGGTTCAGCAAAGCAAAAGAGTATTACCAAAAGATTGGCAAAACATGGAAACGTGGCTATCTCCTATACGGGCCACCTGGCACAGGTAAATCAACGATGGTAGCCGCCATAGCCAATCTTCTGGAGTATGACATATACGATCTTGAATTAACCGCGGTAAAAGATAATATTCATCTGAGGAAATTACTGATCGAGACTTCGAATAAGTCTGTGATTCTGATTGAGGATATTGATTGTTCGTTGGATCTTACTGGTGAGAGGAAGAAGGATAAAGATGAAAATGAAGATGAGAATGATGTGATGAAGAAAGTGTTTGCAGATGAAGGGAAGAAGAATGGTGAAGTTACGCTTTCTGGGTTACTGAACTTCATTGATGGGATTTGGTCGTCGTGTGGAGAAGAGAGGATTATAGTGTTTACGACGAATTATGTTGAGAAATTGGATCCTGCTTTGATTAGGAGAGGGAGAATGGATATGCATATTGAATTGGGTTATTGTTGTTTTGATTCGTTTAGGGTTTTGGCGAAGAATTATTTGGATCTTGATTGGCATTTGTTGTTTGATGAGATTAGGGTTTTGTTGGAGGAAGTTGAGATTACGCCGGCGGATGTGGCTGAGAGTCTTATGCCGAAATCGGATGTGGTTGATGTTGATGGGTGTTTGGGGAGTTTGGTTGATGCTTTGAAGAAGGTGAAGAAGAGTGAGGTGAAGGAAGTTGTAGGGAAAGAGAATGGTGAGATTAAGTGATTCGCTCGCTTTCACCTGTCTTTTTTTTAAGGAACTTTTTTGGGCTTGACGGGTTTATGATGGTTGTTGAAATTTTCTCTAAGTTTTGATTTTCGTTGTCGTACTAGTTCGATTGGTAGTCAAAATCCGATATGGGAAGAAAGACGTATGTTTTGTTTGTTAAGAAAAGAACTTGTCTCGTTCTTGTTAACTTCTTCGAAAGAGCTTTTATGATCGTGTCTTGGGTCATGGTGTCCTCGGTTTTCTGTTGCTATGCTTGTTTGGTGATGATGATACTCGTTATATATTTTTTCAACTAAGTATGATAAAATTTGGTCTCGTTTATTCTTTTAGAAATCGTGATAGATGTATAATGTGTTCGAAAAGGCGTTATATTTTAGCGTAATAATTGCTATCACAACACTTCATGACGGGAAGGAAATCGAGGACACCAAGAAATTCCTAGCTAATTATTTCGAACTCAAGGACATGGGATGCCTCAATTCCCACCCACTTCTCTCAACTCTCAAAGGCATGCATCTACAACCGCCTCATTTCTATTGTGAGAACAAAGTCGTCATCCACATATCCACGAACACCTTATTCCACGAATGTACCAAAGAGATAAACTTCCATAATATCTTTAAAAGGTAAATACTAACCGGTAGAGCTATTTCATGTCCATACAAGTGAGCAACCCGCCAACATCTTCACCAATCCACTTGGATTGTTCATCGGTCAAAGACCGGACCTGAACCGAAAATCTATTATTGGATCCAGACTGAATTTTCCAATTCAGGTTTGGTCTGAACCAATCCGGACCAGTCGGACCAGATATTTATGCTTATTTTTTGGGCTCAAAATTGACCCTTTTAAAACTTGACTATCCGGTCCAACAACGGTTCAAGTCCGAACCGATCCTAACCGAAATTTGAACAACTCACCGAAATATATAAGGGTAAAATTATATCCTTCTTATTTCAAAATATACACTTCTAGCCTAATATAAAACTCCTCTTATCTTTACCTTATATACATAAATTATAGTATCTATATATTATGTAATTAGCACATCAACAACAACAACAATAATAATAATAATAATAATAATAATAATAATAATAATAATAATAATAATAATAATAATAATAATAATAATAATAATAATAATAATAATAATAATATTATAAATTACATTTCAACTTTCTTAGCTTCTCCAACCACTATTAAAAAAATGAAATATTTACTATATAATTCTCAAATATCTCAATAAAATATAATATACAGGCTTGAAAAACAGTCCAAGATCCACATGAAAAGCCCTTTGTGTAATTATATGTACAGCTGTACTTTTAAATTAAATAATATTTAATACAAAAATAATAACAGCAATCTCAAAATCTCATCTTTAAATTAGCTAACGCTCAGTTCTTCTCCACCACCTTCTACATAAACACCATATACAGCAAACCCAGACAGAGAAGAACAATGGAGCTCTCAAAATTAGCTTTCAAGTGTCCAACAATGGCGTTTTTCTTAGCTTGTGTCTTTCTTGTTGTTCTTCCAGAAGTTTCCGCCACCCGGTACATTGTTGGTGGTAACATGGGCTGGACTACCAACGTTAACTACACTGTCTGGGCTAAAGATAAACACTTCTACCTCGGCGATTGGCTATGTATGATTCATCTTTCTATCTTTTACTCTTGATTTTGAATGATTTTGTTCTGCATTTGCTGTTGATTTTGTAGATCTAGGTTTTGTGATTGTGGGAAAGGATTTGGTGCTTTAGTTGCTTTTTTTGGATTTGATTTGTGATTGGAAATGTAATTAAAGATGAAATTTTTTGAAAGAGTTGGTGAATTTGTGGCTGGAATTCAAGGAATCGAATCTGCTTTTGTTATTTGTTTCTCCTTTGGTTCTGATATTTGAAGAATTTGTTCTTTAATTCACCATTAAAGTGACATGAAAGCTCTGCACAACACTTTTGCAGTGGTTTTTTTTGCAATTTAGGTGATTAAAAGTTGTTTGTATGAACAAGTTTGGAAATTTTTATAATGTGTTAGGTTGTCTTGCTACTGTGAGATGACAAGTATCCAATGAGAAATGAATAATATGGAGAGATGAGGATTTGTAATATAGTTTTTTCAGTTTTTATAACCTATGATATGATCTTAGAAAAACCCATATGCTCTTATGGGCTATATTTTGCCAAGGCATAGACTAGAGAAACCTATGTCCTTATTGCCCATATTCCCTAAATTGCAGTTTCAAGTTAAAGTTCACCATTTTATTCTATGTTGTTCCGTTTGGTACCTTGGTTTGACATTTTCGATTGGTGTCAAAAAAATTTTAGAAGTTTTGACATTTTCGGCCTGTGCCCCTCTTTTCGAAAAGAAATTAACACTGAAAATGATAGTGATATATTGTTGTCATTGACAATGTTATGATCTAAGCACTCCAAACTATCTTCTCTCTTTGTTTTTGACATGATTTAGAGAAAGGAAGAGCATTGACCGAAAATGTCAAAACTTAGAGGGTATCAACCGAAATCCGAAACAGTCTTAGTCTGAAAATGTTAAATTTTGAAAATTTATGTTTAGATCTAGAGGGTCATTATAAACCCTACTCACACCTCACCCTATAACACAATTATTGGAAGATATTGCTGAAGAAATAATTGTGTAAAAGGTATAAAGTTTTAGTAGATATGACCCCTACAAATAAAAAAAAGTGTTTATTCCTTTAGTAGGATTCGTGATAGATGTTCAGATCTTGTCTTGCATAATCATCTCAACTATGTAGATTAATTTTTTATTTGCTTAATCTTCAAGTTTACAGGGCCTTAATTGTATGCAATTTAAATAGTACTGTAGTTAATTTTTGTTGTCACTGAGAAGTTATGATTTAAACAAGTGTCAGTAACATGTGAAATGCTTTCATTACAAGTTTCTGCAGATAGTAAAAAATAGTCATTTTTTGATTTCTTGTCTATAAACAAGATGCTTAGCAATAAGTAACAGTCATTACTATGAAATTGTTGTGAATTGCTTGTTGATGAGTTTCCGTGGGAAACGAAAACAGGAAACACTGCTCCTTTCAAATTTCCGTGCTACATAGTTTGTAAATTGTTGTGAATTGCTTGTTGATGAGTTTCCGAGGAAACAGAAACAGAAACGGACATAGAAACTACGCGAAAACAGCGAAACATCATAGTTGTCATAGTTTTACATAAATACTTGTGTTTCTGTGTGATCCCGAGTTTTCCAAGGAAACAGAAACGGCATCTGCTGATATTATTGCATTCTTTGCTGAACTTTTCTCCTTCTGTTGTGGCCATAGTCTTCGTATACGACAGGAACCAGATGAACATATTAGAGTTGAACAAAACCGACTACGACTCCTGCAACACAGACCACCCACTCAAGAACTGGACACGAGGAGCAGGTAGAGACGTCGTCCCGCTCAACTATACCAAAGTCCGTTACTTCGCCAGTGGCAAAGGCTTCTGTTTTGGCGGAATGAAGTTGGAAGTAGACACCAAGAACCCGCCACCTCCACCCACCGCCGCTCCTATCAAGAGTTCTTCTCCGAGGACTGACATATCAGCTTACGGGTCCCGCCTCGTCCTACCTGTCATGTTTGCTGTTGGTGCCATGTGGGACGGGTTTCTTCGTGTCATGTGATTGGTTGGTTTAGCCAGCTAGACAGTGAAGTAAAACCAGCGAAGCTGGCATTTGTTTGATTTCATTGGAAGGGAGTTGGTTGTAGTAGTTGAAGAAATTTGAGTTTTTATTGCAGATTTTAGTCTGATTTGTGCATTGTTTCATGGATTTGGTGATTCATAGTGGGTGGGAAAAAAGTGCAGAGATTTTTTTAGATCTGTGCGAGTTATGTTTGTTTGTCTGTGTTATTTATGAACACTTTTCTTTTATCAGAAATATAAGGCATAAAATGTGGAATTGTATTCTATTTCTGTTGTTTTATTTTTGCAAATATTGAATTTATGTTGATTTTAAGTGGAAATTGATAAATGAAAGTGATGTTTGCCTGTCTGTGTTGACTAAGAACACTCCTCTTTTATCAGGAATTTAAGGCCTAAAATACGGACTTGTATTCAATTTTTATTTACCATAAAAAGTGAAAAAATGTATATTTGTGAATATTGATGATATATTCATAATAAGTAGAAATTGATGTATGAAAGTGATTGAGTTTTTACTTTCCTGGCTTCAGTTTTTTGTTGGTAAAGATTATTCATTTCACAACTTGGTTTTATTTTAATGAAATTTCGGATAGTATCCTATAATTTAGATTTCTTGAATTATATCTTAAAAAAAATTCAGTTTTCGAACGGTATCCCTAAGTTTTATAATTTTTCGGATTACACTTTTCTACTATTATTCATATTAATATTTACAAGTTATTATTAATAGGCATTTTGAATGCTTATATAGCTATGAATAACCTTTTTTTTACTCCCTCGAAATATTAACAATTGTTAAGTTACGGGTGGTAGAGGTATATTTTGGAAAATTATAAAGCAAGTCTAAATTACAATGACATCATCCCAAAAACTCTTCCTTATTAGGGCATGTGCAACAGTTTCTCCAAAAATACTTTAAAATGGAGAAAAAACTTTCGTTTTTTCTAAATTATTTTTGTCTTGAAACCAATAGCTTCTTCATAATAGGAAGTCATGTATATATTTAATTTTTTATTTTAAAATAAAGATGAAAATTGTTAAATTTTGTAGGTGAGAGGTATTTGGAGAAGCTTTCTCCTTGCTGCAAATATAGGGAAACAAATGCATATTTTTCTCAATCTCTCTATTTTAGGGATTGTGATAGGGAATTTGTTGGATAAAAAAACCCCTTAAAATTTCGCAAAAGTCTAACATTTCCTAAAATAGAGTATCTGTTGTACATTCTCTTCTATAATACAAGAAATACAAGAAATACAAAAAATACGAGAATGTCTCATTTCGATATTTTTCAATGGATGATAGATACTTTATATAGATTTAGGGCCCGTTTGGTTCCAACTCCGGAAACGGAATAGAAACGTATTTAGTCCATATATATATATATATATATATATCCTTATTCATGAAATTTTGTGGAATCATTCCTTCTGGATTAATCCAAAATGCACTTGTTTTTCCATATTTTGTTACCTATAGGTATCAAAAGTAATCAAACTCTACTCCAATTCCTTTAAACCACAAGGAATGATTCCACAAACTTTTATGAACAATGGTATACATATGGACTAGATTCGTTTTTATTCCGTTTCCGATTCCGGAGTTAAAACCAAACGGGCCCTTATAAGTTATAAGAGTAGTACATATTTGTTAAATTTGATGCAAATCTCGATGTGAAACCATAATTGCATAATGCCTTATTATATGCCGCCTGTAACGCAAAGATAGGCGTTGAGATTATATTTTGAATGAAAATGGAGCATGTGGTCAACTACTCACATGCTACGATTATCTCTGACCATAAACTTGTCTTACCGCTGCATCTCAACACCAATAGTAGTTACATTGTTGCCACCCTCTATTGGTGGAAGTAGGGGTGCAAATACGGTCCGAATCGGATGCACGCTTGTGGATTAGGGCTGACCATATTAGGTTCGGCTTATTTAACCAAACATAGTGATTGCGGTTTGGAACGAACCAGTAACCGACAATTTATGTTCGGTTTTATATCTGAATATTTTAGAAACTAGGTTTCGGTTCGGTTTTCGGGTAATAACCGGAAAACTGATGGTCTAAACCGAAAAATCAATTTCCAATTTATATTTTATTTTAAGGAAATTCCAGTTGGTACACTTGTGGTATGGGGTATTTCACAATTTGCCGCACAATTTTTTCAAGTTCGGATTTTTTCCTTCAGTTTTGAAAATTTTCAAATTTTGTCCACTGCAATTAATTTGACTAACCTTGGTTAAATATCTTAGTTAAGGTTTTAAAAAAATAAGGGGTAAAAAAATTCACGTGCCTTGACTACCTTCTTCTTCTTTGATCGAACTCCCTGAGCTTGCTCGCATGAAGATGGGTTCTCCTCTTCCATCGAAGAGTTGAAGCTAGGTTTGGAGCTCGTTTGCGCCTTCAATCGAAGACTTGAAGTTGTTCTCCTCTTCCATCCAGGTTTGAAACCCAAATCTCTCAATTTCGGAACCCTAATCCCTAATTTTCCGAAACGTGCAAATGCTCTCGAAAGATGAAGTTGGGGCTGTCAATGCCAGCTTTGCTGCCTTATCTTCTCCCTTTGCTTGCAGATTGAAGTATGTTCCCTTGATTTTCAATGAGGTTGTCAATGTCGAAAGATGAAACTGTCAATGCCCGTCTCCATGTTTTACAACGTGGTTTGTTTGATGTAATTTTAAAATAATATAATTAACAAAATAATTCTTATACATATATATTTACAACTTTATTTTATGTAATTTTAAAATTTTAATTTTTATAACACACTAGATTTAAATATAACATATTACCTACTATAAAATTGAATTTGATTTTTAAAAAATTGAAATTTAAAAAAAAACTTTTTTAAAAATATAATTTGTTTAGTTAAGAACTTTATCAGTAAGAGTATTCAAAAATTAAATTGAAAATTTGTTACATAATTTTTTTTTATTTAAGACTTTGGTGATATTAATACTAAATTTATTAATTAACTTATTACTACATGATCAAATCAGATTTGTATTAACATATCCTTCTTAACATTTTTTTTTGTTACATTAAAGTATGTTAACGCTTTTGTTTTTTTTTAAAAAATGTTATTTATTTATCTAATAATAATTTTAATTAATAATTATTTTTTTTACAATTTGTTAAAATCAACCCCTGCACAAGGTGCAGGTATTAGACTAGTATTATGTAATAGTTAAAATTATTTTATTTTACGTAATTCTATATTGGGTAAGATTTTATTCTTTTTCAAAATTATCATATTTTAATTATATTATTAATATTTTATCCTTCTGTGGTTGATATCTATTCTTTTGTAGAATAATATTTCGGTGAGGATTTTTTTCATTTTGTGGTTATTTACTGACTAAAATATTTTATATATACAGATATGGGTTTTATATTGCTTGACTTGTTATATAAATAATTTATTTTGTACTCCCTCATGACATCTATCAAATTATAAATCTGAAAATTTGAGATCAATCTCATCGTTCTATAAGGTAAAATGTTCTTCAATAATATAATTTTGCTGAATTATATAATTTTGTATTTTG
>BSUD01000002.1:2397074-2411225 GCA_033239045.1 Fagopyrum esculentum | reverse complement strand
TTTTCAATCATAAGTATTTTCTTGATTTTTGATCACATGTTAAAATTATTTATATGAAATATTTTTCATAAACCAATTTCTATTATGTTTGAATTGATTTACAATTTATTCGACCGTCTACTTTTATATTAAACACAACAACTAATCGTGATTATAAAGTATTGTGATAATTTTTTTTTTATTTGTAAAACGTCTTATTATTTTTAATTTATATAAATTTTAATATCAATTGAAACAATATATTCAGCATGTATTTTCAACTAGTTAGTCTATTTATCCTAGTACATAATTTTTTGTTTAAAAACAATATATTATACTCTCTCCAATCATAATTAACTGTCATTTTAGCCTTTGACACAATTTTTAAGAAAATATTAAATAATATAGATTTTGTAAAGTTTTTTCTAAATTTTATCACTTATTTAATATTCAACCTTCTTTTAAACCAATAAGAAAGATTTTAGAACTAAAATTAATCATTTACACCAGTCTTCAAGAACATTTCTTATAATTATTGTTCATTTATTAGACTAAAAAACTTAAAAACGACTGATAATTGTGATCAAATTTCTAATGCTAAAACGACACTTATTTTTTATCGGAGGGAGTATCATTTAATTAAAACATTTATTTTCCCAATTCATATCATTATTGGAGTTTTCAATAATTAATAGCAACAAACACAATTTTGAATTTTGAAAAATATAGAAAAACTGAGCTTTTCAATTCACATTATTTTTGACCGACCAAATTGCAGTAAAACGTCTGGAAAAATCCAAAAAATGGAGTAAATGTGTTTGGTGAAAATAAGTTAATAATTAATGTAATTATTAATTGAGTTTTGAATTTTAAAAATATTATATACCCTTTTATTTTTCCAGTTTAATCTCCTTCCCATTCAAGACAACGATCAATGGAGGGCAAATGGTGGCTCCTGCGGCTGACGTTAGCGGCGGTGGTGATAGTGGCGGTGGAATGGGGCGGCGTTGACGGGAAGGTGATAACAGTGGGAGGAAAGCATGCGGGCTGGGCCCCTTACGTTAACTACACTGAGTGGACTCGCTCGCAGTCCTTCCAGCTCGGTGATTGGCTAAGTATTATTTTCTTTTCCCTTTTTTAATATTTATAATTTTATAGCTAATTTCGTAAGTAGATTATGAACACATTTTAAAATTTGATAAAATTTAGACGGATTTGGTTTGTTTATAAACTATTTGTACCCAAACATGACAAACAATCCATTCCAATACGGTCTGGAACGATATGATCCGTTTTCGATTTTTTTAAATAGTATATGGGTTTATTGTGGTGCATTCTAAACCCGAACCGTGACATATATTATTTAGAAAGTATTATGGAAAGGAAAAAAAGGGACTAGGACTGACTGAATCCCATAGTTATGGTCCTAGAGCGGACTATAACTTCTGCTCCAGTCCAAAAGTGCACAACCGTAATATTTATCGCATTATGAAAAAGTTACAATCTTTTACATTGGATTTGATAGAGTTGGGTAATTTTCGAATTTCACTTATGGAGTTATGGTCTTGTTTTTACTGAAACAGACGTATAGATAGCTGAAAATATAGGTTTTGAAAGAATCTGATCAAATAGGCCCTTTCTATTTACATTATGTTTTATTGGATATTTGAGTTGGATATTTTTTATATTTATCTTTGATATATTGAACATTTGACTATTTAGTTTTTATTTGAAGCAATCAGATGTAGTTGATCCGAATATTAAAAATTTTGTCATATCCAATGCAGTGTTCAGATATAGCAAGTACTTGTACGACGTTTTGGAGGTCAACAAAACAAACTACGAGCATTGCAACTCACAACACTATATTACCAACGTTACTCGAGGAGGCCGAGATGTGTTCGAGCTCGACGAAGCTCGTACGTACTACTTCATATGTAGCAAGGGCTACTGCTATGATGGAATGAAGCTTGCCGTTATCGTCAAGAATGATGAGGTACCGCCTATTCCTGCTCCGAAGCGAACTAGCGCTGGTCATCGATTGATTGATGATGGCGGAAACCGTGTTGTTATGAATGTGTTGCTAGGGCTCTTTGTTTGTTTGGCTCTTTGGTTTATGAAGTGATGATCACTTTAGGTTTTGAGGATTATGGAACAAAGAATTTGAGATGTTATGGGCTGATTTTTTAGTGAATGAGATCACGAAAAGATCATAAATAAGTTGGTGTATGTTTTGCTTTAGTATGTCAAGTAGTTGCAATTGAGGTAGTGATAACGTTTTACAATGCTTCTTTTATAGTTGTTGTTGTTGGACCTGTACAAATTTGGACTCGGACCGGATTTAAAATTCTGACCGAAAAAGAGCAGTCCGGCCTATCTTGTCCGGGCCTCTAATATTGTCTGTGTACACCTATGTATAAATGTGGGCGGGCGGACTGCGGACGGGCCCGCGAACAAGAGGAGTGAGTATACGAGCGGACTAGAGCGAGTTTGCGATCAAGAGGAGCGAGATGCAACCGTCACGAACAAGAGTAGTGAGTCTACGAGAGGACTAGAGCGAGATGGAATTCGTCGCGAATAAGAGGAGCGAGTCTGTGAGAGGATTAGAGCGAGATGGAGTTCGTCGTGAACAAGAGTAGCGAGATCACGAGATGGAGTCACCATCGCGACTTAGATATGGAGAGTGACTAGTGAGGAAATATAAGAACTGGGGTTTTGAATTAGAAAGTTTAGCATTTAATTCAAGTGGCATTAGAGAACAAATAATTTTGGGTTGGCCCACGGGCTAAAATGCTTACCCTAATATTCCCTTATAAATCCGGGTCTGGCCCAAACGAACTAAATTAGATGTCCATGTCTATGTTTTTGGGCGGGCCGGGCCAACCCGGATTTGTTCGGTTCTAGTTGTCGGCTTGTCGCAAAGGGTTGCGCAACAGACCAAACCATTAGCGCGTGAAAATGGTAACTGATGGACCGGACCGTAATGACCCATTTTCATATATTTTGTTTATAAAACATTCTGCAGGTAATTACGATCCGGTCAAAACCCGGGTCAAAGTGTAACTATTATTCTATAAAATTATAGAAAGTGTACAAACAGCCGAGGACCGGATCCGGAAGTAACAGTCCGGTTCAAAAGTGCACAACCCTACAAAAACACTACTTCAAGTTGAAATACTAAATCCTATCATGTCAAATACAACTCATCACACAGGACAAGACCTTAACTGCTCTCCAAACACACGATTCATGTCAAACGTGTAGCTATTTCTTTGTTCATATAAGCTCCTTTTAGATCATACATTGTGTTAAGTAACAAGTAAGACGAGGCTAACCTTCACTGAAATTTGATTTTTGTTTATTTTATGTGTGCCTCCTCGAGATCAACTGGCGGCTTTGCTGCCTTACTCCTCTTCTCCTTGTATTTCGCATACGAGTACCATACCCCTCCCGCCGTGTTGATTACTAATCCAGCCACATTTAGAGCATGGAATTCTACCCCGCCGAGCAAGAAGAAGCCCATAGCCTGATGATAACACGTATTTTACATATTTGAGTGTCGATTCTCATGAATGCATAATCCAAGTGAATGAAAAAGGTGAAGAATGCTTACTGTTGAGCCGACGCCCTTAAGAACTCCAACTATGGTGGTTGTAAGAGCAGAGTTTACCACGGTACATAAGAACATGGTGTAGTTTAAAACTATTCCCATTAGCAGTGAAACTATTAGGATCATTAAAAATGAGAAGGAATTAACCTGCCATTTATATAATCAGAATTGATATTAGTAAAATTATCATGTCAAGACATTTATATAGTGAAAATCATTAAAAATGTGAAGCTTTCATATTAATCAAGCTGATATTCTTATGATTACCTATCAATCACTAAGAATTACATTGTTTTAACTGGGTTAAGCATGTCAATGCTATTTAACTATTTAACTATTTTAGTTCATTAATCAGTCAGTCACTCTTTTAGAGATAGAAAATTTTGACCACTACTTGTATAAACAACCATCTGAAGTCGTGACCACATCCCTTGTAGCTATTGACAAGAAAATAGAAGAAAGACGAAGAAGGCAAGTTCTATTTCTATCGGTCTAAGAAGCTTGGTATGGTTTAAGTTCACCTTGTTTTTACTGATGATTTTCTATTTTCCTTGATCTAAATAAATGAAAGTTATTAGTTCAAATAGTTTTCAGGATCTAAGATTCTCAGTTGGTGGATTAGAAAACTTTCACCCATAGCTTGCAACAAGATCACCTACCCATTAAAAATGTTGAAAGATAGGATTGAACAATGGGAAATACACGTCAATAGGGGAGTCGACGTAAGCTTTATTGATATGAGACTTTGCGGGGGTTAAGGGAGGGATATGGGACGTTGCGGGGGTTAAGGGAGGGATATGAGATTTTGTGGGGGTTAAGGGTCTGTTTTCCTTGTCATTTTAAGGTTATAAGGATAGTTTTGCCTAATAAGGTCCTTATAAGTTATAACAATGTGCCAATCAGACCCTATTGGGAAACTCACCTACCTCTAGGGAAGAATCCAAATAGCTTTGTGTGGATGTATAAGCTTAATAATTTTGAGATAGTTCCATAAAGAGAGGAGTAAGACCATATTGGCCCAAATGGTAAACCAAAATCTTCCCAGTAGTTAAAATTTCAACTAGCTTAATGACAAGAAATAGTAAGAAGGAAAGCAAAGAAGGTCTTCCTCTATGCCAATCTATTTAAAAATGTGTAATGAGAATTCCCCAACATTATAGAGGTTCATAAATGTAACTAATTTTGGAAGATCAAAAAGTCCTTGTATGGATTTTATATCATTCCACCACTAGTTATTGTAAACACATCACTACCATGAGCAATGCTAGTTATAAATTTGCTCTCTCAAGCAATACATGGATGAGGAAATCTTTATCAAGTCACTTGGGAAGCTAATTTATTTTCAGAATTGAAATGAGCAACCTTGTTTTCACTCAAAAGATCATAGTTTATCTTATTGAATCATGTCAAAAAACACATGGAAAAGTCAAATCAGTTCTGACTTCTGATGAATGAAGGACCTATGGGGAAATGGCAAGGGTACATGGGGGAACTTTGTGATCTTAACTTTGTGGGCATTTATGTTTATGTCAAGGGTTTTGTGTATTTTACATTATGCATTTCGACTCTAGAAGTTTGACATAGCATATTATTTACACTAGGACTTCACTTCCTTCCCGAGTTGGTTTTTAGTGTAATTTTAATCAGTAACCTTGCTAGACATGCAACTTTACTACGAATGGTATGAAATCCAGCAATCTAGCTTCAGATCAAGGTTCAATTAGGGGATTGCAATTGAATTATAATAGGGGGAAAAGGAAGAAGAAAAGTTAATGTTCTTACCTGTGCAAACAATAATGACAATGAATTAGGAACTTCCCGTGTTGCTATGATGAGAAACATGAGAAAGGGAAGTGATAAGAAGCTATTGTAAAACATGATTTCTAGTGACGAAAGCCCATCCTCTGCACCAGACCGCTCAACCAAAACCAAGTACATGGTCTGCAAACAAAATCAATTACTACATATTAAAAGAGAAAATGAATAGATCCAAGCCCTAAAGTCAGTACAAAAAAATTAACCAAAGAAACTAAGACATCATTCCACAGTTGATAAAATTTTAAGAAATTACCTGGAAAAAGACTGAAATAAGAGCCATGCCATAACCAATAAGGTCAAATGAAAAATCCCCTAAGGCTGCAATGAGGACCCCAGCTGCAATAAGTAACACTGAAAGGCTCACCTGAATGAAGAAAACATATACAAAAGAGCCATGGGTGTCAAATTTTTTTGTTAAACACTAAATAGCATGCTCTCGTCGATTTGTACAGTTAAGGAGCCACCAACCTCGTTAGAAGGTCTCTTTTTCCCCGTCAAGAATCCAGTTATGAGAACAGCAAGTGGTGTGAGTCGTTTGATTGCAATATACATGGGAATATTAACTCCTTTTAAGCTTGCTAAAGCAAAGGCCACATTTGCATTATAGAAAAGTGACACCAACAGAAGCTTCTTAGCAGTTACCATGCTTAGAGGTCGGGCTTTAGTGTACCCCATCACTCGGCCAATGTGTATAAGAAAAGCTGTTGCTAATTGCTGGACATATTTCACACAAACACAAACTATAGTAAGCACAATTTACATTTACATATACAGTCAAGACAAAATAAAACACAATTATCTGAATTCTACACTAAAGTACCTGAACAGTGAGAAGAGTCATTGAGTAGGTGTATTGCATTACTATAGACTTATTGATAAAGACCATCGCCATTGAAGAAAGGCCATATGACACGGCAGCAAACAAACTACAAATGTAATGCACCACAAAAAGAAATGAAATTCTATTCATATATTCCAATGAATATCAAGATCGTGGAGATACTAGATGGTCTAGATTTATCTAAAAATCAACCAGATCTATCACATCAAAGAGTGACAGGTGAGCGAAAAACAAACCTCAAAAATGGGATTGCTTCCGTCTCGAATCGACCATCCATCGCAGCCATGAGAAATGGATGCTTGATTTCCCGCAAAATCAATTCGCTAATATCACATTTCAAAAGAAGATCAGAGACTAATTAGCAGAAATGCAAATCAAGCAATTATCCAAAAACAAGTAGAACACTAGCAAAAAAACTCAACCATTACTAATTAGAGAAGAAGACGAGCTCAAGAGAAGCCATTAATGAACCAAAAAAAAGCTCTAACCTGATCGAACGGTAAATACAACGCCACACCAGAGTACCGACACTCAATCGCACAGCCGAGCTACAAAATCAGTCAACCACCACAGCTAAATCCCATCGTTGAACTCAATCAATCGCAACCAATGATTTAGTGATTTGATTTCAGCGGATCTGTCCTTGTCCTTGGAAACTCAAACACGGTAGTAATGAAGAGAGAGGGGAGAATATGGAATTTTGCCAGATTTTTCTAAGCCGTTATTGAGTTATTGGGCCTTCAACTGTGTATATATGGGCCCATTATGTGTAGTACAGGCCCAACATAAGCCCAAGAAAAAATTTGTATTTTAACCGGTGACTTTGGCCCGGTCGGTAGTAGGGTTTATTGAGTTTCTGAAACTTTCTTTAACCTCTTCGTCCATTATTTAGTGCCCGTTTGGTTGGAGCGGTATAATGAAAACAGAATCAAATCGGTTAAGGGTAGAGAAAGAAAACGGAAATAAAGGGTTACTTTCATGTGTTAAAATACCTATAACCAAACATAATTTTTTTATTGATGAGGAATCATTCCATTATCGGAAATTATTCTTTGTGCTACCAAACGAGCCTTTAGAGTGAATGAAGGGAGGTTGAATCGAATGAAATGAAAACTTACTTATTGAGTTTCAGTCGATTGAAACTCTCTTCAACTTGTTCGTGAAGATTTGGAGCGAATGAAGGGGAGGCTGATCGAATGAAATAGAAACTTATTGGAGAATTCTTTAAGTTGGGAGTACGAGACTAGGGGTTTAATACGACCTGAACGAACTGAGCATCGGCATGTTTAAGCTCGGATCGTTGAGTCGAGCTCGAGCCGAGTCTAAATTTAATACGAGCTTTAAAATATTTTCATATTCGACTCGTTTAGAAAATGAACGAATTCGAGTCAAACTTTTGGCGAGCCGAGCCCGAGTAGCTCAACTAAAATAATACTCCTATAGTTTTATTTTACCCGAACGTGCCGAGCTTTACCCGAACGAGCCGAACTTTACCCGAACGAGCCGAACCTAAATTTTGTACAAGTTTTAAAATGTGTTCGTATTCGGCTCGTTTAGTAAATGAACGAGTTCGAGCCGAGCTTTTAACGAGTCGAGTCTGAATAGCTTGTCTCATATTACAACTCTATATGAGACTTAATCGAATGAAATGAATTTTGATTTCATTCTACCCTTCTTCATTTAAGTGCCACAAAGTAACAAAAATTTTCCATTTTAGTCATTTAACACTTACTTCATCCCCTTCATTTCCATTTTAAACGAACATACAAATAAAACAATTCGTTTCCATTGATGTTAATTTTCATATTCAATTCCATAAAATTTAGGTATACCAAACATACCTTTAATCAAAATAATCTATAATTATATTTAATATTTGTTTAAAAATATAGATGGGCACGTGATAAAAGTTGTGAAAAACGTGCATGGGGTGCAGCCAAAGCAATAAACTCTTGTATATCTTGTATAAACCTCCATATGTCTACCTTGGTGGCAAAAGTCAAAAACTTTTAAGTATACAATTTCTCAACTCTTATTTATTTATTTAATATATATTACGTCATATTTACAACTTTTGGGTGGTAGTCAAATTGGACTTGTTTGTTGAGAAGATATCAAAATCAGCCATAAATTTGATGCTTATCTTGTACTATGATTCAGCTGCAAAATTGATTATAGTAGCCAACTTGTCACAGATTCATCACCTCTCTCCACTCTTTCGATTTCTTTAACCGTATCGACTGTGTTAGAAGTAGTTGAGATTCAACCGCCATACAGACATAGGGTCAGTTTGATAACGTAAGATTATATGGATAAAGATTAAGGGAATGAATAATTAAGGAGGTGAAATTGTTTAAAATGATAAAAATGACAATAAGTAAAATGAGTGTTTGGTGAAATTAATATGATTGTGGATAAAATTATAAAAAAATATGTGTTAAATTTTTATAGATGAAAAAAAAAGAGAAGGGTAAAAGTGAGATTTTAACTTCAGTAATTTTCATAATTCTTATAATCTAAGATATATAAGATTACAAAATTCCCATAATTTAATACTTTTAATCTTCCTAACTTAACACATTTAATCTCTTTAATTCTATTACCAAACAAGATTAAAAGAATTATTTCTTCATTTTAATTTTCATAATTTTAATCCCTTAGTTTTAAGGTTTACCAAACGGAGCCATAAACCTTAATCTTACACTCCTCACTACAATATTGAGCTCGTTTAGTTGGATCCGGGTCGGGCTAGGCTTGACTACCGGGCCTGAGATGGGTGTCGTATCCGATTTTTTATTTTTTTAAAAAAATATTAATAAAAAATATTTTAAATATGATTTAAGAAAAATATTATATTTAAGATATTTTATGTAAAATATATTAAATTTATTATAATTATACTAGATATTTTATTTTAATATTTATAATAATTATACTATAATTTTTATTTTTTTTTTACTGGGTTGATGGACCGGGCTTTTCGTCCCGATCGGACCTAATGCCTTTTCCGGATTCGGCTCGGCGGGCTTGGAAGGCCGGACTTTTCAGTCCGTCCGCGCTTGTTCTCATGTTCATACCTGCCCGTTTTTCCGGGTCGGGGCGAGCGGGCTACCCGGATTTGAACAAGTCTATGTTATATGTCGGAAAACCAATATGTAAGTATGATGAAGCTTCATTATAAACAAGTTCTTTTATATTATGTATTAGGTATATTCATCAAACTTATATATATATATATTAGACTTTTTGTATTTTTATAACTGATACAAGATAATTTATCATACTAAAATTCTATACACTCAAATAAACCTTTGGGTATTCGTATTTTTTTATAGGTATTTGCACCTTTTTACCACTTAACTTAGTGTAATGACAATTGGTTTTAATAGGAGAAGAAAAAAATGAAAATTATCTTATTATAACTTATTTATATTGTTATAAAATAATAATAAAATAATTACTTGGTGTAACTATTACGTTGATATCATTAATTATATTGTTAAAAATAAATATTTATATTACCCTTAACGAGAATATTTTAATACCTATTGAAAGTATATGTATAATGCCATCTTGAATTTTTTTAATTAATTAAAATTCAATTTTTAAGTGTGGTTGACGTTAAATTAGGTAAAAAAAAAACTTTATTGTAATATGGTCAAAGTTAGAATGTAGTTGCGCAATGAAAACTACTTATGAAAGCTTAATTTGATTAATTTAGTTAATTAATTACTGAAAGTCGTATAGTTTGTGGGATGCCAATCCCAAATAGAAACGTTTCTTTTTTCGGTTGGAAAATAAACGTTTCTTACATGTTACGTGCTGCCCATTTTCGTGATTGACTTTTTTTTGGAATATACTAATCACAATTATGACTTTATTATTGATTTATTTAGTACAATTATGTTCAAGAAAATTTATTAAGACGTGCTGAAATTATATCAACATTTTTTATGTCCAAATTTCAATTTTTAATAAAATCCTCGATATTTTGGTTATTTAACATTAAGATGGTTAATGAAATAATTAAATAATTAAAAAATCACTAATTTTTTGTTAACACCTTTTATAACCGGTGAGTAAAAAAATGAATAAATAAATGACATTTTTCATTATCCGTCATATAAAAATTACAATTTGTTTTTTATATAAATAAATTTTACATACTTGATAAAATGTATATAATTTTATTTGTGGGATGTAATTTTCAGTTTTGAAAAATATAATTAATATGTCATGCATGAAACTACTGTATAATCCGACATGTTATCATCCTTAGGGTTTATAATTCCTTTTATACGATGATTTTAGTGAAATAAAACGGTTTACGGTTTAAGAAAGTTGGAACATGTTTAAAGAAGATAAATTAATATGTATTGAGTTCGAGGTTAATATGGATGTGTGCTCGTATGTATGTAATGATCCCACTTTACGGTTTGTTTATATCGGAATTGTACATGGTATTAGAGCGGTTACACCTTATTCGGCTCGCGATCCTGAATTGTGCATAAGTATCAATTAAGTATGTACCTTAATTGCATTTGTGGGGATGTGTTGGAGAAAATACGTTTCTGAGCCTATCATATAAGGTGAGTGGGCTCCTCCTATTGTTTGTTAGTTCTACGATGGAACTTCGTTGGATGGATGTGTAGTGCTTAAGCCTAATGTTCATGTACACTCGTATACACATCACAACTCCCGCTCAGCGGTCCGTTTGTGTGGACATTAACTAGTATAGTTGGTGCATGTTGCGTTTTCTTTGTGAATCTAAATCAAATGACCGCTTGTTAACTTTCTTCATGTGGGTGAGCCTACACACAAATATATACAAAAACCGACGTACACTAGTCTTATTCACCGATGTGTTATTGATGGGGGACATACTTCGTCGGGGGAAAATAAGACCGAACGTGCTTAGGTACCATGTTAACTTCTTCACATGGTCGAGCCTACGAGTTTCGTCCTAAAACCAATTAACAATATGATAAGTAATTAATCCATGAAACATATGCTAGTCCACCAATGCAGGGACACATTCTTCTTTATGTAACACCTTTAAGTCTATTGGACTACAAAGATAGCGAGGTGGTGTGCATACGAGTACTCATGAACGTTAGACTCAAATCTAACCGATAAATTGATTAAAGTTTTGTACTAAAATCAATTAACAATACAAGTAGTCGGCCAACCTTATACACTATACCAACTTCTTCGAACTTTATAAGTGAGAAATTATTATTTCTAAAATTTGGTGTAATTGCTTTTTAAAACAAGTTTGTTTAGTTTATTTTCAAAGCCTATGTAGTGTAATTATATTTTTTATTTTATATTTTTCAAGTTCGTGGAAATACTAGTATGCCCCTAGCATATTCATTTATAAAAACCTAGCATCAATTACAAATGTGGAGAATTCCAGCAACAATTTGACATTCACACATGTAAAAAAAACTTGAAATTGTATAGCAGGAGGAATTCGATTCAAGAGGCATTCGGTTCATGACTACCACGAAAAAAAAGGGCAATTTTGGTAACTAGGACTTTTTGAGAAACTATAGTGGTAACAAAGCTTTTTAATGCTTCAATTAAGTAAATATACCCTAACCTTTTGTATTTATTCTCAAACTCTACACACTTTTCTCTCAAGGGTACATTTACTAAATACAAAACTAGAAAAAGCCTAATAAACCAAATTGTTTCGAAAAAAAAAACTTGAAAAATAGAGAAAAAAATTTAATCTCAAATATTGTCCTAACTACGTAATACAATAACTAATTTGGTTAATAGGCTTTTTTGAGTTTTACTTTTAATAACTAAGCCATTTAGTTTTTTAATTAGGTAAATATACCCAACCCTTTGTATTTTATCTCAAACTCTAAACACCCTTTTCTCAAGGGGTACATTTACTAAAACTAAAACTCAAAAAAGCCTTGTAAACCAAATTGTTTCGTAATACAATGAATTCAAATCCGAATATAACAAAATGTATAATCTAAAAATTGAAAAATTCAGAAGATATAATTTTAAAAAGACAAAATTACAAATTTACACACCATCGAAAATTCTCACATAATATAAATTAATTTATTTTCTCTTTTTAATATATTTTTATTATAAAAAATTTGATCAAATAAGTCCTTTTCTGTTTCTATTAAATTTGTATACCCTTTCAATTTATACCACTTTCACTAAATTGAAGTTCAGATGGAAAGTAAGAGATTTAATTAGCAGTACATTCACTAAACATATTTATACTATAAACCTAGTTATTAAAGATAAATTTCAAAAAGACTTACTTAGCATTTTTCTCTCCCAATCTCTCCGATTGTTGTTATGTCTAACAATATTTTTTACAATAAACGAAAAGTAAATCTCTAAAAAAACACACAAATTTACCTAATGATATAAATATATACTAATCATATCATTTAAATACGATGAATATTTAAATTAATAAATAAAAATATTTAATTTATATTATTTATATTATTTAAAACTTATAAATTACCAGTGGGCCGAAACGTCTAAGTTGTATCATTGTATGTAGACGTGTGTAGGATTTTAACCTTAGTTTGGCGCCTTGGCGGGCAAATAAATCTGTCGACGTAACCACTTGAGTTATTATTATATTTACACATCTGATAAACACGACAAAATATATTACAACTTGTAATGGGACCCACCCATCTGAGAAAAAAATAAAAGGTAAAAATAATTTTATTTATTGGCTCGCTTTTTGGATTTACTTGCACGCACGTGCTCATTGCCCTTTTGTAAGGTAATTACTAGTTACAATAATCCAAATAGCAACACAATTTTGGGTTAAAATAATATAATTATTTATATAATACAAAAGTATTTATAATAGTTTATTTAAAATAAATTTTTTTTAGAAAAATCAACTTATAATGGAATTTAATATTTTTACAAGAAATTTTAGCAGTTTAAAAAAATATAAGATAAATATTACACTATTTAACGAGATATAATAACTTGTTGTAACTTTAAATTGAATCTCGAAATAAAACGGTTAAGAGATCAAAAAATAAAATGAAAATAAAGTATCTCTAATACATCATTTTCATAGGATAAAGATTAAAAGTTATTAGTTCAATACTAATGAACAATTTGAAATGTTCTCATGGAATTCTAATTTTTACCAATTTAGAATTACATAAACATTAATATTTTCTTATATATATATATATATATATATATATATATATATATATATATGAGAGTCTTACCACTACCATAACTCAAAAAAGGTATTTTAAAATATTTATTTAAATAAAATTTAAATATAGTAAAATAATTCTGATATAATATTTTTATTATTAATTTATACAACGTTTGGTAAATGGGTCAAATGAATCCCGAAATGAAACGGTTAAGAGATCAAAAAATAAAATGAAAATAAAAATAATTTTTCATTCAAGTGTTTTTGCCACTAAACAAACACATTTTTATTAATTTAATATTATATTATTTTTAGAATGATTTTTAGCAAATTTAAATACACCCTTGAACTTATCCTTAAAAAATATTATTATAATACCAAATGTTATTTTACTAGTTTTAATTATATAGAAAATGTCCTTTTACAAGTTAAAAATCCTATCTATATCCTCAAGCTATAATCAAAAGTGATCCAAAATCTTATTATTTTTTTTAATATTTGCAAGTCAATTGAAATAAATAGAGATATTTTCTTCACTTTTTGGAAGTAATATAAATCTCCTAAGTATCCAATAGGATAAATTGGCCCCATGTTAGCTTTCAAATATAATTGTCATTTGCAACTTGCAAGTGGGACTACACACAACTTCACATATTACACAAAATTACCATTAAAATAGGAAATTATAAAAGGCTACCTATAAATTAATTTTTTTTGTTCTCCTCT
>BSUD01000002.1:2386144-2397064 GCA_033239045.1 Fagopyrum esculentum | reverse complement strand
TTTTATATATATATATATATATATATATATATATATATATATATATATGAGAGTCTTACCACTACCATAACTCAAAAAAGGTATTTTAAAATATTTATTTAAATAAAATTTAAATATAGTAAAATAATTCTGATATAATATTTTTATTATTAATTTATACAACGTTTGGTAAATGGGTCAAATGAATCCCGAAATGAAACGGTTAAGAGATCAAAAAATAAAATGAAAATAAAAATAATTTTTCATTCAAGTGTTTTTGCCACTAAACAAACACATTTTTATTAATTTAATATTATATTATTTTTAGAATGATTTTTAGCAAATTTAAATACACCCTTGAACTTATCCTTAAAAAATATTATTATAATACCAAATGTTATTTTACTAGTTTTAATTATATAGAAAATGTCCTTTTACAAGTTAAAAATCCTATCTATATCCTCAAGCTATAATCAAAAGTGATCCAAAATCTTATTATTTTTTTTAATATTTGCAAGTCAATTGAAATAAATAGAGATATTTTCTTCACTTTTTGGAAGTAATATAAATCTCCTAAGTATCCAATAGGATAAATTGGCCCCATGTTAGCTTTCAAATATAATTGTCATTTGCAACTTGCAAGTGGGACTACACACAACTTCACATATTACACAAAATTACCATTAAAATAGGAAATTATAAAAGGCTACCTATAAATTAATTTTTTTTGTTCTCCTCTTTTTTTTTTTCAAATAATCATCCATTACACTTTTTTAAAAATTTTAAAAAAAAGTTAAGAAATTTTACTTTATTTATTTTTTGGTTAGAACATTCTACTTTATTTAGTTTGGTTAAATTGTTTAGAGTAATAGATATAATGAGTATTATAACATTTGTTTAGCATGATAAATAGAAGATAATAAAATAAAAAACAATATAAATTAATTAAGATTTAAAAATAAAATGAATTGTAAAGTCACCAAAAACCGTATGCACATTTTTGGTATACACCGATAAACCTTTTGTTATGATTTAAAGGCAATTTTGTAATAAAAATGATTTTTTTATAAAAATAATTGGTTTGAAACAGTACACGATACACCGACTAACAAATCAAAAAAGAAAAAATCGAATGCAACACACAAAGTACACCAAATTGACTCGAAAAGGAGGTATTTTTAAGGGGAAGAAGAAGAAATCGATCACGAAAAAAGTGCACAGATTGCACTTCATTTTATTAACCTCTTTTAAAGATAAAATAACGGGATTTATAGCAAAAACTATAGAATTTAATACAAAATAGACTTGTGGTACTATTTTTATTTTTAGAAATTAGTGCCATTTAATACAACTCTTTAAAGTTAGTGCTATTTAGCGTAATTTGTATTTATTAGTGGCTAAATTGTAATTAATAAATAATTCACCCTCCCACTTGAAAACAACCAACCTCTTTTCTCATTGTCTTCATCACCTTCGTTGAGCCTACAAAACTTCTGCAACTTGCTCTCTCTTTTCCTTCACAGATTTCAGACACGACAACACTTCACACATAATCATCAAAAAGCTGCAAATTGGAGCTTTCCATCTTCAACCTCCGTCAAAACTCACTGCTATTACTGCTATGTCTGATTCCAGAGAACGAATTTCGGCGCCGAACCGACCCAGCATAACAATTCCACCGCTACGTCCACCGTCAGAAGCTCTAGCGACGACCACCACAAGTCCTAGTCCCATGACGATCGTCTCCAATTTCTTCGCCGACAACTTTCCCGATATGGGTTCTGATTTTCGCGGTTCCTTTTCTCAGCTCCTTGCTGGAGCTATGGTTTCTCCGTCAACGGTTAGCTTTTTTGGAGACGGCTCGAGTTTGACTGATCGTCCGGTTGACGGAAACTCCGGTTTAGGGTTTAAGCAGAATAGACCGGCTGAGTTGACGGTCCCGATTCAAAATCCGGTTTCTCCGTTGTTTCCGATCTCTCCTGGGTTTAGTCCTTCCGCTTTCTTCAATTCTCCCGCCGCTGGTTTCTTCTCATCTGCTTTGGTAACTTTTTGAGTTGACTTCCTACGTTTGTTCTTTTCCTTTTCCTTTTTTGGTTTTACCGACAAATTTCATCGTTTCAATTTCGTTTGTGGTTTTAGCTTTTAGCTTTGAACTTTGAATGTTCTATCTTTTGACTAATTTCATTCTCTGTCGGGCCTGAATAAGATTTCCCCTATTCAGTTCCTTATATAATTCAATCTGCGTGATTAATTGAGATGATTGTGCTGATTTCTTAATGAGATTATCCTGATAAACTGATTACATGGTCAATTGCCTTTTTCTGCAGTTTTTGTTTGCTTAATACTCTTGGATTGATGAAGACCATTAAGCCCTTATAAACCTCATGATAGATTTTGATATCAATACTATGATGTTGTTTCTGTACACAGTACTGAGAATTTCGGATACTGGTTTTGTTTATGCCTAATGTCTTGTAAATTTGGATTCTAGATTGAATCTGCAGTTGATTTTGCCTTCTTGTTTGAGAAGAGTATGTAAATATGTAATAGCCAACACAGTAACAACTAAATTTCAATTTGTACAGAGCCCGTTCGGAATGAGTCACCAGCAGGCTCTTGCACAAGTTACTGCACAAGCTGCACTGTCTCAATCCGTGTTTCCGTCGACTTCATCAGCACCGCCTTCCATGGATCAGGTGATGATGAGCCACCAACCCTTCACTTTCAGCTCACCTGCACAAGATCCTAGCATATCACTCTCTATTACCGAGCCTACCAAGCAAAGAGCATCAAAACCGCCTCAGGATTCTCGTGTTGATACGAGAGTCAATGTTCCGCTTCCTGCCCCGGTTGATAAGCCTGCTGATGACGGCTACAATTGGAGGAAATACGGGCAGAAGCAGGTCAAGGGTAGTGAATATCCTCGGAGTTACTATAGGTGCACGAATTCGATTTGCCCTGTGAAGAAGAAAGTGGAACGCTCAAAAAACGGTCACATAACCGAGATTATTTACAAGGGGCAACATAACCATGATCCACCACAGCCTGCAAGAAGAGGTAGAGATAACAGCAATAATGATAATGACTCTAAATGGTCTAATGGAGCTCTTCTTGGTCATGCTGGAGTGAGAGGAGACGAGGACTCGGCTCAAGCAACCTCTATTCAATTACATGGGCCGAGTGATAGTGAGGAGTCTGGTGATGGGTATCAAGGATTTGACGAGAATGATGAAGATGAGGAGCCGAATGCAAAAAGAAGGTATAAGTACTAAAATTTACTTGATATGTGGATTTGGCTTTCTATGTTTTGACCATTGTTGTGCCTACAGAAATACGGGTGCTGGGACATCTGAGGCCGGGTTGTCTCAGAAGACGGTAACTGAGCCTAAAATCATTGTGCAAACAAGAAGCCAAGTTGATCTTTTGGATGACGGATACAGATGGCGCAAGTATGGCCAGAAAGTGGTGAAGGGCAATACCAATCCAAGGTGATCATTAAATTTTTCACTTATTTGTACATAGTACCTAAGGTTTAAAGAGACGGGTCCGTCTCACATTGATTACATGCCGGCATCAGATGGGTTTATACGGTTAAAACTCACTCGTACCAGCGCCCCTTCCTTTTCAATCTATTAAATTTCAAAGGGTTTGATATAGCTTTGGTTGGTATGAGGCTATGAGCTAGTGATTATGGATTAAAGGAAATGAACCTAGTCTATTTTGTGTTACTGCTCATGAACTGCAATGATCATGCCAATGCCGGCCTATCTCGTTTCCATCAAACTATTGCTGTTAATGAATCACAGTGCATAAGTTAATTAGGTTAGTTTCCTTTCAGTCATTGAACCATAATTTGTATCCAAACGAGCCCTTAGCCCGTATGCAAATCTCTATTTCCAGGAGCTATTACAAGTGCACTACAACAGGATGTGGCGTTCGCAAACATGTCGAGAGGTCTTCAACAGATCAAGAAGCCGTTATAACGACATACGAAGGGAAGCACAGCCATGATGTTCCTTTAGGCAGAAACAATGGAGGAGGTAAAGCTACTCAACAGACAGTAACAAGGAAGCAAGTTTCTCTTAATGAGATTGATTACGAAAACAAAGGCCAAATGCCGATTGCTTTCTTAAGGCTTAAAGAGGAGCAACGTATCGTCTGAGTTTCCGAACAAAGTTTTCTTGTAAACTGTACATAGAAAGCCTTGGAAGAACTTTTGATGGCTTTAAACCTTTAGCTTTTGTTTACAAAAGATCAATAAGGTGACGACGACGAGGAAGCAATGGACGGTGTGTGCGAGGGCCGGTTTTCGGGTTTTTAAGTTAGAGAGGAAGCAAACTTTTTGTGTTTGTTGTACAAGTGAAGTGTAAGCATGTATTTTGCTCCATAGTGTTTGCAAAATTTGTTTATTTAAGGTTTGTAAGTTAGTGTACAAGCTAACTTTTGTATTTTGTTGTACAAGTAGCTTTATGATGCTTTATTGTTTGCATTTTGTTTATTGAAGGTATGTAAAGCTTCCAAGCTAACTTTTGTTTTGTTGTACAAGTAGCTCTAAGCATATAATTTGCTATATACCTTTTGTTGTTTTACTATTGAATGCCTTTTATTTTAGTTCAATTTGAATTATTAAATTTTGACGGGTTAAATTACGCAGTGTATCCATGTTTATACCGACATATTCTCTGTCGGTAGGATATCTTATGACCGTCAATAGGATAAGTTTGATCGAAATTTATAATAAGCCGCCAATAGGATAAGTTTGATCGAAATTTATGATAAAACATCAAGAGCCGCTATATCATGGACCTCTCAATATACATTCTCTTCATAAACATGGTCTTCATCCCCTCTTGGACATAACCTTATGAGGAGGTTAACAAGAACATTTGTCATTCGAGAAACAAAACAAATACCAAAAACGAAAGCAATGAGCTCAAGTGCATGATGTTCTCGAGCAATAAACTATTAGAAGACCGAGAACGACCATTCCCATTACTTTCTTTTTCTATGATGCAACACCATTTCAATTACTTTCTCTATTGGCGTGACATTGTTGGATGCTTTTGATCAATAGAACAAGAAAACTAGGAGAAAAAAAGCTTATCATACGATGAATGTCTATTTGAGTTGGTCATTTTCAGGATCTAATCTCATTTTTTCTCGTGCAGTGGAATACGAAATAGTAACAAGAACTAAGTTCGTCTCCACCACCACTTCCCGAAAGCCTCGTCGTAGTGCTTATGTAACCCTAAACCTCACCGCCGGTACCTCAGCCCGGCCACTAGACTGGCCACCGCCCAAGGACTCGGCCTACGTGTCCTTGCCCTGATAATGCCCCCCCCGTCTCAACACAACATCAAGTCCCGTTTTAAAAAAATTGAAAGAAGAAGAGAGTATTAAATAATATAACCTAAATAACTATCATAATGGTTAGCTATACGGATAAGGACTTGCTAATATAACGTGATGTGTAATGTAATTGCGGGTCAGTACCAAACCATTTCTTTTAAAAAGTATTCACACAAAAAACCATGTGTTACATTTATAAATCGTTATCCATCTAACGAATATAAGCCATAACTATTTAACCAAATTCAAGAGGGTACTAATTTGGGAAGAAACTTTATGCCTAATTATAAATATAATCAAAATAAGTGTAAAAATGCCAAAAATGCTTACTTACTAACAGGATTTTTTAACACAAAGTACTTCCTCCGATCATAAATAAATGACTTTTTAGCCATTGACACAATTATTAAGAAAATTCCTAAACAACCTTAATTTTATAAAAAAAAATTCTCAATTTTATCACTTATTAAATGTTCACCAACCTTTTAGACCAATGAGTAAATATTTTATTATGAAAATATTTAATAAAAACAATTTTCAAGAACTATTCTCACAACTCTCTCTTAATTAATAACCTTGAAAACATAAAACGACATTTAAATTTGATCAAAATTTAGATCCTAGGAAGTCATTTATTTACGATCGGAGGAAGTAGTTTGCAAGTATTGACTAGCTTGTAAACATGATGTTAACCTAATATCTATAACATAAAATTTGTTGGTCAGCTTGGAATCATTGTTATAAACATGTACTAATACATTAATATTTACGTGAAACATGTCACAAACCATTCAAAAGAAGAAAGTAAAGTATAACGTTGAAGCAGGCCAGTCAACTGGTAATCATTGGCCCTTACTAAAGTGTCAGAGGATCCAATCTGCCAAGATGCAAATCATAGAATCCGAGGATTTTGCTTTCCAAAATTTTTTTAATGTAAGAAAGTGAATCTAGTCTAACACGTTGTTTATTTGTAAAATAAATTTTATGGTGAATGTTTTAAAATTTTCAATATAAAATGTATATTTTATTTATCCTTTTGTTTTCTGCATTTTATCAAAATTTACTTCAGTTGTTTGAACCCATAAAAATGATTTCAAAACTTTTTAATTGTTTAAACCACAATGAATTATTTAAAAAAATAAAAATATATTTGTACATATATAAAATTTAAATTCTTTTTGAAACAATTTAGTGCCCGTTTGATTTGAGCGGTGAAATGGAAACGAAATGGAATCGAATAAGGGTAGAGAAAGGAAATGGAATGGATGAGATTACTTTTATGTGTTAAAAGACCTCTAACCAAACGTAATTTTTGTGTTTAGTAAATGTACCCCTTGAGAGAAGAATGTGTACAATTTGAGAATAAATATAAAATGTTGGGGAAAAACATTAAAAAGTCTAGTTACTACCCTAGTTTCTCAAAATGGCCTAGTTACCAAAATTGCCCAATTCCTTTTCACTCGGTTTGGGACTAGTTTGAACCTACTCGGAACGTAGTAGACTTGGACCGAATTCACAACAAAATTAGTTATAATACCAGGCTTTTTGGTAAGAAATTTCAACCTGAACAAAATTATCACCACAAACAAAGAGTATTAGTGGTTATGAGTGTTTGGGCGAGTTTGTTATGTTAATGAGTGTTTGGCATCTTGAGAAACACTAATGATTAGTATTTCTCGGAATCTCAGAGCAAGAGTTTGCTCTCAAACACTAGTGGTTCTTAATGGAAAATAACCATACTACCCTATCATTTAACGACATTTATGAATTTTATCAGGTATAAGATGAACATTCTCTCACCTCCCGACACAACCAAAGCTAATAAGCTCGATAATCACATGCGACGGTGAAGGAGACACACAAACGAACGATGAACACAACCAAATCTATCGTTGTCCAAGTACTTCTTCATTCCTTCATTTCTTATCCTCTCTAACAACTACGGGTATGTCGATTTTAGGGTTTTGGTCTGTAAATGTTTGAGAATAATCTCGATTTTTAAGTTTCTAGGATTTATTAGGGTTAGGAGAATGTGAGCATCCATGAATCAGCAACGTGTGTCAAATAAAGAGAGATCTGATAACATCTTACAAGGCTTCAAAAGAACTTCCATGATCATATTTATTAACCAATAAAGGAGGGAAACAAATTACTCTGAATCAGACTGAACAAACTCCAAATATGTCAATGTTGCTATCTTTGCAATATACATAAGATGCTCCAAGTGTATTGCAAAGATGCATCACATTCACGAAAACGAAAGATTCGTCGTGGGTTTCAATTCTTTAAAGAGCATCTTGTGATGTATATTACAACATTTCAATTTCGGAAGTCTAGTCTCATGGGTGTGTACCTATCGATCTGGATTCATGGATGGTGTCCAAGAATGTTGATCTTGTTCGCCTTGTAGATTGAACGAACACCCGAGTATAATTGATGATAAAAAAAAAGCCTGATCACTCTTCCTCAACAGGCACGATAGTCGGTATTTGACCATGATTAACGAAATCAATCTTGCTCAATCTCATACAACAAAGCAATTGCTCCGGCAACTCATCTGGCTTTTGTGCCTGCAGATAGCAAGAAAATATTTCACCAAAATGACAAAAAAAAACTCGCAGTTCCCATAATTTGTGCAGTGTAATTCAAAGTCAGTTACAAAGAAGACTGACTCAATGATGATGAAATGATATGATAATATAAGCAATGATTATAACCAATCAATCAAGATATTGTATGTTATTTTTAGTGAAATACATATAATAAAATCAATATAATTGAAGAAAGTGCACAAGAAAACATAGATATAAGTCATTCAAATTAGATTCAACGTTGAGAGGGATAACGAATCACTTTCTTGCAAATAGTGTTAGGCTGTTAAAGTTCTACATCAACAGAAGTACTCTCAGGTTGGGTTGGGTAGGGTACTCATGGAGGTTTCAACCCACTCTGACATTTGTTCTTCCAAGTTCCAACGAATCACTTTCTTGCAAAACTATTTCTAAGTAATTGTCAAATGCCTGAATGTAATACCTGGATGGTTAAACCAAGGTCAAGAACTCCGTTTTTAAGACGTTCTCGAAATGATTCAAGTCCTTTCCTCGAAATATAACTGAAGCGGTGAACATCCAGGTCTATTTCTAAGTAATTGTCACCCTGAAATAAATAAAACATAAATAGAGACATCAGTGATCTTCCCCACTTCCTACCGAAAGAATTCTCCACAGTCTATTACTATAAAATATGCTTTTGCTATCAAATCTTCAATGCTTCAAAATTGACTGTATGAATCCTAAATATGAAAAATCACTACAGGTTTGACTTGGACATGAACCTGTTCCAACAAAAAACGCTCAAGCTTTTTACAGGAAAAAAGTGGCTGAACTTTACCTTATAAAAGTTGTGCTGAGGGCGAGAAAGTACAGGCTTTTCGTTGTAGGCCTGCACAAGTTTTCTCTCAGTGGAGCTTAAGGAAAGTTCTTCGGGATTAACCACTCCAGCAATAATCTTTAACCTCTCTCTGAAAGGCACCAAACTTTCCTTTGTAAATCCCTTAAGCTTCTCCATTTCATCATTGACAAATCTCTGTCACATTGTAGAACAATTTCAACCAGTAAATATTTTAGCCATCAACTGTGTGCAGTGATAAACAAAATGGTAAATGCAGTTGAGGGGAAATGATTCCCTTCTGTCTGAGATTAATTTCAACCAAACAAGCACAGACTTGACTTTTTCACATTAATAGAACAGGCCAACCATTTCGCTATACTTTCCCATCGAAAAGAATGCTAAATTTTAGGAGACTATTGACCACCTGAACCAGTTTTCTGAAGCATTCTGTGTTAGGTGTAACTGTGTAAGATATATATATACACACACACACACGGATGTACTTTTAATTGTGATTTTCTCTAAAGGTTATGACGCAATTACCCTTTTGCCACTACTCGTACACAAAAGGATAGAGATGAAAAAAAACATAAAGCTTTTAAGTTACCTGGAGGCCTTCTTGGTAATGAGATGAGATATCATTTTCAAAACTATCTGAAAGTTTGAAATAGAGCACAAGAGAAAGTCCTTCGCCATCACCTTCTCCAATGAACATTGGAGCTGGATATGTAGGCAGCTGACAAATAATGAACAATGGTACATAAGAATCATAATCAGTATCAAGTGAGGTTCCAACTGGGGGAAATAAGGGTATAACAGAGCCTGACCTACCTGAATGTTAACAATTAGAAGTGAGGGAACTTTTCCACCAGATTTTGCAGATGGAAGCTCAAGATGCCGTGCAATATGATTAATCTTTTTCTGGCAGACAAACAAATCAACACCGATTGGCATATAGGGTACCAGATCAGGAGCTGGAGATTTCCGCTTGTCCCTGAACCCAGTGAGATCAACAATTTAATGCCTTCACAATAAAGTATGAGCATGAAACATATTCTCTAAACCTTATTTTCCTAAACATTTATTCAACATGGTAAATAGTAATTACTTGAAGTAATTCTCCCCACGAAGCTTAAATTTTGAGGGTGAAATCTCTGCCCAAGATCCTGCAGTGAGCTTTTCTCCTGATGAACAAGGAATTCGCAGTCCGGCTCTAGGACGATACAAGAATTTTTTTGAAGCAGTACCTAGATCAATATCACAAAGCAATTATTGCCTCTTCTCTACCATTGGAGCCAGATATTATCTAGAGCCTTTCCCTAAGAGACATACTAACAAATTGCCAACTTATGACATTGCAACGTTTCTGGCCGCATGCACGAGTTGGTAGATAGCATAATATCGCTAAATACATTACTGATGTTTACAGGGAAATTTTTTTTTTGCACGTGAAGTACTTGGCCAACAATAAGATGCTATAATGGTGATGCGTCAACAGGTAAAACAAAAGTATATTCTTATCCTTATCAAAGTGACTTTACTATAAATTTAGCAGATCCAATAAGCAGCTTGAGCTTTTAGCAACATCTAGCAGATCCAATGCAGACGGTAACATTTATCCACAACCTAGAGATTTTCATAATAAAAATCAACTACTTCAAAAGTTAGAATGCTCACTGGTCTCTTCTCCATCACAAGATCTCCTTTTGAATGAGAGCCTGATTATTCCTGATTTCGTTTTTGGTGTCTGGACATTCTTATCATTGAAACTCATTGAGGGAACCAAGCGACGTAGACCTGATTTTAAGGTGCTCTTTTCAGAATCGCCTCTCTCCTCCCTTAAACAATTAAAGCTCCCAACAGAGCGATCCAAAAGTTTCTTCTTCTTGGTAGACATCTCATCAGTCTTCCCTGAATGAGAAAACAATGGTTCCATTCATAAGATTAAGGCTTTACAACTTGAAGGTTAAAAATCCTTGAGGATTCACCTTCATCTATTTTGAGAAGACTTCCATGGTTATCTTGGTACTTACGTCCGCATGATGCAGCTTCATAATGGACAACTTGGCCACTTGTAACTCCACCAACTTGATTCCCCGTGGCAGGAAAACTGTCTGGCCAAATTAAAAAAAAAAAAGAAGTTAAATAGAGATGGTATAAATTTGACACTATAAAAGGACACGCTGGGGGGGGGGGGGGGGG
>BSUD01000002.1:2372901-2386054 GCA_033239045.1 Fagopyrum esculentum | reverse complement strand
GGGGGGGGTGAATATCCACACTAATCACCAAATGCCTAATTGATTGGCAGAATCATATTCAGGAATAGAGCAGATCACTCAATTACAAGTACAAAGCAATTAAAATTTGACCATAATCTGTAGCCTATATCACAAGAGACTGTATAAAAGAGCTTAGGAAATTTGAATCCACAAGAACCTCTTTGGAATCATCTCTAAACTCTTTTAGGAGACTGCCTATGGAATATTTCATTCATTGTAATCAGACTACAATGGCAGCAGGTAGTAATACTAATACAAAACCGAAAGATATTATAACTTATAACCAACAAAGACACCTAAAGGGTGTTCTAACTCCCACACTCGTTACCTCCATGCACACTACTGAACTCATCATCTGACTCAGACTCCAATATGCTGACGGAGTCGAACCACATGTCGTCTTGGCTATTACCTGTAAACAAGAAATACCCACATGTCACATGTGCGCTAGGAACTGATCAACTAGAATGAACCCATCAACAAACAGGTTGCATAAGTAGCATCATAAATATCACAAAAAGTAGACCACGAGAAAAAGTAGAGTATCACAAGGAACTGCCATCGGTCAAGTGTTTAAATCATCTATTCTTCAAATAATCATTTTTTCAATGATTATTCCAGTGAATGTATCAATATCATAAGCTAAGAAACAACACTGTACCAACTAAGGTGAACCAAAAGAGAAATTAGGAAATCTTCAGGGTTCACATTCAAATGAGTTACAAGCACTAGTAATTTTCCATGCATGCCATTCAGCACAGCCATACTTACAATGAGATTTTACTTTTACCATGTAAACATTCTTTTGAAAACGAGGCATAACATTAAAATAGGATCTTAACAAACCAGTTACACCACAGATGGTAATTAACAAACCAGTGACCGTAGCAATAGTAACATAACAAATCAAATGGTTCAGCCCATTAGAACATCAGAACCTCAAATTCAATGGAAAGAAGTGAAAGGGAGAATTATTACCTTTGGCGTCGAGTTGACTATGGTGCCACTGCAAGTGAGTGAGATGGAACGCAGAATTAGCCACCTCAGATCTACGACAGGTAGTTGTTTCACCCTTTTCGAAGTCCATATGAACAAATTCACTAACAGCAATATCAGTAACACCAGTGCCTACCTGACTATTTTGGCTTATGAATCCTTGAGGAATGAACTTTGAGGCCTTTTTCCGGAGTTTAATGGAACGGCGAGGATGTCTCCTTTGTGATTTAATCCGCTGAGTAGATTGTCTAGAGTAGCAACCTCCCATCGTTGGAAACTTTAATTGACAAGTCACTTCTTAAAATGCCAACCTGAAGAAAAAGACCTCATTAGCTCTAGAGCAGGCAAGAACTCATACAAAATATGTATAGAAGTATCACTACTATCTAGATTCCTAGAGCGCAAATGATGGGTAATTCATAAGCTGGCACCAGATACTTAGAAATTGGGACAGACAAGGTTCAAAGTTAAAACCCTAATAGGATGGGAGAGAGCTATTAAAGTAACAAAACATGTATAGAATTATCACTAATATCGGATCAACTGGAAGAGAAATTTCATATAAAAAGAATTCATTTATCAAATTGCTAGTATTGAATCAGCAATACCTTCGCAAAACCTTGTCTTCAGTGAAAATTCTTGTATCCTGTGTATGATAAACTCTGCAAATTGAGGAACAAAACCGAAGAGCTCATCATCAAAAATACCAAAACTATCAATCCTCACTATAATTTAAATATCATATTCCAAGTGGGCGTGGGGAAAGAACAAATGGTCAAAACCAGAAAATATGTTCTCATAGACAAAAGAGAACCTAAAGAACCAAGGGATGTCTGGATGAAGATATCACAGTCATAATACTAACACCACAACAAGAATGGCAATGGATGGTGGGACAAGGACAGATCAAGCTTGATACATATAGGGGCTGAATTTGCCGCTTTCTTAGAACAATCATAGTAGGAAGCATAGAAAGAAGGCAATGAGGGACCCAATTCAACAAACACTTGAGAAAAACAAACCTTTAAAGGGTGTGATTCGTCTGCACAAACAACAAAACTGAATGATTAGCTTGACAACTATGAAAGGCCTAATAAAAGAGAGGTTAAGAGGGTGGGGGGAAAAGTGGATACTATGAAAGACTCAACACAGAGACGCGGGGAAATCAACGGGCAAGAAAAAACTTCGATTAAACAATGAAACCGAGTGAAGTTTAAAACTACTTCACACAAACAAAGATAAAGAGAGAATCTTATGTCAAAGTCAAGGATGAATGGATAAAATAAAAATTAAAGAAACTTCTGCAACAAGGTTTTGAATGATTCGATTTTCAATATATAAACATAAGTACCAAACTGATAAAGACAGTCCAGGAGACATAACCATCCACAAAAAAATCTGTACATTTTTCAACAAATTAAAAGCCATATTTTTTTTCTAATTAAATGATTAATGATAAAAAAAAAAAAAATTCCAAAACAAAGCAATGCAGATTCAAACATGAACGTGGACAACAAAAACGAATGAAACAAGAAGACGACCTGAGACGGAGCTCAAATCGGATTGAAGAGGCGCAAATGCAATCAAATCTAACAGAGATCCTAAGAACGGTCTATAAATTTATAAAATAATCCAATAAGGAATATACGAGTACAAACTGTGGCCTCTCTCTCCTCGTCGAATCAACATCCATGAGAGAGACCGATACAATTGAAGGAATCACAGGCGATAACAACAGATAGTTGGTTGTTGTCGTTGCTGTGAATCTGCTACGATTGATCCAATCGTGCCCTAGTTCTGCAAAAAAATAAGAATCGGAAAAGGGAATGTCTCAGAATTTCTTCTTTCTTCTTCCCATTTCAGATCTTGGGTGGGGGGAAATAATTTGATCGCCAGATCTTGCTGGCGCAACCACGAGACGGGTAGAAATTGTACCTGTTTCTCTCCCACTCTTTTTCTTCGGCTCGTTGTATTTCTAAACGACGTCGTTTAGGTTTCTTTTTATTTATTTTTTCTTTTCTTAAATATTGTTTCTGGCAGGAACGTAGCTGAATTTGTTTATTTTGATTAACTACCTTATTTCCTTATTTGTAATACACAGACTGTCACATGTTTGAATTTGTAATTTATCGTCCTTTTTTTTAAATTTTTATATAAATGTATCCAAATTTTCAATTGGAAACCAGTTATTTTTAATTTTAATTAGCAGGACGTGTGATTTTTAAGAAAAAATTAGTTTAACTTTCTACCTTGTACGAGTTTTTATATAATAGTTGATTGAATATAGTTTTTTATTTCTCTTTTAAATTCATATGTAAATGTTTTGAATAATAAAAACTGAACAATATGTAATTGTTCAATGATTTGGTTATATTGTTTTTGGTTGTTTTTGCTTGAAAAGAATATAAATATCACTTAATTTTTTTATGAATTATTTTTCAAAATTAAAATAGTGGAATGACAAAGAAACGTAAAAGAGGATGTTTTTTCCCCTCTTTTACTCGAAGTTTTTATGTATAATAGTTGGTTAAATATATTATTAGGTTTTTTCTCTTTTATTTGAAGTTTTTATGAATCATTTTGATAAAATTACAACGTTAATAAAGTCATTTTTTCAAAACGAATCGGGTGGGATGACCAATGCCATTAATTTTATCAAAATTAAAATAGTGGAAGCACAAAGAAACGTAAAAGACGATTAGGACTATGATTTTAGACCACCACAAATAACCAAAATGGTTCGAGATGAAAGAAGAATATTAAGTGGATAAACCCGAAACATAAATTCTTCAAATTCATTGTGACGGTCAAACTAGAATATGAAGTGAATGTATGGAGACAGTTTTCGTGTTGTGACAATTGGTGAGACCGTTTATGTGTTGTAAGTCTTGTGACGCCCAAAGTTAGCAAGGTTAAAAATTGACATTGTCATTTCCAACCAATGTAATATCCAGTACGGATATAATTGTCATCCATTTCTCCGCCCACTTATTTTTATCGGATTTTGCCCCTTACCGTCGAATCGATTAATTGTGGACAGATAATCCCACAGGGATAATGAGGTGTGTTAGATATTGATCCATTCATAGCATATGCATGACACTATTGAGGAATAATTGGATTGTTTTAGAATAATTATTGGTGTAGATACAATCATCTATCTTATTATTGTTATCAAGTAAAGTTTTTGGATCCGTAAAAAGAATGTAGTGTTAATTAAGATAGCATAAGAGATTAAGGGGTACACGTATGAACAAATATACAAAATTACAAACCAAGAAGGCTAAGATTACAAGTCACTTGAGCTAAAGCCTAAATTCAATATTCAAAGACTCAAAAAAAAGTAATTGCAAATTGATCAAAGAAAACCCAAGCCTACTCATAATATTATATTGGCATGCCATGTGAAAGAGAAAAGGAATTTTTGTTTGATCTAAATAATTTGATTTGACATCTTGAAATCGAAGAAAATTAAGAGATGATGATATTTATATACATTTACTTAAATAAATTCAGATAAGATAACGTAACTATCAAGCAATTAGGTAGATCGTCCCAGTGTTTTCGGTCAAATAACTTAATAACATATATTAAATACTTAATTATAATTTTAAGAGAGGGTGATAAGAGTATTTAGGGACCGTTTGGTTTTAACTCCGGAATCGAAACGAATCTAGTTCATACGTATGTTCTTGTTCATGAAAGTTTTTGGAATCATTCCTTGTGGTTTGAAGTAATTGGAGTAGAATTTGATTACTTTTGATACCTATAGGGAAACAAAATGTGGAAAAGCAAGTGCATTTTACATTAAATCATAAGAAATGATTCCATAAAATTTCATGAATATGAATAAGGATATACATATTGACTAAATTCGTTTTCATTCCGTTTCCGGAGCCGGAGGTGGAACCAAACAGGCCCCAAGTCTAAAAGAAGATTTTACTCTTTAATTGTACATGAAGTGTCCTGTTACATTATAAGGTTTGATGAACTTGACGAATCTCCTCAAGAAGGTAAGATCTAGCTCTATTAATGGCAGTAAAACATAGACAAATATGCACCTCAAGATCCGCTAGTAGCATCCGGATTTTAGGATAACTCTTAGCAAGACGCTTGACTACCTCGCTAATCGCATAGCTTTCCCTATCCCGAGCAATCCCAACTCGAATGAAGAACCTGTCGCCTTCAACATCAGTCTGTAATAGGCAAGCAAGTCGATCAATGGTTTGCAGATCATTATGTAGCGCATAAGCGCTCTTAGCAGCTGCATCCAACAATGCAATATGAGCAAGGTCTTTTTTGGTTAACTTGGGATCCGGAGGAAACCCTGAACCGGAAACGAGAGCAGCTAAAGCATGAGCCGAAACTGAGGCCATGGTTATGGCAAATCTAAACGCTGTTCCTATAAAACATACAGAAGAGCGTGTTTTAGATTGCGACTTGTGATGAAGACAGCCGTCAACCTTCTCTTTGAGGTTAGAGAAGCAACGGTGTATGTCGTTGAGATCATGGGACCCGGGGCACGGAATTGGATTCTCTACATTTTCAAATTTAAGGAAGATACCATATGCCCAGTTGCATTGAGCTTGGCTTATGGAATTTGGATCAGTAGGAAGGATATCAATCAGTTTCTCAATCGGTATATAAAGAGAACGGGTATCACGGATCCCTCGGTTTAAGATAAAGAGTAGATGGCAAATTTGATTGGTGTGGCTGAAATAAGTTGAGAGATGATGAGTAAAAGGATTAGAGGAGCTAGCTTGGTTAAGGATATTCTGGACATGCTCTTGATTTGGTTGAAGGATATCCGTCAGAAACTCGTTAACATCTACATTTTCCCAGTCCCCGACAAAACTGATTTTGTTCCAAACCTCGTTGAAGGAAGAAGTGTGGACAGACTTAGAAAATTCAAGGGAGGGATTCACATTAGGGGAGGTTAATGCATTTGATCTTGGTGTGTTTCCTGCAGAATTCTCAGTAGAAAGGCAAAATTCTTAGATTGACTAGAAAGGAGACACCTTATAAAAAACAAAAAAACTACCTTGATTTCCTGGTGGATGCAAAGAACGCTGCCGGAAACTTGAGCCAAGGCAACCTAGCATTTCA
The DNA here is from genome assembly GCA_033239045.1 of Fagopyrum esculentum. Lineage (NCBI taxonomy): Eukaryota > Viridiplantae > Streptophyta > Magnoliopsida > Caryophyllales > Polygonaceae > Fagopyrum > Fagopyrum esculentum. The sequence continues at coordinate 2,379,931 of BSUD01000002.1, read as the reverse complement.
ATAATTCTATATAATCGTCCAGCAACCCAACATGCATTTCATCCCTCAAAGTATAACCCGGGTTAACGAGTTGCAACAGCCACGTTAATGATCATGGATAATGCACTAACACTAGGCCATCCTTGTTCAATCTGCACCCCAAAAGAATTTTCATATGTTAGCAGTACAGATCATGCAAAAAAATTGACCAAATTTGTAGTTGGTAATATATACTGAATAATTATTTGCTGTATGCACCATAAAACCAAAAACTATTTTGATTGTGTGTCATAGACTCATATTGATGAAGGTAAAGCCTTAGATCTCACTGCTACGCCACATTGTCATGATTTCATAGACCATTTTTACACCAGTATCCTGATTTTTTTTTTCTTTTCAAGCCAAACATTCCCTGGATTCATAATGGTCGATTTTGAAACATGAACTCACCTTAACATTGGGTATATTTGGCAAATGAAACAAATTGGTGAATGAAAGAGCTAAAAACACCAGATGAATCATAAATAAGACTGGCATTGAATGGAAACTATTTTTATACAGATGTAAACTGAATTGTCAGAAGACTGTACAGAGCGTGTCACAACAGATCAAAAGCAAGAAATGCTTGAACAATAAGAAGCACCAACAGAGGGATGGTGACTACAAACTGCGAATTATAAAAGGGGCTTATTGAAGGTCTGAGCAACGAACCAATGTGGTGCAAAATTTGATTTACGCATTAGTGAAGATCAGAAGAAGAAGAATTTGCCCGGGTAATCGAATATGCAAAGAAGTGGGCTGTAGAATTCATCGAATTGAAGGCTTGAGAGATTACCTCTTTGACAAAGCCCAAAGGGGCAAGAGATCTATGAGTGGGTGCCACATTCAAGGGCTGTATTGCAAAGGATGCAGTTGGTGTGCAGAACGTTTACCCGCCTAAAGATCTTGTCCTTGGTGGGAAGGAGGTTGTGAAGAGCAAGGATTGATTTGAAAATTGAACCTATCAAATTCCTAATTCTCTAGCTAACACACTGAATGCAAACCGAAAATAACCATCTTGCTTGCAATTAACAGAAGTAGCAGCTACTGCAACTAGAAGAGTACAACCTGCCCAACCGAACAACATCAGTTCCCAAATTCCTCTCTAAGAGGCATTTCATCGAACAACTAGCATTCAAGTCAAAGACAAAGCGGTACTCCTACAGAAACTAAGAAACAACAACAACAACAAAAAACACTATCGCTAGCTCCCTCAATTTCAAGTCAAAGCGGAAATCCCTAAAGTTTAGATTACCCTTGACGATGAATTGCTGATTACAAGCCAAGATACAAGCTGTGAAGCTACAGCAATTAAAAGTGTAAAACCACGCACAACTGATTGGGCATTGAAAGAATATCAAAAACTAAAAATTACCTGTGGAGTTGTCACCAAATTTGTTCGCCGGCGTCAAATGAATCTGCTTCCAAAAGAAGATGAAGAGAAGGAGATAAGAGGGGGAGGGCAACGGAGCTCGCAAAATCATTTATCAGAATCAAAATTCCCAAATAATCAACCGAAGCATTGCCTCTGTCATCGTCAAAGTGTAAATAATTGAGTGGACGAGCAATCGAGATCTGAGTGAGCACTCCGCCGCCAAGATTCCAAATGATCGATAAACCCAATTTCCACTAATGTAATTACGATAATAATTATTTGTAAATTGTAACCAACCAACGTTGAACCATTCCCTTCCAAAAAAACGTTGAATTATTTAATACTATTTTTCTATTTTCAATCCTGTGCTAGTTTTAAGTCCATGCACAATCTAAAGAACGCTGGGTCCAACCGGTCAATGTGGTTTTTCGGTTCAGGTCCGGTTCTACCTGTGATCAGCCCCACCTGCGCTAGCCAGGCTAGCATTGCACGACCGAGCCATCGGCGTTTAAGTTAACCCACCCGGCCACCCCACAGGCCCATAAGCGGTCTCTTCCCATGATACCAACACCTCCTCCCGTCGAGGTCTTGGTGATGCAAATGTGTGTGTCCGAAAAGCCATGTTAATTTATCTTTTATATTCGACGGGTGTAAGATGAGGTCTCGATGATGGACCTGCCCGTGCCCGATATGAACACTTTATACAAGGTGAGATTATTAAGAGATATTTATACATAAATTGATAGAGATCTATGTAACACCCTAAATTCATAGGACTCGGAGTGCTACGGGACTAGGACCTCACAATGGATCATGATCCTAACCTAACAACAAGTTCACTGAATCTTACAACAAAACACAAATAAATATAAAACAAATTTTATAAAACTGAAATATCAAGTATCATAATTCATACAAAACCCCACAACCGAGTAAAAAACAACATCATCGTATATATACATATCCCAAAAACTCATAACATCCTAGATGTACGGAAACCCTCGGCTGATCATTCCTCGAGATCACTCTGCAGTCCTCCTATACTGCAAAGCATCTACGACACGGTATGAAACCGTTAGCTAACAATTCATATATATATAAGATCATGCATAAGCACATACACACATCACAAATACAATAAACACCGAACATGTTATCACACATTTCCCGTTTTATTATCTTGATAACTTTATACACTCAAAACCATATTTATGGTTGTGACACGAGAAGTATATCATTCTCGCATTTGGGTACTATAGTCATCTGGAGTAGTTCAGAGTACCTCCCGTTTACATTTAGAGTGGTGCAACATCGTCCCTTTATACTAGTTTTGGCCTGACCTCAAAGAATCTTTGAGACTCCCTCAAGAGAAATGAAAAAGGTTATCACCACCCGCTTCAAGGGGATCAATCATACGTCGGTAATAATTAATATCGCATGTTATAAAGCACATAACAATCACCACTCATGCATACATCAAATATAGAAATGCAGATAAAGTCCTACGGACTTACCTGTATTCAATTAGCCTCAACTATCAGTCAACCTCTAAAATTTCCGTAGGAATGTACACCGCCTAATAAACAAGCCACGTTACTCAACAAGTATCCGATATACTAGAAGGTTCCACACATAGTCTCTTAGATCCTCAAAGATCATAACCATTCACAACAACCTCATATTAAATCTCTTGCTTAAATTCACTCATTTGAATTTAATTAACTTATAGCGTTCTCTATAATCCCAATTTAATTAAAACCTTTAATTAATTAGTTAAATTTTGCCAGAATAACGTTTTGTCCGCATGCAGGTTTGAACCCACCTATCATCAATTCTCATCAAACAAATAGCCCCTAACGTCAATTTAGGTCAAACCGCAATACTGGAAAACGAATAAATTCATAAAATATTCGTTACTAACCCGATTGACAATCCGAAAGAAGTTTTAGAATCACAACGACGTACGCTACGCTCGGACACTATCAAATTCACCAGAATTTGAGTGACGGAATCGGTCAAGTAGCATACATGCTTGACCAAATCTTCACTTGTTCGGAAACGCATAAACTCAGTATCAAAATGAAGAGAATGAAGAAAGGAATCTAAAAACTTAAACGGAATTCAAATCGGATTACAAACGGAGAGTAGATCTACATTTGAAGGTTGAGAGAAATCAAACCTTTTACGAGGAAACATGAAAGGAAAATGAATTAATAAACGATTTTCCGTTATTTATAGCGAAGACGATAATTATCCTTAAGCGAAGTCAATAATTATCCCTTCACCGATCGAATGTGGTTTAAGCCCCTTTCTCCAAACTTCTTGAAATTGGAGTAATAAATATGAAATATTGTATGAATAATTATTCTGCAAATGCCTTGGAAAACGCGTATTTATTAGCCGTCTTTCTTAGCCGATAAGAAACGAAATAACGACTTTTTTGACCGTTTTGTTTTTCCATGTTATTTCATATCTAGGACATGCTCAATGTCCTGATTGTTTATTTCAACTGCATTTTTATTAATTGAAGCTCCCAAATCCTATAAATACCACCGGAGGGTAAAAATATTTACTCATGGAAAGAAGTGAAAATTTTCTCATAAGTCCAAAATTACGCCATGAACATAACGGTGGGACTCCTACTCGTCATTTACGCACTCTTCGCGAATTATGTGTAAATTACTATCAATGTTTAATTAGGATTTGAAAATCCTAACTTTTACATCACACACCGCTAAAAACAAATTTCGTCCCGAAACTTGGATAACCACAGATCCTCTCGGCTCAAAATGCCGAGGTATACACACTCAACTCACGGAGGCATACCATCTCCATCAAACTATAATTTCAACTCGATAGCATGAAGGTAAAACCATACCAAGAATCTACAATCACAACGATATCATAGAGGTAGAACATATCCAACAAACTATAACTCGATGACATGGGGGTAGAACATCTCCAACCATCACCACTCGTGCTAGCGTAACAAGATCTATAAGATCACACATCATAATCTAGCACGAAAAACAATATCATATAATATCATATAATCATATAATCACATAATCACATCATTATATAACTCACCAAAATGTAACTAAGACTCGTTCTGCAAGTCTACAGATGGAACTATCTCTGCATAAAACTCGGGATAGTTCCTCTGCATACTATCCTCCATCTCCCATGTGGCCTCATCGGGTCCTCGTCTGGATCATTGTATCCTCATCATAGGAATGTCATTTGAGCGCAGACGCTTCATACCTCGCTCTAGGACCGCAACTGGATGCTCAATGAACGTGTGGTCCGACTCAACCACTAAATCTTCATAACTGATGATGTGTCTCGGATCTAGTATACCCTCATTTGAGACAAATGAAATACGGGGTGAACACCCTCTAATCTAGGTGGCAAAGCAAGACGGTATGTCACCTCTCCCACTCGCACTAAGATCCCAAAAGGTTCAATATATCGAGGACTCAACTTCCCCTTTATGGCGGAACGTCTGACGTCTCGCGTTGGAGATACTCTCAACTAGACATGAGCTCCAACTTTGAACTTCAGAGGCCGCCGCCTCTTGTCTGCATACGACTTCTAGCGGCTTTGTGCGTCCAACATTCACTCTTTAATCAATGACAATCAGACAATATCATCTTGAATCTACTCAAGAGCTATACCGGTAATAATGCTCGGCTCATCCCAGCATAAAGGTGTACGGCACCTCCGTCCATACAATGCCTTATAGGGGATATCCTGACCGACGCATGTCAACTGTTGTTTTACGAAAACTCGACCAATGGGAGGTGATCTGACCATAATTGTCCCCATCCTAGCAAGCAAGTCCTCAAGATGTCCTCCAAGGTCTGTATAGTTCTCTTTGATTGATGTGAACCACCGAGGCTCGAACTTAAGAATCCACCGGCGCAATCGTCCTCCTTCTTTAGACTCGAAAAGTCGACCAAAACAGTGGCGAAAAGGGGATGGAATTTAGACTCGAGAAGGGATGATGGTAGATGGATTGAAATTCAGATATGACAAGCAAAATCCCCTTGGCCTCGCACCTTAAGGATCTCCTTGACTCGTTCAATCTTCCCTCGAAATCGCACTCTAAGAAGCTTGATCCTTTGTCTAATCCTAATTTAAGGATCTCACAAGATCTCGTTCTAGTCTTCAAGATCTCGCAAGATCATACTCATAATACAATCCACACTATCAATATCCTCAAAGATTATAACTATCAATTCATAAACTCAAACATCTCACAATTCCTCAAACCTCTCAAGATATCATCTAATCAACATTCTTCAATCTCAATTAATCCTAATTTAATTAATTAACCTTTAATTATGAGTGTGTTAGAACCCGTATAAAAAACAACTCTAATAGGTAAATCATTAATAAGAATGATACTTGTAGTGGTTGGCGCTGCTAGTTCCTCCGCGCTCCTCAACTCAAAACTCGAGTTTATGCTCCTCTCGTGTCATTGATGTCACCGCCACAGCTTCTGCCTCTACTCCAGTTGTACTAGTAGGAGAAGAACCCTGATGAGAAGAAACATTACCATGTCGGCAAAAGGGAGCCAGATGACCTGGCTTGCCACACGTAAAGCAAGTCATCGGTGCCAGCGGACACGCAGGCCGCAAATGATCAGGATCACCGCAGTTGAAGCACAGTCGTCCTGTCCTCGCAACCTGTGCGGCTAAGGGGTAACTCGGCCGTCTCTGTTCGTTTTTAACAACACTGGCAGGGGAGGAACCTTGCTGAAACAATGCCTCGCCTTGTCGGCAATATACCGATCTGTGTCCTAATTTACCGCAAGTGAAGCATGTCACCATAGACTTCTTACACCCATTTCGCATGTGACCATACTTCCCGCAGTTGAAACACGACGGTCCTAAACCAGAAGTCTGCACGGGCGAGGGACCACTCGAGTCTCCCTGTATCTGACTCTGTCCAACACCTAAAGTCCTTGCACTAGCATTGGTTGGTTCCAACCGCTGCCTCTTCCCTGGTCCGGAAATCTCAACTCTTCGTGCCGCTCCAACTGGCACCTGCATCTCCCATTGCGAGATCTCAGTTGATCTCGCATGTGCTGGTAAATCCGGGGTACGCCTACCCGCTTTGGCGGCCTCCTCCACTTGGCGTACATACTCTCGAAACTCGGATCCACTCATCGAAACATAATCGGCCTCCTCAGGCCTATCATCCGTTACATGCGGTTCAGTGATGGGAACCTGTCCTTGACCTACGACTATATGAGGATGGTGTGGTTTACCTCTACCTCGTCCTACTGCAGGTGTTGCTCTAGTCCGAACCATCTGCAGTATAATCATATTTAATGTATAAGGATAACTAATATCATATATACATATATAGATAATAATCAAGTTCAAATACACAAGCAGTCTAGTATATATATATATATATATATATATATATATATATATATATATATATATATATATATATACTAGACTGCTAAGATCCACAGAAAGAGTGATGGTTTCCCATATATTCTATCCCAAATTGATCGTGAAGAATACACTAACACTAGGTCATCCTTGTTCAATCTGCACCCCAAAAGAATTTCCATCTGTTAGCAGTACAGACCATGAAAAAAAAAAAAAAAAAAAACCA
>BSUD01000002.1:2308814-2372756 GCA_033239045.1 Fagopyrum esculentum | reverse complement strand
AAAAAAAAAGACCAAATTTGTAGTTGGTAATATTATACTGAATAATTATTTGCTGTATGCACCATCAAAACCTAAAACTATTTTGATTGTGCGTCGTACTAATGAAGGTAAAGCCTTAGATCTGCACTGCTATGCGACATTGTCATGATTTCATAGACCACTTTTATGAACTCATCTTGACATTAGGTATATTTGGCAAATGAAACAAATTGGTGAAAGAAATAGCTAAAAACACCAGATGAACCATAAATAAGACTGGCACTGAATGCTAACTCTTTTTATACAAAGGTAAACTGAATTGTATTAAGATGAAGAATGTACAGAGTGTGTCACAACAGATCAAAAGCAAGAAATGCTTGAACAATAAGAAGCACCAACAGAGGGATGGTAACTACAAAATGCGAATTATAAAAGGGACTTCTTGAAGGTCTGAGCAACGAACCAATGTGGTGCAAAATTCGATTAACACATTTGTGAAGATCAGTATATTCTTGGTTGAAGATAGCATCAATAAGGGTGGATATTTTTGCAGCTGATCAAGAGTGAGTGAGAAGAAGAACAAGAAGGCTTGGTGTTGTTTGCCCGCGTAATCGAATTTGCAAAGAAGTGGGTTGGAGAATTCGTCGAATTGAAGGCTTAAGAGATTACCTCTTTGATTCAGGGGCTGTATTGCAAAGGATGCAGTTGGTGTGCAGAATGTTTACCCTCCTAAAGATCATGTCCTTGGTGGGAAGGCGGTTGTGAAGAGCAAGGATTGAATTGAAAATTGCAACTATTATGGTAAAGAAAGGTTACCTCTTCAGCATTCTAAATGCACTATAAACCTCACATGAAAATGAGACCTATGAAATTCCTAATTCTCTAGCTAACACACCTGAATGCAAACCAAAAACAACCATCTTGCGTTTCGGATTAGCAAAAGTAGCAGCTACTGCACCTAGAAGAGTACCTAGATTAATCTGACCAACCGAACAACATCAGCTCCCAAATTCCTCTCTAAGAGGCATTTCATCGAACAACTAGTATTCAAGTCAAGGGCAAAGCGGAACTCCTACAGAAACTAAGAAACAACAAAAAAAAACTCTATCGCTAGCTCCCTCAATTTCATGTGAACAATATCTCCGATAGCCCATCGAAATTTCCACAACCGGAAATCCCTAAAGTTTAGATTACCCTTGACGATGAATTGCTAATTAAAAGCCAATATCACAAGCGGTGAAGCTACAGCAATTAAAAGTGTAAAACCACGCGCAACTGATTGGGCATTGAAAGAATGTAAACCACAAAATCTACAAAGCCAGAATTACCTGTGGAGTTGTCACCGAATTTGTCCCGTCAAATGAATCTGCTTCCAAAAGAAGATGAAGCGACGGAGATAGAGTAGGAGGAGGGCAACGGAGCTCGCAAAATCGTTTACCAGAATCAAAATTCCCAAATAATCAAGGAATTTTAACCTAAATAACAAAATAAAAACTTTAATTGAACAATATCACAAAGATAAAATTTTATTTCCAAAGGTAGCAAATTTTTATATAAAATAAAATAAAATGAATGTATTAAGCTGCATGTGATTAATATGAGATTCGATTTGTATATTTTATATTTTGCATATATTATTGTATTCAATTTTTGTGTATTTATAATATAATATCAACAAAATAATTTTTGATATAAAAACTTTTGTTCACGTTGAATGTGGCTAATTCCATGTATGTTTCTGTTTCTCTCCCTTAGAAGTATAATGTATTTAAAAATATTATTTTGGTGTAAATATGAAAAGTGGTTTTGTCATTTTAGAGTTGGTTTATATAAGATTTGATTAATATTTTTTTATATATTGAATATGTCTCCTATTGACAATGTAGGATAGTACGTGAACATGTCTCATATTGACAATATACGATAATATGTGAACTAACATATATTTAAGATGGAGCCAAACGCTTGTGGGTAGGTTCACTCTAACGTGCAAACCCTACGCATATTAGACCCGCACTATATAAATAAGTTAACACTTGGTGATTGATGAATAGGTCCCTGACAGGGGAATGCATTCCTGAACACCTTACCGTTACGCCATTTCCACATCCGCTAAAGGTAAGTGAAGAAGACTGGGTACCATGAGGCTTCACCAGTAACATGAGAGCGTTCCAGCAAGTTCCCAGAGTAAGTCAGTAAGTGTGCAAAGCTGTAGAATCACTCGATGCCACATACTCTCCCTAAATTGAAGCAATGTGAATTGCGTCTTGTTTAACATGTACAAAAGCAAGAAGCCTTCAGAAATTACTCTGCAGGAACCCAAAACACAAATTTGAAGGGCAAAGAAAGAATCAACTACTCTGCATCAACAACTATTAACCTTTGATGAACCTGAATCTCTTGAAGGAGGAAAGATCTTGCATTATTAACAGCAAGGAAACATTCACAAATATGCGTCTCAAGGTCTTTGAGCAATTCGCAAATCTTAGGATGACCATTAGCAAGATGCTTCAAGAGTGTCCTCATTAGATGGCTTTCCCTACCCCGGTCAATTCCAACACGAACATACGACCTGTCGGCTTCTACAGTTTTCTGTACATTGCAAGCAAGTCTGTCAATGGTTTGCAGGCGATGGTGCAACGTAAAAGAATCCTCAGCAGCAGCATCAAGCATTGCAATAAAAACAAAGTCTTCCTTTGTTAACTTGGGAGCCGGAGGAAACGAAGAACCGCAAACTACAGCAGACAAAGCATGAGCAGAAACCGAAGCAAGAGCATTGGCAAACCTACCGGCTTTTCGTATAAACTTGAATGGCCCAGGTCGTGGCTTGTGACGACGTCCATCAACCTGCTGTTTAAGATCACATAAGCAGTGCTGCATGCCATTGAAGTTTTGTGACCCGAGGCAAGAAAACGGATTTTCCACATTAGCAAATTGAAGAAAAGTATCGTATGCCCGGTTGCACTGTGTTTGGTTCAGGAGATCTGAATCAGCAGGAAGGTCGTCAATTAGTTTCTCAACTGGTGTATAAAGAGAGCAAGTATGGGATATCCCTTTTTCCAACTCAAGCAGAAGATGACAAATTTGCTCGGTGTGATTGAAATAAGTTATAAGATGGTGAATATCATGGTTAGAGCTAGTTTGCTGAAGAACTTCATCAACACAATTTTGATTTGGTTTAAGAACTCCTGTGAGAAACTGATTCACATCACCGTCCTCCCACTTATCGACAAAATGGATCTTGTTCCATATTTCCTTGTAGGAAGCAGTGCCCGTTACTTTAGCAAATTCAATGGACAGATTCAGACTAGGGGATCTTGGTGTATTTCCTGCAGAAGTCCCTGTACAGAGTAAAAGATCTTACATTAATCAGACAAACGAGATAGAACAGATGGACTGAGACAATTAATACCACACCTTGAGAGTTTGAAGGATGATTTCCTGGTAGTTGTATAGGAGATTGCTGGAAATTTGAGCTAAAACAATTTAGCATTTTTCAATAATTCTATATAATGGTCAGTGAATAAAGCTTCTCTTCTCATCCCTCAAAATGTGACCCATGTCAAAGACAACATCAACGACGTCATTGATCACAAGAGCAAAGAATCCCAAGTTCAATCTGCAAACAAAACAAACATTCATTTGCAGCTGCTAATATATATATAACTCTTTGCTGAATGAAACATTCGAGCAAAAATAGCCTGCTTGCACACATTTTGTTGAGATTTGGTTATATACTTGCATTTGGCCATTAGGTACTTGCGTCTTGTTTTTCAGCTCAAATTACTCTAGCAATCACAGAATCCATAATGGATAGTTTTGAAACACTAAAGGATATAACCACATTTGATCATTTTTTTTTACACTGGATTAGGCAAAAGCTGGGTCCACTGGTCCAATTAAAGATTGAGAGACACTTGGCAAAATTTACTCTTCAGGACTCTAATTCCAAATTGAGCTCTTTTAGACATTTCGTCGAACACACAATAGCCAAAATGCAAGCGAAGTTAGAGAGACTAAGAAACAACACATGTAGCAGCAACAGAATCAACAACAAACCATATTGCTAACTCCATAGAAACCAACATCAAGCAATCAATAACACTACAATACCAATGCCGTTAAAATTTTAACGATCGGAAAGCTACAGAGCAACAAAAGTACAGATTTTCCCCTTGATGTAGCGGATTCAAAGCCCAACTTCAAGTTGTAAACCTAAAGCTATAAAAGTAACAAACCATGCAGAACTGATTCGGCGTTGAAACAAAGTAAACTGAAAAATTAGAAAATCCAGAACTACCTGCGGTGTTGTCACATTGAATCGGTCGCTGGCGCCGTCAAACGAATCTGAGCCGGTAGTACAAACGAGCTAGAAGATCTTTGCCCAAAATCGAAATGCTCAATTGATGATCAAGGATTATTCATACGTTTGCCACATGTGTAACCGAATCAATGCATGAGCAAGTCGAGATCTGTGTGTGCACTTTCCCGGCGAACTCAAGGATGTCGGAGTTTCAACAAGTCAATGAGCTGAATGAAAATGACAGAGTTTCTACAAAAACGGCTAAAAGCCCAAAAGTTCCAAAACCACCACTGAACATGACAATTTACAAATCTACCCATATAAATAGAAATTTGCTATAACAATACCCGCTATTTGCGAAATTTTTACATAACTGCCTCAATAAAATGTAGTTTTCATAAAACCACATATCAAATACTTTTCGTTGATAAAATACCACCAAAATGTGTAGATGTCTTAATAATTTGAGCAAATATACACAAAATATCATTATATAGTCAATTTTAATCGATTAATAGGTCATTGATAGACATATCGGTAATTTTCTATATTCATCCACGAACAGTCGAATATGCACTTCGCGTACCAATGCTTTAATTTTTCATTATTTTTTTTGCATTTACTCCAATTACGCACTCGAAATGTGTAGTTGGAAATCCTATATGGAAATCTCACTATGCACGCGAAGTGAGTAGTAGTGATGACTACTATAGATTTTCGTCGGTATGTCTAGAAATTTCGGATTAATTTCATCATTCATTTATTTGAAAATAAAATAAAAGGGTTCAAAATCACATGTCTATCTTTTAGAGGATACTAGTTTAGAAGCACGGTATTTTTAATACATATATTTATAGAGGTAAGAATGATTGGATAATTTGAATTTTATTAGCAAAATAATAATATTCAAAACTTTTTGAATAAAGATTAATTACGAAAAAAAATAACTATTCGAAATCTGAAATATTTTAAAATAGATAATTTTAAATAGTTAGTAAACAAAAAAATTAAAAGATATACAACACAAATTTTGTAACAATTTAATGTTAAATTTTTAAATAATTTTAGATAATGACAATTTTGTAATAATGTTAAATTTTTAAATAATTTTAGATAATGACAATTTTGTAATATACAAAGAATTAGTTTTGATACTCAATTCCTAAGATGTCACGTCAACCGTTTAAAGCGTACATAGATAGATATTTGAAGAGATTATTTTATCAATTTTACAGCTAATGTTTTTTTATTAAATTGAGTCACGTTAAATAATAAAGATTTTTTTGTTTAATTTCGTATTAGGTAATATAAGCCTCTGAATGTTTATTTTTTTAGTAAAGAGTTCAATTGTTTGAAGTTACTAGTTGAGACCGCGCGCGCTTTGCGCGCGCGTCGGGATTTTACTTCGTGTCATATGAGAGCGGAAAATAACGTATCATAAAGCTGTAAAACTGTGATGTTAACTACTGGTAGAGCATACATATTTTTATTCACACAGTAAAAAATAAGCAAATGTTATTGCCCTCGGTATGAGAACTCCAGCAGGTCACAATAAGCAAATGTTATTGCCCTCGGTATGAGAACTCCAGCAGGTCACTCGTGGGATACATTATGGAAGCATTGTCATCTCTTCGTGATCGCTTGAATATTTAAACCTCTTAGTTCTCAATGTTGCAGCTCGGTTTGCCTACATACCTTGGTATTTTCAAGAATGGCATCAGTATCACCTGATTGTTTCAGCTCTATCACATGTAGAATGTCTTGAACCCTTGTGTAGATTAGGACCTATGCAAGCAAAATCAACTGAAGTTGTAAAACATGATAAAGGAGGCTGGAAAGATTGCCTGATCAAGCCAAGCTACAATGTTTACCACTCTGCCTAGAAGACGACAGTATGTTGCAAGAAAACTCATTCTTAGATTATATGCATTACAATATTAAACAACCTATGATGATAACATATCTAGAATTCATGAAATTTCTCTAAATGACAATACCGACAAAATAAGTTTGTTCTTGTGTGAACTTGCAGTTTATGTTACTTCAGCGCATACTGATGAAGGACTAAGACAAAATAATCATAGCCTTTCCAGCAAACTTGCAAGGGTAGCTCAATCTCAACTTTCAAGCAAAACAATTATTAATTTTCAAATAGAAATTGACTATGAATACACCCAACCAATTCATTACACAGAAAAATAAAAGGAAAAAGATCCCATAAATGAACAAATTTACACACTTCCAAATGTGTAGTAACTCAAAAACAACAGTAAATCAATTTAAACAATCTTAGGCAACTTTGGTGAGAATTTCAACAAATTGATTGAACCCCTTATTTGAACACAACAAAATCTTACAAGGAATGTAGGAAGAGAAGAGTTCTCCATCATTATATTCAAAATCTGGTCTCAATAGTTAAATAAAGGAATGAAGGCTTGTACTTATGATTTTTATTGATTGTAAGTTATCACTTGCAACCTTTGAACTTCCTGTCAAAGTTGTTCAACCTCCTTAACATACATGATGCATGGAAGGTGTTTCAGTTAGGTCTCCCAATTGCCACAAATTGTGCTTTGTTGGTGCCTGCAGGCTAATAAGATGATAATTTTATGCTATAAATGTACAACCGATTTCAAACATTTGGATCACAATATCTATGTATATGATAACAACAAATTAAAATTGAAAATAACAGTTAAACTGGAGATCTTTCTAACAAAATGGAAAGAAAATATCAATCATCAACGAAAAACACATCAATATTAGGAAACTTACTTGAATAATTGATTAATCGAAAATAGAGTCCCTATAACCGACTCAAAATTTTACCTATATTGATTTGCTTCTTTGGTTCTATGACTCAGGAAACCGTCCACAAGAATTTTCTTCTCAAGAATTTTCTTCTCAGCATCAGTTAAAGGGCTTCCCTGAACCTTATCAAAGGGCTTCCTGAACCTTATCACGAATCTCCTTCTTCTCCTCCAACTTCAGAGGCTCCATCTCTGGATCTACTGATTTTACTTTGGAGTCGACATCCAGAGCACAAGAACCCGTTCATGCCCTACTGACCCAAACCGGACCCAAATGGGGAGTATTTGGGCTCAGAAAGTCTAATTGGCTTGACAGACGGATCTGCCTCGGTGTAGCTGAACCGGAAATCATATGGAAGGTCAGAACGTATGGGTTATAGGCTGGCTCGTTCTTCCTGATGTTCCTTCTGAAATTGGATTGATTGTACGGAGATTAGGAAACAAAATAATCTCTAAAAATCGATAAAAACGAATCGAATTGGGAATCCTTACGAGAAGGAGAATGGCTCAGCCCGAATAGGAACCAGCGCTAAACCTTTTGTTCCTCCAATGGCGATTTAGACTTGTTGAAGCCGAAGAATTTGGGGACCTATCATAATCAAAAACATCAAAACAAAATCCATTAATCTCCCAAAATCAGCGCAATTAGATCGATATCGAAAAACAAAGAAAGTAATCAATAAGAAATCGAAACCGAAAGAACAAACTAAACAAGAATTGAGACAATGCAAACTTAAAAACAGACACAAATTAGAAAAAATAATAGGGATACAAGAGAGAATAAGGAGGTAAATATGTACCTTGTCCGGAGATTGCATCGGAAGAAGTCCATAGAGGATGAAGGAAGGCGTCGGTTGAGGACGATTAAGAAGAAAGAGGAGCACGGACGGTGAAAAAGCTAGCAGGCGGCAAAGCCAAGAACGACACGAGAAATCGCCTATTCTTGCGAAGGGCATGCTGTCACCTCAAGCCTATTGATCGAGTTTAGGGTTTGGAAGAATAGAAAAGACCAGAGAACGATCTCGGTGGCCATATTGAATCGGACGGAAAATAAGAAAGCGAGAAAAGAGGAAGAACAACGGAAGCTTTGTCGGCGAGCATCAAACCTTCAATTAGGGTTGTTGGAGGCGGCCTCATGAAAGCGGAAGAGAGGAGGTCTGATAAGCGGCAGGAGAAGGAAAAAGGTTAGCGAAGGAGATAGGCGGTGAAAGGCGGTGAAGGTGAACGTTTGGCAAAGGCAGGAAGCGACACATCACTAAACCACCGACGAGGTTATTTTGGTCATTTGGCGTCAAAATAGTAGGGGTAAAAATGCATATGGACTATTCATAAGGGGATTCATGCTTTTAGTATTGTAAGGATAAATGTAGTAAGAAAATTTTAAAAAAATCTATTTTGTCAATTAATATAGAATTTTAGATTTTTTTTTATTATTATAATCTGACTCAAAGAGAGATCACATAATTTTGCTCACCCAACTGATTCTACCAAATTGCAAATTCCAACATGATCCAAACAGGCGTATGCCACGTGGCGCACCCGGAAGCAATCGAAATACTCCCACTTTTTTTTATCTTCTCCTCCACTCCGCCACCATATAAACCATACCCGAACGATAAAAACTTGAGAAGGGAAAAAATGGCAGATATTGTAGGGAGGAATTATGCCATAGCTAAGCAAGTCCATGGCGCGAACATCCTGCAATGCAAAGCCCTAATTGGGGGAAAGCTCAACATTCCATTTCAGCTCCCCATGCGAGCAAAACAAAGACTGGACATCCATGGAGTCAAGCAAATTCGGAGCGAATTGGGAAAGCGTTCCACTTACTCTTCTCGAATTAGCACTGACATTCCTCTCTACGAGATTACTGGGGTAATTGAGTTATTAATTTTGTCTCTTTGTTTTGTAAAATTGTTATGGTAAACATATGAATTTAGATCATTTGTTTGTTTGTTGTTTTTTTGGGTTAAAGGCTTCGTTTGATCAGTATTTGGAGGATAAACCTAGGGTTTTTGAAGCGATTTTTCCTGACAAGAGACGAAGCCATAAGCTTAATGAGGTTTGGTGTTCTCTTCTATATATGACGTTTCAGTTGCAGTTGATTCAGGGTTATATTGTTACTTTAGAAGTATAATTTGAAGGAATCAGGAATATGGAATGCTTGTATAAACTGCATAGAAAGAAAGATGTATTTTTATGGGATGCATGCCTGAATGATCGAAATTTGCTGGTTAGTATGAGTTAGCATTGAACTGTTTTATCTTAACCTTAAATCCCCAACCATTTTGATCAGTGCTGACATATTGTTAGTCATTTCGGTATACAAGGTGAAAGAGGGAAATGAGATGGATGAAGGTTTTGGCTTAGCAATATGTCTATTTGGTTGAAAAGAAGTTGGAATTTACTTTTTCAAGCTTGCTTGACCATGCATCATTTGTTCACTGGTTTAACTTTCCTAAAAGTTCAGCTAGGGCTAGCAAACACGTTTCACAGGCTGAAAAGGCAAAAATTAATGCAATTGGTGCTTCGATTGATCTTATAATGTATAAACCTTGTGTTCACTAGCTTAGCTATCCAAAAAGAATCAGTTAGGCCTAACCAACACAGTTGAAAAGGACTAGGATCTTACAACTTTTAAGCTTGCTTGACAAGGCAATCTGTGATTGGCTCAATTTTAGTACGTGTATAAACATCGAGTTCACAAGCTTTACTTTCAAGCAGTTGAGTTAGATCCAGCAAAATCTTAGGTTTTAACTTCTAAGCTTGTTTGACAATGCGACTGGTTCAGGAAGAATGGAGAATACAGATGTTACCAATACAGTTCTTGTTCTTCACAGTTTGGCCAGTCGTAGACATGAGAATAAGATGTAAGACTAAAGGACTAGACTACCCACCAGGAATTCCACGGGACTGTTCTAAAGTTCTTGAGCTTGACATTGTAAGTCTATTATCAAAAAAATTTGTTTTGGTGATAATTTCATCAGCATACATGTATAAATGCTAATTACTTCAGCTAATTTTTAATTTCCAGATTAGATGGGAGCTTCAAGGGCTAGATGATGTTGCAAAGCCAACTCATTTCAGTTTAGCTGTTAAAGGATCGCTTTATCCTGATAGACGTGGACCTAGAAGCCGACTTAAAGGTCAACTGGAGATGAAAATAAGTGTTATACTTCCTCAAGTTCTTTCATTGTTACCAGAAGATGTTATTCGAAATGTATCAGAATCGGTTAGTCCCTTGAAACCCACTAAAGAGTAAAACTTACACTTTGTGCTTTGTTCTTTTTAGTTTGTTTGCGCTTCACAGTTATTGAGATCATATATAAATATGCAGAATTAGGCCTTACCTGAAAGTTGTAAAAGTTTTCAATTTTGCAAAAACTAGAAAGTTCTTCTAAGCTGAAAAGAATGGTATATCTTGATGTATGAATATATATTAACTGTTATGTCTGACAACCTATGAAGCACGGATACCTCGGTTGGGTACCTTTCTCGTGTCAAACACTTTAGGACCCCGGAAACTTTTGGCACACGTTGGACACATTTCCCCTTGCTTATATTGATTATTTATTTTTTCTGTGGTAAATGTTTTGCAATTTGTTTCTTACATTTCTTTTGTTTTACCTTTCAATAATTTACTTTGTGTAAAACTTACACTTTGTGCTTTGTTCTTTTTAGTTTGTTTGCGCTTCACAGTTATTGAGATCATATATAAATATGCAGAATTAGGCCTTACCTGAAAGTTGTAAAAGTTTTCAATTTTGCAAAAACTAGAAAGTTCTTCTAAGCTGAAAAGAATGGTATATCTTGATGTATGAATATATATTAACTGTTATGTCTGACAACCTATGAAGCACGGATACCTCGGTTGGGTACCTTTCTCGTGTCAAACACTTTAGGACCCCGGAAACTTTTGGCACACGGTGGACACATTTCCCCTTGCTTATATTGATTATTTATTTTTTCTGTGGTAAATGTTTTGCAATTTGTTTCTTACATTTCTTTTGTTTTACCTTTCAATAATTTACTTTGTGTTTTGTCTTTGCTGCATATTATGGAACTTATTAATTAATGGTTATACTCTAAATCATAGGTTTTATGTACATTCTAAATGTATAGTTATTTCCTTTTCATATTTGTATCCAATATTTTTGCAATTGCCGCTTTCCCGTGACGTGACTTGTCTATGCTACCTCTTGCATAGGTTTTATGTACATTTTAGTAATGTCTAGTTATTCCCATCTCATGTCCATATCCAATGTTTCTAAAACCGCCACTTCCCGTGTTCCGACTTGTCTACATAGCTGACTATGTCTTTCATGGACAGGTGCTGACAAGGCTGGTGCAAAACATGAAGGAGAAGGTCAATGGAAGCTTGCTTCATGATTACAGCAAGTTCCGAATGGAAAGACAAAAGAATTTAGTATAACCTTTTGAGCCTACACTTTCCATAATGAGAGAATAAGGCGTTACCCAAAATCTGTACATGAAAACTTGTCGAATTTGAGCTTCTAAACTTCCAATAAGGCGTATCACCCTCCTACAGCATTCAGAAAAGAAATGGTTCCTGTGAGTGAAGTTTATTCTTTTCGAGATCAGTTTTAGAACAAAGATTGAAAAGCTATTCAGACTTGAGTATGATTATCTAGTGTTGCTGTATATGTCTTCAAAATTGTAATGTTAGATATAAGGGAAGATTGGACATACATGTGTTATGTTGAAAGTAAAGGATGTATTGATCTCTGTAGAGAACTCATACTGTATTTACAGTTCATTTCTCTTTGATCTCTAAAGAGGGAAAAAAGTGGAGATGCGGGGGATCGAACCCCGTGCCTCTCGCATGCAAAGCGAGCGCTCTACCATTTGAGCTACATCCCCGTTTTGAGATTTTAAGTTAAAAAACTATTCTTATCAACTTTTGTTTTAAAAAAAGAAGAAAAATAATAAAACTAATGGAGATGCGGGGGATCAAAACCCGTGCCTCTCGCATGCAAAGCGAGCGCTCTACCATTTGAGCTACATCCCCATATACAATACTTCTTAACTTATTTTTAAATTTAAATATTGTAATTTCTTTAACAAAATTAGTGAGATACTTCGAAATTATTAGAATATTCCTCAAATGTTTTTTTTAAAAATGAGTTGATATAAAAATATATATTACATGACTAGTGGAACGAGAGCCAAGTGAGAATAACTTATATAAGGTAAGACCAATTTATCATAGAGAGCTTCAAAATGCTTTTTAAGTCAACCATCAAAATTGGAAGTCACACAAGGCAACTTCATTTCCGTATACAAAAACCTGTAACTCGCTAAAGTTTAACCAACGGATTCTGTACAGTTAGTAGAGCAAAACCAAATCCTACAAAAACCTCAACATTAATCAGCAAACTAGCCACTATTGACTACAATGGATCAGAATTGGTATGATCGTGCTCAGGCGAGCGACTGTCATTCACTGGAGGCGTGGGACTCGAAGGGGAGTTCTCAGCAGTCACAGCTCCACTGCCCTCCTGATCTTCTTGGTTCCTAACGAGTGAGGCAAAGGACAACGGGTTATAAGTTGAGCTCGTTCTGAGTCCCTGTATAGTCCTCATTGCAGATAGAGTGCTTCTATATATGTCCATATTCGCGTCCCCTAGTGGCGCTCTCTCTGGCGGGACGTTTGTGATGTCGCTCAGTGGTGGGTTGAGTAGGTCCTGGTGAGGGGCCGGTGTTGGCTCGGTCACTTCTGCTTCTAATGGGAAGAGAAGCTCGAGTTTGGACTCACATTCACGTACCAGTTGGGTTAGAGGTTCTGTTGTGATGAAAGGCTGGTGTACCGCTACTTGGGTGAAAGGAAGTTGAAGCAACTCTCCTGTTCTCTTGTCATATTTCTTCAGAATTTTGACCAGGCCTGCAGATTTGTAGCACAATGAACATATATGAGGTTTAGTACTGAATTATGAAAGTTTATTTATTATCAACTGGGTAAATTACACCATTGGTGCCTAAATTTTGCACATTTTTCTTAAAAGGTCTGTAAACTTTGAGTTGTTCTATGTAAGTCCTTTTGTGATCCTTTTGCCAATATAATGTTAATTTCAAATTTGGAACAGTGATGAGAACCGAGTGGGAAAATCAGAAGAACTAACGGTAATTGTTGAAATAAGGGTCACAGGTGCAAAAAACTTGCAAGGTTTAGTGACCAACTGTGTAATTTACCCATTAATTACTACAGAGAATGATGTAAACTGTAATCCGAACATTGCTTTACCTGTAAAGCTAGCCTAAGGAAGTTAGAGTATTTGAGAAGCATCATTAGATTGACCTGGAAAGGTTGATGTATTATGCTCGTACCTGCAAAGTTGAGGGAACTATAATTTTTGAGGAGCACCATCTCCCCGTGTATGTTGACGAATTCTTTACGGATTTCCATCATTTCTTCACTGAAGTTGCTCTCTGCTGAAGGAACTTCTGCATCCCTGTCTCTTTCATTCACTCTTTCAATTCTCTCTTTCAGTTCCTGTGGCAATAAAAATAAAGTACTAAGACAACCATCATAAGAGTAACCGTGAGAACAACTACGAAATCCTAAACTACTAAGAACCATCAATGTTGTACATACTTCCAACATTTTACACAGATCACTAATGGCCATAAAAACCATCAAAGGAGTTTTGCTTTTCAAAATATACTAACAGAAAAACAAAGAAAACCTCAGGCAGCATGCAGAGCAACAAAGTGTAAGGTTTATAAGTATTTAAGGACAATTTTTGTCACTAAGAATAGACCTTGAAACTGACATATATGTAACATAATGCATTAAAACGTTTTGCTTTCAGATGGAAGGTTTATATCGAAAGGGCCATCCCTAGTTCTCAGTTATTTGAAATTTTTCACACCAAACGAAGAGTCAATTCCCCTCCACCACTCATCTCCCCAAAAGCATAATATAAGAGATAACAACCTTAACACAATTGAGACTTTGAAGCACATTCAACAACACCCAGTTATCTTGAAGAGCCAGATTGCTCAAGAATTAAATTTTTTGGGTTAGACTCTGAAGCATACCAACACGGTTCTTTCTATTTCTACATGTACCTACTTCCTTCTGTGCATTTAAGATGGGGAAAGTTCACAGTTTCAAAACTTGTCCCTCGGTGCCATTGAGTTGCCTCAAGCATGTGCTCTTTGGTAGTTAATACTAAAGATAAAATTAATTACCCAATAAAAAGGAAGCAAAACCAATGTATGAGTACTATATGCCAGTTTCCACGTAAAGTACTTCTCAGCTCGCAATCATATGAAGTTTCAGCATTTTCTTGTGTGCTTGCTGAAGCTCTACTTTGAAAACTTCTCACTCAACAAAAAATGTATTGTGTATATATGCATAAAGTTTGTATCTGGTACTTAAGCTAATCGACCTGATGCAAATTTCTTTGGTTTCCTGTAAACTTCAACTCTGTAAAACAAACAGTATCACAATATCACCATGCCACGTTTCTACAGCTATGTTACACTTAGATAAGGAAATAGGAAACTAGACGACCATAGGAAAACGTCATGGTTGCAACTTTTTCATAAGCGCACGTGTTTCATGCTTCGTGTATCCCAGTTTCAGGGTAGCATAATCCAATAGTGACTTACTATCATTGCCAATTACCATACTATTAGGAATGATAGTCTGGTAAAACAAACTGAATGTAATGTAACTAATTCAGTTACAAACTGAGTGTATAAATACAAGTTTACAAGTGATAATAAAGCAAGCATTCACATTCTGTTAAACACAAACAATATCATTCTCTCTCTTTCTCTATTTGCAACATGGTATCAGAGCACCTGTAACCTCTTGTTCTTCTTCTCGCTCCTACCATGGTTGATCCTCCAGCTTCTCCAGGAGAATCAACCACTGTTGATGATTCTTCAGGAGATTCTTCAGATTCTTTCCTTCTCCAAGTACATCTACATCATTCTGATGCACCGTCCCTCAAATTAAGCACTACTCTTCTAAATAGTTCCAATTTTTCTCGCTGGAAAAGAGCAGTGGAGGTCTCTCTTTCAGCTAAGAACAAATTAAGTTTCGTTCAAGGCCATTGCTCCAGACCTGCATCTGATCCCAAATTGATTGCAAAATGGGATCAGTGCAACAGTATGCTCATATCATGGCTTCTCCATTCCATGGAAAAGGAGATCGGCGAATCTGTTCTCTTCTGCAATACTGCTACTCAGATTTGGTCCGAATTAGCGATTCGCTTTGGTCAGTCCAATCGCACAAGTCTATATCAGATCCAGAAGGAGTTATCATCGATTGCGCAAGGTAATCGATCTATTACATCCTATTTCACTGCTATGAAGAAACTTTGGGATGATTATACGCTTGCGATAACACAACATACCTGTAAATGTGGATCCAATGCTGTTGCCCTAGCTATGATGAATGAACAACAGGTTATTCAGTTACTTGTTGGACTTAACGAATCCTTCAATTTGGTGAGGTCGCATATACTCATGCTTCATCCTAGTCCATCTGTCAATGAGGTTTACAAACTGCTCCTCCAGGAAGAAAGCCAACGCTCTCTGTCTAACCTTTCGGTTATTGACAATACGGCATCAGCCTTATATTCTCATCAGCGTACTACTTCTTCTAAGCAAGATTCTACCTATGGATCTGGCTCCAAGAATGCTTCTCCTTCAAACACAAATAATCGACCTTATTGTGACAATTGCAAAGTCAGGGGTCATACTGTTGAACGCTGCTGGAAGATTGTTGGATATCCTAAGTCGCCAGTCCCTGGTCTTCCCTGGTGCTCTCATTGCAGAATTGCTGGTCACGACACAGTCAAGTGTTGGAAAGTTATCGGCTATCCCCCTGGTCATAAGCTTGCTGCATCGGCTGTCACAACCTCCTTTACTCCAGATCAAATGACTTCTATCTTGGCTCTTCTGGACAAGCAACAATCAGTTGATCATCATGATCCCACTGCCTTGATTGCTGGTAAGACTTCTTGTTTTTTGTCTATTAATCTTGGCTCAAGATGGATCCTAGATAGTGGTGCCACTGATCATATCACCCCTAACCTGAATCTTTTTCATACCTATACTCCCATACTTACTCCTTCCTTTATAACCATGCCTAATGGCTCTCGTGCTCCAGTCACACACACTGGTACTGTGTTACTTCATCCTAACATCACTTTGTCTCATGTTTTATATGTTCCTGATTTTCAATTCAATCTTATATCCATTCAGAAACTCGCAGATGACCTTCATTCTCACATTTTGTTTACCTCTCATACTTGTACCATTCAGGACCCTTTGACGAAGAATGCCTTGGTGATTGGACGAGCACATAAAGGACTATACGTTGTTGATACTAAACACTGTTTTTCTTCCCATGTTTCTGATCAAACTTGTAATAATCCAGTTTCTACTGGTTTTTCTTTCCAACTTTGTCATAACAAAGTATCCAGTGAATTGTGGCATTGTAGGCTTGGTCATGTTCCTTTTGACCAACTGAAGTATATTGATGACAGTATACATAATTCTAAGCACAATCCAGTTTGCACTATTTGCCCCCAAGCTCGTCACCATCGTCTTTCTTTTTCACAATCCACCACAAAATCTATTTCTTCTTTTGATCTCATACATGTTGATACCTGGGGGCCATACAAACATCAAACTTACAATAACTTTGCTTATTTCCTTACTATTGTCGATGACTATTCTCGTTGTACATGGACCTACCTCATGTCCCATAAGAGTAATGCCCTATCTCTCCTTAAGTCTTTTCTTGCTATGGTACGAAACCAATTCCATAAAACCATCAAACACATACGGTCTGACAATGCTCTTGAGTTCTCAAGTCATGAAGCATTACTATTCTACTCTAAAGAAGGCATAACTCATCAAAAATCTTGTGTCTATACACCACAACAGAATGGAGTGGTTGAACGTAAACATCGCCATCTCCTAGAGGTAGCCCGCTCCTTGTTTTTTCAATCCAAACTTCCATATTCTCATTGGGGTGATTGTATTCTAACAGCTACCTACCTTATCAATCGACGCCCTACACCTATCCTTGATTACAAAACCCCATATGAAATGTTGTTTCAAACTAAACCCACTTATAACCATCTTCGAGTCTTTGGTTGCTTGTGCTTTGTCCACACTCCCAAAGTACATCGGGATAAATTTCAACCTT
Source organism: Fagopyrum esculentum (assembly GCA_033239045.1). Taxonomy (NCBI): domain Eukaryota; kingdom Viridiplantae; phylum Streptophyta; class Magnoliopsida; order Caryophyllales; family Polygonaceae; genus Fagopyrum; species Fagopyrum esculentum. The sequence goes on along the minus strand of BSUD01000002.1, from coordinate 2,355,475 downwards.
GTGCCCAGCCGTGTGTTATGATCGGCTATCCCTTTGGTCAGAAAGGATATAAACTCTTAACCATATATACTCGGGAAATTATTATCTCTCGAGATGTTACTTTCCATGAAAACTATCTTCCATTTCACTATATCTCTTCCTCACCATCTGCATCTCCTTTTCCCATCCCTCCTTCTACTTCTACCATTGATTCTTTTATTCTTTTTCCTACCTCCCTACGCACACCTACACCTACCATATCTCCTGCCATACCTTCTTCTGTTGATGGTTCACCACAACAGCATACTTCTTCTAATGAGAATATCACTCCTCTCATTGTTGATAATAGCACCACAGATTCTCCAGTGCCTCCTTTAAGACGTTCTACTCGATCTCATCATCATCCTCCTTACCTTTCTGAGTACATCTGCACGTATAGTTCATGCTCGTCTTCACCAGGTACTCCTCTATCTTTTGTATTACCTTCATCACATATTGCTTTTCTATCCTCTTTACAAACCTTTGTGGAACCTACGTCATATATTGAAGCTTCTAAGGATCCTAATTGGGTCAAGGCTATGGACAAAGAGTATCAAGCCTTGCAAAGTAATCATACGTGGGACTTGATGCCTCTCCCTAATGGTAAGAAAGCCATAGGATGTAAGTGGGTCTTCAAGGTGAAATTGAAAGCTGACGGCTCACTTGAACGTTACAAAGCTAGACTCGTGGCTAAAGGGTTCAATCAACGTGAAGGAATTGATTACCACGAGACATTTTCCCCAGTAGTCAAAATGACCACTATACGTGCCATACTTGCCATTGCTGCTGCTCGTCACTGGCCATTACATCAAATGGATGTTAACAACGCTTTCTTACATGGTCAGTTGTATGAGGATGTGTACATGAAGCTTCCCCCAGGAATACCTAACCCTTCATCACTTGTTTGCAAACTGAGGAAGTCCCTTTATGGGTTGAAACAGGCATCACGTCAGTGGTTTCATAAGCTTACTACAACTCTTGTTGATCATGGTTTTAATCAGTCCAAAAACGACTATTCTCTATTCCTTAAACGTGATGGTATTCATATCACTATCATAGCCATATATGTGGATGACCTGTTGGTCACTGGATCTCATCAGCCTACCATTGACTCTCTTAAATTATTTCTGGACAATGCTTTTAGCATCAAAGACTTAGGACTATTGCATTACTTTCTGGGCCTTGAAGTGGCACATACGCCCACTGGCATTATACTTGCTCAAAGAAAGTTCACTCTAGAGCTCCTTGATGAGGCTAATCTACCTCCAGGACGACCTACATCGACACCACTTCCTTTACATACCAAGCTTGTTCCTCAGGATGGCACTCCAGTGACAGACACTTCAGTTTATCGCTCACTGGTTGGCAAGCTTAATTTTCTTACAAATACTCGCCCTGATTTGTGTTTTGCTGTTCAATCACTCAGTCAGTTCATGCAAGAACCTTACTCTTCCCACATGGATGCTCTTTGTCATACACTGAGGTATGTCCAGGGCACAATTGGGCATGGCATCTTACTGAACGGTTGTGATCAGCCTGAGCTACTTGCATTCACTGATTCAGATTGGGCTTCTTGTCCATCAACTAGAAGAAGCGTCAGTGGCTATGTTATGCTCCTTGGCAAGTCTCCTATAAGCTGGAAATCCAAGAAGCAACAGACAGTTTCAAGGAGTTCTGCAGAAGCTGAATATAGAGCTATGGCTCATGCTGCTGCAGAAATAACCTGGTTGGTACGACTATTACAGGAACTTGGTATGCCTCCTCCCCAACCAGTGCAGCTTATGTGTGATAACAGTTCAGCAATTCAGTTGAGTAAAAATCCTGTGTTTCATGAACGCACTAAACACATTGAAATCGATTGTCACTTTACTCGTGACAAAGTTATGGAGGGCTTGCTTCAGCTTCAGTTTGTTCCTACTCAAGATCAACTAGCCGATGTCTTGACTAAAGTTCTTCCATCCCCACACCAGAATCGATTATTGAGCAAACTAGGCATGTGCAGCCTACCTAGTTTGAGGGGGTATTAGGAATGATAGTCTGGTAAAACAAACTGAATGTAATGTAACTAATTCAGTTACAAACTGAGTGTATAAATACAAGTTTACAAGTGATAATAAAGCAAGCATTCACATTCTGTTAAACACAAACAATATCATTCTCTCTCTTTCTCTATTTGCAACACATACTGATCACGTTCTCTCATGAACAATTCAATCTAAGAATAACTTATGAACCAGTATACTACCAAATCTAATAATTCTACAGCTATTAAATTCAGACATATAACTTTAAAAGCCTACTATATATGGAAGCAACAACGTCCAAGTACTTGTGAAATCAGCTAATCAAGCACTAGAAGAAACTAAATTGAATAAAAATACAGGCAAATGTCAAGAGAACCTGAAATCTGATGACGAATTCCTCTTCCTTCTCAACATAAAAATCATTGAATTTCTCAAGCTCGTCATTTAGAAGCCTCACAAACCAATTCTGAAACTGAGTCAAATTCATGTTCCTTTCATCCCTATGATCCACCACGCTCGCACTATGATCATCCACCGGATCTCCACCGACGAGAACTCCGTTTTGCTCAGGCGGTTGAAATTGATCGCCGACGTTATGAATATTAGTATTACTAGGGAAACGCTTGAGGAGCTTCTTCAATGGCTTGTAGCACAAGAATTTGTCTCGCCAATCAGGAAGGGATTCTTCCAAGTGGATTCGAAACTCCTTGCCGAATTTCATGACCCTAATATCTCGGGTTCTTCGTTTTCGATTTGGGGGAAGGATGAAGCTGTCCAAAGACACTGGTACTTTAGAATATAGAGTGTGGTGGGAGAGGTTGACTAGTAGTGGGCAAGTGGGATGGGAATCTCGAATCTCCAATAAAATTTTCTTCTAGATTAAAATAGTTTTTCTAACGACCCTTTCAGTTATTCTGTAGTCTCAAACTACAAATCTACCCATCTATAATTTAGGGGCGTGTTATATACACGATTTTAAATTTACTTGGTATCGAATATAAACGCTTTGCGGTGGCGCTTGCGATGGCGCTCAAATGTTAAAAAAAATAAAAAAGAGCAAAAATAAGGGAAAAAATAGGGTTTTGAGCGCCGGCGCATGGCGCTGGCGCCCAAAACCTTTTTTTTTTAATTTTTGCTCCTTTTTTTATTAAAGATTTGAGCGACTTCCTACTTTTGTATTTTTTTATTGAAGATTTGAGCGCCTTCGGAAGGCGCTGGCGCTCAAATTTTTTTTTTTTTTTTTACTTGTTGAGCGCCATCGGAATGCGTTTGTTTTTTACGCTAGTAAAACAAACCTCGTGCATTTAGCTTTTTCGATAATTTAACAGGGTTGCTATTGGAACCGCGCTAACAGAAGTGGACTCGGTCCCCGCGCCAAGACGTCCTGCGCTTGCGCCGCGTCTTGGAACGAGCACAAAGGATGATGTCCCTGGATCTTCCGCATGTGAAATGTCTCCGGAAGGTAAGTAGATATTAGTTTGAAATGATTGAATGGGGACGTGGTGAAGGACTGATGCATCAAGAGGCCACAACTCTATTATGATACTCAAAAGGGAGGTGATCCACGTCAGTAGGTAAGAGGATCTTTGAGATTCGGCTGATTATATGTTGAAGAAGGAAAAAGAAGGTCATTTCGGCTGGCTTGAATGGAGGTAGAGTAGAAGGAAAGTATGGGTTGTTGACGATGAAGAAGGAAAAAGGATCGGTGAGGGAAGATGGGATGAATGTGGATGTACAAGAGGAGGTTGATACAAGGTCATGGTGTCAATCTGATTAGCATACAAGAAGGAAGGAAATAAGCGGTAAGGGAAGGCGATCAATCCGCTGCACTTGGCATTCTAGGCCAAGCGCAAGCGGAGTCCGTCTGCGCCCGGGTTGGGGCGCAGACCTAATGCACTTGGGCCAAGAGCATTGGAAATGTGCACGGGCCGAGCGCCGTCGGATTCCGCATGTGTCCCGCCCTCGCACATGCGGAGTCCGACTCCACCGTCTTGTTTGCTGGCGCCAAATAACATCACTCGAGATCGATAGGGCTATCTCCACGGCTTTGAAGGACAACAACCATGTTTACATAAGCATCAACTTCAATTTGCCTGCGATTTCTCATTTCACTTTCAGCAAGGACCCTAGACAGCCCTATCGATCTGCTCGTGCGCATCTTTTAGATATCAGATTTGCTCTCCTTCACAAAACCCTAGATCAGATTATGACAACAATGGTGGCGGCTCCTTGCTCCGGTTGACAACGGTAGCAACAGGCGGTCAACGGTGACTCACCCGGTTGGCGGCAATAGGAGGCGGGAGAAGAGCTTAAGCTCCCTCTCGAGTATATGTGTGAGGAAGAAGAAAATAAATGAAGCAGGGAAATGCCGAGAGGGAAGGAAACAACGACCAACTGAGAAATAAAGACTGATAACGGAGAAATAAAAACCGATACCTTCAAAAACATTACAATATCAAAATGAGAAAATTGGGATATCAAGGTATCAAATTGATCCCATACCCTAAAATACCAAACCCCGAATATGGGTATAAGTGATACCTATATCAACCTTTAATCAAAGTATCAATATCAAACGAACCCTAACTTACAAAGAGCCACGTCCAACACACTGTGAAAAGCAAAACCCAATGGCTCTCTATACTCAACAAAAGGAACACGGCCCCAAAACCAATTGGATTAAAAATAAATTTGTCATACCCAATTATTTTGATATTTGATTTGTCATACCCAAAAATCAATTATTTTATCAAAAAGATCAAAATTGAGAGTGATAATTCATAGCACTCCAATACGTGTGGCTCTAAATTGAGATGCTCTTTTCCGAATTTAGACCGGATCTTCAGTTTTTTTGACGAAATTCTCATTACGTATTAAGAAAAATAAAATGTGTTGCAAACCGATTGACCCATCTGGAAATATCGAATCCCAACATCCATTTTTATGATGATTCCGAACTTCGTAATCTCATCCGCAATAATGCGTTTGGTTGACCGACCTCTATAAGGTAGGCTAACGTCACTAACCTAACCGCTTTTCGCAAAAAAATACATAAAAAAATCTTCAGGGTGCGAAAGTGCAAATATCACAAACTTGGGGGTCAACCCGAGTAAATCTCAAAACCAAAAATATCTAAGAGTCGCATTGGAAGATCAATCTGGAACAGATCCATAGTCTAAACTCAAATCGTCAGGAACCAAGGCATATAAATTCACGAGATCGTCATAACGAGACCGCTTTGTACGATTTGTCGTCACAGCCTCATCGAGGAATCGCAAGGTAAACTAGATCTGATGTTTTCAGTTTATGATTCATAATCGAACGAAATTTGAGTATGAATTTGGTCAATTCAAGGCATTGAGGTTCTTAATTAATTTCAGTTCAACTTGATTTGCCTGTGATTAGTAGATCTGCTTGTCCCGCAACATTTGTTAGGAACGAGATATTAGTTTCGTACGTTTGGAATTTGAGTTTGTTTAGGCTAATTTATGGTTCAATTTGGTAGTGAAAGAGAAATTGAGGTCAATTAGAAGCCTTCCGTGTGTCAGCTAGGTTAAAAGTCCATGATAATCAGCTAAGTATGGCTGTTCGGTTGGTTAAACTGCCAGTTTTGTAAAAAAATCATTTTTATTGTAATTCTTAAGGCTGTTAATTGCAGTCAAGAATATTACTTTACTTTGTTTTAGAGTATTCTTACCTAAACTTTTCAGCAGGTTGTTTGTGATGTCTGGGGAGAAAAATAGTCATGGAAAGCGAGCGCATTCCCATTATGAACATTCGGACGATGGAAGAAAGAGAAGAAGAAGTTCTGGTGATGACAGAGAGTCATTTACCATATCTTCAGATGATACCGTTTATCGATACTTGTGTCCTTCAATGAAGATTGGTAGCGTCATAGGGAGGGGAGGGGAGATTGTTAAGCAATTAAGGGCAGATACTAGATCAAAGATTAGGATATGTGAGACGGTTCCTGGGAGTGAACATCGTGTTATTACTATTTATAGCACAAGGGATGAGACAAACGACTTTGATGAAATGGATGCCCGTATATGTCCAGCTCAGGATGCACTCTTTAGGGTGCATGATAGAGTTGTTGCTGAAGATCTTTCAGGTAATGGCGAGTCAGATGGAAATCCGCAGGTCACAGCTCGTCTTCTTGTGCCTTCTGATCAGATAGGTTGTATTATTGGGAAAGGTGGGGATATAGTTCAACATATACGTAGTGATACTGGTGCTCAAGTTCGTATCCTGAAGGACGCCCACCTGCCAGCTTGTGCATTGAGTTCTGATGAGCTTGTTCAGGTAATACATTTACTAACACTGTAACACACATGCAATGTCAGGCTTATAAATTAAAACACACAGTATTGGATTAAAACTAGTGTTGCCAAGAAGACATTATATTGTAAAACATCCAAACAGCACTAGTATCAAAAGGCTTTACAAGGCATAAAACTTGCATTACGAAATGCGTGTTTTGCATCTAAACATGCAGTTAATATCCAAGTACAGACCAAAAAAATTTGAGCAGAAGCTAATTTCTTCTTGGGTAATCCTTTATCAGCTACATTCTTTACATTTCTTTTCACGAAGCTGTTGATAAAGATTTCAGTTTTTTTGTAAATTGAAGTATGTGAGGACTGAATAGTTTTACATTTTGCTTTCATGTTAGATTTCTGGGGAACCTTCAGTTGTCAGGAAAGCTCTTTATCAGATATCTTCTCGCCTGCATGAAAATCCATCCCGATCCCAGCATTTGCTTGCATCTTCTGCACCTCCAAGTGTCTATCCATCTGGTGGTACACTTGGGGGTGCTCCAATTATGGGTTTTGCTCCACTTGTTAACCACTATGGAGGATACAAAAGTGACGACTGGCCCCGTTCTTCATATTCATCTCGAGATGAGTCATCACTCAAGGAGTTCTCTCTACGTTTGGTTTGCCCTACAGGAAGTATTGGAGGTGTGATTGGAAAAGGTGGTGCTATTATTAATCAAATTAGGCAAGAAACAAGAGCAGGTATTAAAGTAGATAGTTCGAGTGCTGAAGGTGATGATTGCCTCATTAACATTTCATCCAAGGAGGTATGGTGTACATCTTTTTAATTGGTACTATTTCTTTTGCATGTAAACCGGTTTTTTCTTTTCTCATCTAGTTTTTTGATCTTTGCAACAGCATTTCGAGGATCAACTCTCTCCAACAATAGAAGCAGCGAGGCGCTTGCAACCAAGGTGTAGTGAGAAAATCGAGAGGGACTCTGGCATTGTTTCATTTACAACCCGCCTTCTTGTGCCAGCGTCGCGAATTGGCTGTCTTATAGGCAAAGGAGGAGCTATTATAACTGAAATGAGAAAGGTTACAAAAGCCAATATCCGTATACTGTCGAAGGAAGATCTTCCAAAAGTTGCAACTGATGACGATGAGATGGTGCAGGTAAAACAGCTGTGATATTGTTTTCTTGAGGCAAAAATATTTTGTTTGCTTGGTGCAACTCCATTTTAAGTACTTTTTTGGACATTGTAAGTAGTTATTTGTGCTAAAAAGGACTTTTAAAGACATTATTGATAAGAACTACTTGTCAAATGAAGACATTATGTGCTGTGAAAATACGAGTTATAAGACTATCTCTTGTTTATTTTTGGCCATTGTATTTGCAGATTTCTGGTGATCTGGATGTGTGTGAGACTGCTCTCATGAATATAATAACACGTCTTAGAGCAAATCTCTTTGATAAAGAGGGTTCGTTGCTCCTACCTGTGGTTCCTTATGTCCAAGCGAATGTTCATGATAGACCGCCATATGATGATAGGGATAGCAAAAGACACGGTCGTGGCTACTCTAGTGGATATGGTGGTTCTAGTGATTTCCCCTCTGCTGATTCATACAGTAGCTATGGTGGTTTGCAGGTAGTCCTTATCTTACATTTCCTCCTGCATGAATCTGAAAGCCTTACCCCTTGTGATTTGAGTGTTTTTCCCCCTCATATATATGTAGATGCCTGCGTTTTTGTTTTATTGTCTGATCCATACAATAGCTATATTCACTACATTTATCGATGATATATTTTTGTTTTATTGACTTTGCAGAGTTCTGGTGGTGGAAGTGGTTATGGGATGTACGGTGGATATTCTTCTGGGCGTAGTGGTAGTTCTGGGTACGAATCTTCTACTTTTATGGTTCTTGTCATTTATGTGCTTGAAAAATAGGATGTTTACTTTGATATAACTGTGTAGTACTAGGGGTTGACTAGAAATTTAGCAGAAGCATTCTAGAAGATTTTTTCAGAAATATATTATGTCGTAGTCCAATATGGTCTGGAGTCTTCTGTTGGGAATCTCACATGTGCAACTCTGGTCGACCTAGGTTGCGTTTGAATTGCTTGTGTTTTTTTCTTTGTTAGATCCGATTATCTTTATTTCCCTTCGGAATTGATTGATGCTCTTGTTGCAGGTTGTCTGGACAGGGCCCTGCTCCTCGACGAAAATCTTATTATTAAGGACATGAGTGTTAAGCTGTGGGCCTGCGGCAGGTAAATAATTGCTTACGCTAACTGTTGAGCTGTTTTCGTTGTTGTTGTAGAATATCAAAATGAAAAATGTTACAGTTGCCTAGCCTTAGATCATGAGCATTATATCTTTGTTACCCAGCCTGTCTCCCTCTTAATAGAGTTCTGATTGAGTAATTGCTTATGTTTTCCCTTTCCTCATTTCCCTTCCCGTAAAACAGACTGAGACTATGAAGCTTGCAACCTGCCTCCCTGATGAAGCCTCCAGCCTAAACCAGAAGACCAGATGAAACAGGATTTGACAACCAAATCGCCTACCTTGATGCCTCTAAGAAGACCAAATTATCAGGGGAACTTCACCACTGAAACTTGCCATGTCCATGCCACCAAAATTACCAAGCTTTAAAGTCTATGTTCACGGTTCCTCTTTAGCCAGTTTGCCTTAAGACAGTTTCTATAACACAAGGCTTTTGCTTATCCCTTCCACTGTTTCGGTTAATTCAATTTTTTCTATTTCATGGCCTGCAGTTGTGTGTGCTTTTTAGTATTCAATGTTTAGAACCTTCTGTTAACTTGATGTTACATTTAGGATGTTATCCTTATGTCTAGCAGAGGTTTTGTCATTCTTATGGTATTAACTATCAAGGGAGTTTCTTTTTTACAACTTAATTTTGTTTAATTTTGATGTTTCACTTCCCTTATTTTGTAGCATTTGTCGAGCTGGTTGTTTTCATTGTTTGATTGTGAGTTCCCCCTTGGCTCTTGGTCTTATGAAAAAAAGCGGTCACACAGAATAAAACAAGTATCGTATAGAGGATCTCATTATTTAAGGTGTGTTTGGACCGTTTGGTTGATCAATAACAAATTGTTTATGGTCAAAATGCTGTAGATCTGTAAACTGAATATTGAGAGGGATAAAAGGTATTTGTAAATGCAAAATTGTTTATAAGTGATCATCCAAACACACCCTTATTCTTCTTCTTGAGGCAATAGGTCCAGGTCTGTTTGTGAACTTACGTATGGACAGTTGTTGATGCAGTACGAGGTGTTATAAGGTAATTGATAGGCTACAGATGCCTTATTAGGCAAATAAATGCTTTGCTAAACACAACTGTTTCCAAAATTTAACGTCCATCGCACACCTCAACCAATAACCAAGGCCACCCACCCTAGGCAAAATCAACTATCCTCATAGTAGCTGATTAGTTGTGTTGGCAACATCACCCCTCGGACTTCAATCTGTTAGCTCTAATGCTCATAGTAGCTGATTTCTGAAGAAGGATTAGAAAATAGTTGCCTGTGACCTGTGGGATCGATGCAAAGAGGAATAAGGTTTCAAAGCCTCTACTGCAAGAATTACCAAGTGTAAATCTGTAATTGCACTTAGATCTCAGAATATCGAAGTGCATTTACTTGGTAAACTTGAAAACAGTAACAGAAGATTAAGTCTACCTTTTGAGGTTGGAGGCGGAAAGTTGAAGGATTTAAGAAATAAGGAAGCGAAAGAAATCAGAACAACTGTGTATTAACTCTCTCACCACTCTGTAAAATATTCTCCGAGCCAATGAGATGGAGAAACTAACCTCGATTAATTTCTACTTTAACTTCTTGATCTTTCCAGTGATACTTACATCAAACCTTATATCCCACACTAAGCAATGAGTGCGGATCATCAGCCTGGCTTTCATCCTTCTATCTTCACATGTATGAGTATTAGTCTATTACCTCTGTCCATAACTTGACTACACCATTTTGAAACCCAAAATGATTTTTCTGCTCAAAGAAAGTTTTGCAGAGCACGCCTAACTACACAAAAGAACAGTTGTAGTGCCAATTTAAGTTTCAGGTATCAGCAAAATGGAAGATGGAATATGATGGGCTTTGACTGATCATTGGTGGACAGTATATACCACTGATGTGAGGATTTTCGTAGATGGTGATGTTACAAGCTATATTGCAATTTCAGGTAAATTTATATTTTGATATTTTCTTTTCCTTTTCTGCATGTTATATACTTATATATACTCTCAACCCATGTTATCTACATATTCAGTAGTAGTGTAGCTATTTATGATACTCTTAAGCTTTAATCTCAAGACAGGACATATACCATAAGCAAGAGGCGTGTTTTGCCAAAAAGAAGTTCATCAATCAGATACCAAAGTTTTGATGGAATTGTGTTGTCTTCATATAATGGATTTAACCACTTAACACTTCACACTTACCGAAAAGGCGAGTTTTATACTGATATGGTTCAGAATCAGAGTTTTAATGCTCATAGCAAGCTCTGATGATTGAGAAAGAATGATGATTGAGACAAGAAGAAATTTTGCAGGTACACAATTGAAGAAGGACAATAGCCATGGAAACCAAAGTTTTTTTTAGCATTTGAAGATGAAATGGGCATATTAAGATCTGAAGAAGATGATCAAACATGAAGAAATCTAAACAGGTAAATCGATAAGATTTTCATAATATTAAAATCCTTAATTCTCGCTATTTTTTGAATTTGGTTTAATTTTTTTTAGTGTTTGGTCTCAAGTCTCAAAAAAGTTTCATCAAAATAAGATAATCTCAAGTTGATTTAGGTCGGTCAAAATTTTCAGTTGGTTCTTATTTCGTATGCCTTGACATTTGAGGACCAATAATTTAAATTCAAATTCTCTTTCAAGATCAGTACCAAGTAAAAGGCATTGAAATGTATAGTTCTGTATCAACGTGTTCAATTGTTCATATCAGAATCTAATTTTAAGAATGATAATATGATATATGTCAATATTGACAAGTGTATTGGGCTACATCCTACTGCTCCAATCGAAAATGATATGCGTGAATGTTGTTTTGAATTGTATCTCCGGCTCGGGACTTACAGGAGTAGATACTGATCGAGCTTTTGTGGAAATAAGGATTGGATATTCGTCCATTCGGATTACATTACATATTGATAAGTTTTGGTGGAGATAGATCTAATGAGTTCAACAAAAATGTAGTCAAAGTGACGGAGTAATTGTGCTGTGAATGAAACGTTCACATTGACATGGTAAATTTAGACGCCGATAGGTTGACAACGGGACCAGAGTTTGAGGTTCATGATCGGGGCTAACGGTGACGTTCATGATCTATAATCTTGGCGGGGAGGACCACAATCGTATTGATACGATTATCATTTTGTATATAGAGATTATAGGTGAATAATTACAAAATTTCACAATTGTATTGATATATTCATAACTTTTAATACATATGTTTGACCGATCCGGGTAACATTTATCATTACCAATAACAATTGGATACATGGATTGGATATCCGGACTATCTAGGTAAATGGTTTGTTGCTAAATTACATTTACAAGTTGCATATCTACAATTATTCAATCTTGGAAATTTCTAGATACTCTAAAAATCGATCTTAGTGCACACACTTACCATTTGTTTGGTTGTTGGAAATGAATCTAGTCTATGGGCCCGTTTGGTTTTAACTCCGGAATCGGAAACGGAATAGAAACGAATCTAGTCCATATGTATGACCTTATTCATGAAATTTTTTGGAATCATTCCTTGTGGTTTAAGTAATTGGAGTAGAGTTTGATTACTTTTATACCCTATAGGGTAACAAAATGTGGGGAATCAAATGCATTTTACCTTAAACCACAAGGAATGATTCCATACAATTTCATGAATAAGGATATAGATATGGACTAAATTCGTTTCCATTCCGTTTCCGTTTCCGGGGTTAAAAACAAACGGGCCCTATATGTATTATTGTTTTTCAAATTTTTTGGAATCATTTATTGTTATATAAAGAAGTTGGAGTAAAATTTAATTGATTTTCATATATTATAGGAATACAAAATGGGAGGAAACATGTAAAATTTTTTGGAATCATTTCTTGTTATATAAAGAAGTTGGAGTAAAATTTAATTGATTTTTATATATTATAGGAATACAAAAAGGAGGGAAACATATTTTACATTAAAGATGATAAATCATTTCTCGTTTATGAAGTTAAAACCAAACAGCCCCTTAGTTGTAGTCTATATTAGATGATGTATATTCAGCTCTCATGTCAAATATGGAAACATAAATTAAACAGGGTTAGGACAAACTCATCATATAAACAATTTGTACCCATGGAAGAGAATGCCATTTTTAATAAACAGTTACATTTATGACTTTTTTCTAAATTTTTGTTTAAATTAGTATAACAACACATTACTGTGACTATTATTGTTTAATAATTGTTTGAAAATGTTTTGTAGTACCATTGTTTTGATTTTTCTAATATGATGCCAATTTTTATGGGCAATTTTGGTAAGTAGGTTTTTTTTGAGAAACTATAGTAATAACTAGGCTTTTTAATGTTTCAATTAAGTAAATATACCCCAACCTTTTGTATTTATTCTCAAACTCTACACACTTTTCTATCAAGGGGTACATTTACTAAACATAAAAGTAGAAAAAACCTAATAAACCAAATTGTTTCAATTAATTTTTATTAGAAAGATCAAGTGAATCATTTTGTCTTCGGATTTGTACACAAGTAATATATATAATTTATCAGATATTTTGTTCTCACGGTGCCCTTTTATTGTTCGTGTTATATTTGTGCATAGGCTTGTTAATCTTATATCTATTAAAGCAGAAGGCTCTATTGCCACGTGTCAACGCCATGTTTCTCGAAGCCTAAAAAATTATTTTAATAAGTGATTTCTAAATGCTATTATAAATTGGAAATTGATTTCTAAATTTTTTTAAATATTTAAACAAATATTTTTATAAAAATAGTTTTTAAACTTTTACGGATTTTTTTTTACCAACAGGCATACCTTAACAAATCAATTTAAAAATATAATTAATTATAAGAGATAAATAGGGTATTATTCAAGTACGGTTCATTATTAGGGTAGGGTTGTGAGGCGGAATCTGGACCGTCGATTACAATAACAATCAATGGTTGGATGGAAGCCTAAGATTACCTGGCGGTGGCAAAATTGTAAATATCACAATTTGTAGAAAACACGACAGAACGACTGAAACTCAAGCTCCCTCTCCCTCTTGCTTCCATGGCTAGCTATGGATGATTGTGTTTTGTTGAATGTCAAGCTTGAGAGAGAGAAATCAGACACGAAGCTTGATCGAAATCCATCTACTCTCCATCTTCTATGAGAAGCTTGAACGAGATCCAACAAGAACACTAATTAGGGTTTTTGTTTTCAAATTTCCTCTTGCAAATCATGGATTTTGGTGGGTTTGAAACAGTAATTTCGTTTTTTGTAGTTGTTGAGTTGTAGTTCTTATTGAATTTGTGAAGCTTTAATTTCATTAGATTGGTGTTATTTCAAACTTGGAATTTTAAGGTCCAACAATGGAGTTTTAAGGTCCAACAATGGTGTTTTAAAGACCAACGATGGATTTTTCACTGATTTAGTGGGTTGATTTGGGGTTGTTGTTAAGAATGTGCTGAACTAATCGGATGTGCTATACGAACTAGTACTGATTGTACCGTGCACTATTATTTGTAATACAATGAACTACTTCTTGTTATAATGTGAACTACTCTTTGGAGCTTCTTTTTTTTGGAGCTTCTTTATTATCGCTCTACATTGTTGATAAACAACTAGCTCATAATTTTACAGCTTCAGTTTTTAAAAGCATAAACTACTCTTTTAAATGGCATGAACTACTTGTTTACAAATTATGAACTACTCTTATTTATATAATGAACTACTCTTATGTATATTGTGAACTACTCTCATAAAATTAATTAGTTGTTCTTATATGAACTTTTAGGTTTGCAGCCTTAACAGCGGAAATGTTTATTGAGTCGACATTAGAAATAAATGGGGATGTTGGGTCTTTGTTGCACATTACAAATGACGGATCAAGAGAATGGAAGCCAATATGTGATGATGAGATAAAACCTTGTATTGGAAAGATATTCAAAACACTTGATGAAGCTCGACTGTTTTATGAGAATTATGCAAAAGTTTGTGGTTTTCACATCCGATGTGGATCAAAGCACAAGGACTGTGCACGTCAAGAAGTCGTTACTAGTAGGACACTTGTATGTACTAGAGAAGGGAAGAAAATTCATCCAATACCACCGGTCAAAGAAGAACAGTTTCTAATCGAGTAGAATGCAAAGTTATGTTGAGATTGAAGTACATTGGTCCACGTGGATATACAGTTTCCACTTTTGTTGAGGTTCACACACATCTTATGTTGTCTAATCTATCTCGTGATTTTGCTAAGTAAAAGAGTGATATGACTATTGGACATCAAAAGTATATGTTTTATTGCTCAAAAGCAAACATTGGTCCTGCCAAGTTACATAGGTTACTTCAACAATTTGTTGGTGGTGACGCCGGGATGTTGGTGCAACGGTTCAGAACTTTAGAAATTTCAAGCGAGATTTGATGGCTTTTATATCGGATACTAATGCACAAATGTTGATTGATAAACTCTTTAACAAGAAGGAGGTGTGCAAGAATTTTTACTTCAGTTATGACGTGGATGAGAATGATCAACTTAGTCATGTGTTTTGGGCGGATCCTCTTGCTCGTTGAAACTATGCTTTATTTGGGGACGTTGTTTCCTTTGATTCTACATACCAAACTAATAGGTAATTATTTGAATTTGAACTACCTATGTTATACTTACACTCACTATCATCCATTAACTGCTCCTTTTATATATCATGAACTACCCCTTTATACGACATGCACTACACTTATATGTACCATGCACTAAGATTTTATATACCATGAACGATTCTCTCATATTTTAAAGTAGGTAATTATTTGATTTGAACAACCCATGTCATACTAACATCCACTATCATCCATTAACCTCTCTCTTATACATCATGAACTACCCCTTTATATGACATGAACTACACTCACATATACCATGCACCATGCTTTTATATACCATGAACGAGTCTCACACAGGTTATGAATTATCTCCTCTTGGTATAAATTCAGATATGGCATGATTTTTGCACCATTCACGGGTCTTGACAACCATAAAAGACATGTGATATTTGAAGCTGATCTTTTGTTGAAAAAAGATGTTAATTCATACACTTGGTTCATACACCATTCACGGGTCATGAACTACCCCTTTGATTCTACATTTGAAGTTGCTTCTCACCTTCCATGGAGGGAAGCCTGGGCACCGGAAATACTGTAGTCAGCGAAACCTTCCCAGCCGTTGTGTAGCAATCCGGGCGTTGTGAGGTCGAGAAGCAATTGAACCCGGCCGAAGAAGGTGAGAGCTTGATTTTGCAGTAGAAGACAAGAAAGCGACGAAGCGGACGAACGAAGAGGGAAGCCTGAGAGTTTGATTTTGCAGTAGAAGACAAGGAAGCGGCGAAGCGGACGAACGACCTAGCGAGAAGAGGGAGGAGAAGAGTCACTTTTTTTCCCCTATTTACCCCTAATATTCTACTAAAATTACAAAAAGCCTCAATCAGATCAACGGTGCAGATTTCCCCTTTTATCCGTACCAGATAAATAGGGCCGTACCTGAACGATTATCGAGATAAATACTTAAAAGAAAATTAAAAATCATAGTAATAATTATAATTTCATTCTCCGGATTTTTATTTTACAAATATACACATAAATTCTAAGTATTAAATATTTATTAAAGCTCAACCCGCAAAAAGTGCGGGTAATACACTAGTTGTTATGTTATTTAAAGGGTGAATTACTGAAAACTATCCGTTATGTAAGTTTATTTGTAAGTAATCACTTGTTTAACTTAATATTATCGTAAATCTTCCTTTATAACGGATCCGTCAGCAAAATAACACCTCAATATTGTTACGTCTAATTTTTCGTTAAAAGGCTCCACTTTTCAACATTTTAATACTCCTTTGAACAATAATTATGTTCGGATATAATAACACACTTCACCATTCGAATTTCTAATAAACAAGTGGAGTTTTAAAAAAAAATAATACAAGAACCAAGTTTTTTCCATCAAATTTCCTAAGAATCTTCCCATGAATTTATGTATTTTTTACTTTTTACTTTCTATTGATTAGTTGTGAATGGTGGTGATCATCATTAGTGGCGTAGCTAGGGGTGTTTGGAGGGGTCATGACCCCTATTAAAATATGTCTATATTTTTACTAATGTAGAGTAAATTATAAAGTTACAGTACCTGAGACAGTTATCATTATGAAATTTGGTACATAAAAGTGCAAGTTGGAGACCTTTTGACGTCAATTTTTGGCTCCGCCGCTGGTGGTGATGATTAATAAGCGGTAATATCAATAAAAATAAATACATAAATATACTCCAAACCTTTATGTTATTTAAGATACTTATTAAAAGTTGTGTCGAATCGTATTCGGAAGTATAATGGACCTAAATTAAATGAGAAATAAAGGATCGTAATCGTACTTTTTAAAGGGGACACCCTCCCAATATCAGTTTTTTCATACATGCCGTTTGCAGACTAGCCACTTAAGGAGTCTCCAGACTAGCTACTTTAATGAGTCTAGTACAACATCCCACTAAACCAATTGAGTATTGACATGGTAATCGTACTTGTAAGAACACTTTCATTATCTTCTGTTTTGTCTGTATTTTACTTGAGTGGAGAGTTAACCACCTTCACACCTTGACCTCAAATCTCCCAACAATGAAAAATAAGACCAAATTTATACGTCACTTAGTCAATTACCTCGAAAGTTCATGCTCAATACTTATTCTTCATCCAAGTACATTCCCGGAAGTAACATACCCATTTGACAGAAAATTCCAAAATAAGTGAACCAAATCAACCCACCAAATCGACAATAACACTAAACCTATTCCCACTCAAAATTATGATAATTTATTTTAAAATAAAAAGAACTTGTTTGGCCAATTCCTTTTTTTTATTTTAATTCTAAATTGCTCAAGTTATCCCAATTTTGGGATGATTGTAGAATTTATCTAAACAATCCAAAATTTTCAAAAATATCCTAATATTTTAGATGTGTTACGAATGTAGACGGGATTGTTCATGTGTCTTTCAATAAGGCGGTGACGGGTGGGTTACTCCGGGATACTGATGGAAAGTGGCTGAAACGGGTTGTCTTTCATATCGGTTTGTGTTTGATATTGAAAGTGAAGATGTGGGAAGTGTTTTTTTTTTTATCACAAATGACGTGAGAATTAAGGATTCCGAGTTTGGAGCTAGAATCAAACTTGGTTATGGTTGTGAAGCTATTAAATCATCAAAAGGATCTCACTCATCCATTATAGTTTGATAATGTGTTATCAAGCTTTTCGTAAAGACTGGGTGTTCAGAATTTAGACCCAATTTTGAACAATGACATACATGGAGTTACAACTCCTCATGTTGTGCCAAATTAGTCGGATTTAACTTTATACTAATAAAAGGTAGATTGTTTCACTCTCTCACTAACCATACAAAAAAAGAACAACACAGTGAATCTACTAATACGAATACATTCAACTATTACACATGATTCGCCGTGCTATAAACTAATTTGTTAAAAACTCTTTATATCATAAGTTTAGGGTATCATTCATAATCTATTTAAAAATATTTGGATATATTGTGAAATTTAAATAGCTAATGATATGGTTTGTAATTTTCCTAAATATTGGGGTATTTTAGTCTCTTAAACCTTTATTTTGAAAGGGAAAAGAATAGAAAAAGTCATTTAAGATCCACTAAAAGACCAAAACAAAGACTCATTTCTCCTCTAAAATGGAGAATTCCATGATTTTTCTACCAAATTGCACCCACCAAGCACCTTCCTATATTTGAAGATCTGACCAAGTAACCCTCATCTTCCTCTTCAATGGCGGCTAATTCCAATAGATATTCCATTCTCTATAAAACCCATCTTCATCATTCAACAATTCCACCAAAAAAACATCCCAAATCAAATTCTTCCTGAGAAATGGAAAACTCAACCCATTTGTTCTCTCTAACCAACATGATTTACTTGTTTTTGCTTAGTACTGTATGCAAATTCATACAGAAGTTCATTATGGAATCCAATTCCTTTCTCAAAACCCTAATTCCTCTGTTTGATCACTCTGGTAAAACTTCAAATCCCCCAATTTCTGTTCAAATTGATGAAGAAGACGAAGAATCTCTATACAGTGATGATGTGTCCAGTTTAATGGAGAAGATGGGTCTTCAACCAAGCAAAGAGATGAAGAACAAGATGAATTCAGAAGAAGTTTCTAGAATATTCGAAGAAAGAGAGCCGAGCATTGAGGAATTGAAAGCTGCGTTTGATGTGTTTGATCAAAACAAAGATGGGTTCATTGATGCTTTCGAGCTTCAAAGGGTTATTGAGATTCTAGGGTTAGGAAAAGGGTTTGATTTAGGGGCTTGTAAGAAGATGATTAGGGTTTTTGATGTTAATGGTGAGGATAAAATTGATGCTGATCAGTTTTTTGGGCTTATGAGGAAAGCTTTGTGTTAAGTTTTTGCTCTTTGACCCAATTGATCGTACATAGGAAGACATTTTTTTTATACTTTGTTTTTTTGAGATTGAGAGGTTTTCTCTGAATTTAGTGGCTAATGTGAGTCATGTGACATTAAGTTGAACCCTTAATCCCATTCATCAGGATATTAGTGGCATAATTGTGGTTGATTTTCTTGTGTTAATTGTATTTTATGTTAATAATTTATTATTGTATTGTATAAAGTTCAAATAACATTGTCAGAATATTGACCAAATTATGTTAAATGGTCAAATATCTGTATATTTAAATATTTATTATTTCTATCATAAAACTAAGCATAATTTTTCTTTAAGAGAAAATTGTCTAAACAATATCATCCAATCGTTTGAACTATTATAACGGTACCTTACTTATTGAGTCGGAATAAAGATCAGTATCTGGATCACTGTTCACACATTAAGTTTACATATCGGTATTGAATATCAGGGGCAAAATTGTCCACATACCTTATACATAAAGCTTATGGTACTGCAGATTTTCAACATCGATATGTTAACTTGACGTGTGAACAGTAATCTAGATACTAATTTTTGGTCGGACACACCAGGTGACGTACCGTTCTGATAGTTTAAAATACGAGATATTAAAGTTTAGTCGGCCTAAAAGGGTGTTATTTAACCAATTTTATTTATTTTTATTAGAACATAACTCGTGTTTACAAAATTCAAACTTGAATCTCTTTAAGAAACTCAATTTTGTTCTGCAGAATGGAAGTTTGACTAGAATATATTATAATGTTCTACCCACATGATTTTCACGATATACTTGTTATAAAAGAAAAACATAAAAGCAAACATAAATTGCATTAATGGGCTAACTATTTGGGCCCTTGGAAACACTATATGGGCCTAACTTATGAGTTCATTTTCTAAAGCTGTCCTTCAATAATACACTTAATTATTGGGTTCTCACCAAAAAAAAAAAAAAAAATCATTGGGCAGATAGTATGGTTGTTACTATGATTTATTAACGAAGCTTAGTATTTGCGCGGACATAAGACTCATCAATACGGAGTCCGCATGCAATCCAGATCACACGCATGCAGCATCTACATGCGCGCGACCAATGGCATATGTGGATTTCGCATGCTTTCCAGTTTTCCCTGTATGCCTCGGAAGACATACATTAAAATCACATGTGATTGCTCTCGGTTTTGAAAAAGTTCAAATCAAACAATACATGTATAACTTATTAACTTGTATAAGTGATCCTTTCCACATGAACCAACTTCATATCAAAAATTCTTAAAAAAGAAAAATATAAAATAAAAAAATAAAAAAATAACGAAGGGCGCCAAACAATTGTGCCTCTTGGTGGCGCCAGGTATCAAATTCCAACGGCATTCAAGTCAGAGTAAAAAAGTCGTCAGTGTCAGATTCGGGAAATATGAGAGTTTGAATAAGGGCAAAGTGGTCAAACAAAATAAAACTAATAAAACGTACAGTCACGTGGGCCCCAAACCAACCCCTTCCACGTCCTCACTTCGTCGTCTTCCTTCTTTTTCCTACCATACTTTTTCTCTCTCTCCTCCTCTTTCCTTTTCCCCCAAATTTCTCTATATCAACTGACTCACCTTCGCACTTCTCTTCCCCCTTTTCCTCTTTCTCTCGATCTCCTTTTTTGTCTTCCCGGCGAAGTAATCAACGATGAATCCCAAGAACATTGGCAGTTTTGCATTTGCCGATATCAAGCAGCGTCACCTCGAGATGCTTTTGGAGTTGGAACAGCTCTTGCCACAAGGACAAGCGTCTGCAACCGCCGCCGCTAGGTTTTTCAGCTTCAGTAATGAATATGACGGTGATCTTTCGGCTGCGGATCATGGATTCCGGTTCGGAAACGTGGTTAGTCTGTTCAATTTGTTTCAGGTCGTATTATTTAGATTCTGTTCGTTGTAAAGATGTTTATATTTTCGTACGGTGTTGAGAAATCGCTTTTTTGAGAGCTTGGAAGTGGTTTCGATCCGGTATGATACTCTTATATGCTTTTCATCTCGCTGAAATTGAATTAGTAAGGCCGTTTTTATCAGTTATTGGCGATGAAATGCTGGAGGAATTGGCAAGTAGTTAATTTAGGTTGATTTGATGATTTGTTTATTTTATCCGTATCAAACTCTA
The DNA here is from genome assembly GCA_033239045.1 of Fagopyrum esculentum. Taxonomy (NCBI): domain Eukaryota; kingdom Viridiplantae; phylum Streptophyta; class Magnoliopsida; order Caryophyllales; family Polygonaceae; genus Fagopyrum; species Fagopyrum esculentum. Next base: position 2,334,310 of record BSUD01000002.1, on the reverse strand, counting down.
CTTTGCTTTTCATCCCGTTAAAATTAATCGTTTGAAGATACTGAACATTCAATTTAACTCGATAATAATTCCAGTTGCTGTGAAGGAGAATATGAGATCAGCTAATTTGTTTGTAGTGAATGCTAAGAGAGATAGCCGCGGGGAGAAAGAAAACCGCGGAGATGGAGATCATAAGTTTTGTTCTTCTCATCCAGATATGGATTCCGTATGTCCTGTTTTTATTGTTCCAAGTTTCATATTCTTTCATCAAATTAAATCAGATTTGTCATAATCCGAAATTTTATAGATCAAAGTTTTCAGAATTACTGAATCTAATTGTTTGCGTCATTGCTTGTTAGTGATGAGTTACATCACTACTAACTATAGAAAACTTTATATTTCGTAACTCGTAAGGAGATACATGCTCATACTTATTATTTTATTAAGCCTGAGAATATGAGTACAAATGCAATCATTGGAAGCGAGTTAAGTTTCACAGTTAAACACTGATGTACCTCATATAGGGCTTTTTTATATTAAGGTGATGATATATAGTTCCATTTGATGTGTGTTTTCATCAATTATATTGGAAAGGGTAAACATTCATAATCATCTAGCCCTCCATTATATTGTTTATAGCTTCAGAAAGCGGAACATAATTAAACTGTCACTGTTACCAAACAGGACCAACAAAAGGGCCTTCCTCGTTGTGGCAAACTTTCAGAGTCCCAGTTGTGGTCTCCAGGAGTCACACAGATGCAACCATGTGTGTCAGCTACCATTGATTCACAATCATCATTTTGTGGTATGAGAAAAACTCGCTTGAATACATCTATGAAATGTAGTGTGCAGGTCTTCTGACACTAGAATTCTATAAGTTCTAGATGCAATATGCACTTCCTCAACATAATTATTCTGTCTGAACACTTTCGAGTTTGAGTGACTTCAATTTCTTCTGTTCAAAAAATGATCAGCTGGCACCCCGACATCAAAGCTAACAGCAAGTGCTGAAGACAACAAACCAAGAGCTGCCAGGAGTATATCCTCTGGGGAGCAATCAGACGAAGATGATGATGATGCAGAGATTGAGGCTGGTCCTTGTGAGCAGAGCGATAATCCTCTTGATCTGAAACGAATCAGGAGGTACGTTTAATAGAGATAAAATCAAACCATCTTCTGCCTTGCTGAATAAATGCTAATCAACCTCATACGAAATTTTCATTGCTTTACAGAAAGGTTTCAAATCGAGAATCAGCTAGGCGGTCAAGGAAAAGAAGGCAAGCCCATCTAACAGAACTGGAGCAGCAGGTACATATCCAACTTACTATTTCACATATTTTGCAAGTCTGTTGAATTGGAAAAAGGATAGGTAGGAAAGATAATGTATTGATAAGATAAGTTTTCCACTTACAATCATTGAACAGTATTACTCTTCATATAAGCACCTGGTTAGGTTTGATCTGGGCACTTCCTTTCAGGTTGGGCTACTCAGTGGTAAAAATGACAATCTTTGCAAGCAGCTCACAGAAGCCACCCAACAGCTAAGAGATGCTAGTACCGACAATCGAGTGCTTAAGTCTGACGTTGAAGCCTTGAGAGCTAAGGTTTGATATCTTTTTGGAGTGGATTTTTTTAGCATTTTTCTCTAAATTTTTGCTGGATTTACTTGAAATGGAATTTGAAATACATAGCAAAATAGTTTTCAAAAATAGAAGACATGTACATAATAACAATTGTTTTTCACATGGCAGAACCAAACAGGCTAGCTATAATTATACATGAACCCGCTAAACGAGATCAAATTATAAATACTAGTTGACTTTTCTCATACCTACTTCAATCTTGGTTAGTCTCAAAATTTAAGTTTTCCCTTGGATGAAATTCGTCAGTAGCTTGCTTATGCTTGGGATATACATTTCTGTGCCGGCTTGATAAAACAAACACAAGAAAGATGAAATCTAGTCCATTAAATGATACTTTTAATGGTTGAGAACTTGAGATCTCATTGACTCCTCTGGACTAATTCAATTTGATGTTGACACTCGATCAATTTCAGGTGAAACTAGCCGAGGAGATGGTCACCCACGGCTCATTATCATGCAGCCTGAACCTTCTACAGAGCCACCACTTGGGTTCACCTCAACTGCTAAACTCTCACACTCTCTCACGTGCAACAAACATCTCACCATCATTTGCAGTCCATGGGAGCAACAATCATCTCTTCGGTATGGCGTTTGATCCTCACAACTCTAACATCACAAATAGTAACATAGATATGCTTAATCGCAATGCAACTAGCGGCTTAGTGAGCGACACTGTTAGCTGCGAATCTGATCTAGCCCCTTGGGAGTCTCAGATCTCTACCTTGTCCAACTAGTCAAGTGCTCCGTAAATCGATCTTAGCGCAATGTTACGTGGAGAAGCTCGATCTTTTAATGCTGGCTTAGTGGCTTTGTTTTAGTGGCGCCTTAGCTTATGCTATGTAAAAAAAAGTGTGTTATGGACTTGCTAATCTGCTATTGTTATCCTTTTTATGTTTCAATAACTGAATGCAGTTGGCATATTATAAGTTACACCCGTGTTTGGCTTGGCTTTAGGATTACACATTGAAGTGTCACATTGTAGAGTGACTAATCTCATGTACAAGCATCTTGTACCCCCGAAGGTAGGGCTGTAATATGAGACAAGTTACTCGGACTCGGCTCGGGCTCGGCTCGTCAAAAGTTCGGCTCGAGCTCGTTCATTTTCTAAACGAGCCAAGCTTGAGCACATTTTAAAGCTCGTATAATTTTTAGGCTCGGCTCGGGCTCGGCTCGTTTATAAACAAGCCGAGATTAAGCATGTCAAAGCTCGGCTCGTTCGGGTAAAGCTCGGCTCGTTCGGTTAAAATACACTATAGGAGCATTATTCATGTGGCTCGGCTCGTCAAAAGCTCGGCTCGAGCTCGTTCACTTTCTAAACGAGCCAGCTTGAGCACGTTTTAAACCTCGTATAAATTTTAGGCTCGGCTCAGGCTCGGTGTGTTTATAAACGAGCCGAGCTTGAGTATGCCGATGCTCGGCTCGTTCGGCTCGTATTACACACCTACCCGAAGGCCCTTTTCCACCATGCAAATCCGCTATCTCCTTAGCGTGTCACCGTAGATCACCAATAAAACTGACCGCATCTGGTTCCTTCTATAAGTCTATAAATGAACTCTACGTATATATGAATCTGTGTATTCACTCCTATATGGATTTTTCTACATCTCAAATATTGTCTATAATTCATTTGAATTTATGTTTCAATAAGTAAAATCATAATAGAGTTATGGTTAAAGTAACCAAGAAGCTAGAGTTATGGTTAAACTGATGTACAAGCATCTTGTACGCAGAAGGCCCTTTTTCAGGTTTTTATATTTTACAAAGTAATCTAGGAACTCTACCAAAAAAACTAACGAAGAAGCTAGAGTTATGGTTTACCCAAATATCTAGATCGGTAAAATATCGTGTTATGCTTTTCTGTACAAAAATCTCGTTCTACCGACCCTATTATTCAAAGTTGATCCAAAATCTAAGGGAGCATGCCCCAAGTCTGTTATTCAAAAGTTAGCGAAGCTTTGATATAATTGAAGATAATTGAGCCTGATATCGGACTTGTCCTATCAAATAGGCTAGTATCTAAACTAATTATACAAGTCGAAAATCTAGATATAAGACACAGAATTTACTTTAAAAACGCCATGACTAGTAAAAACCAATTGATTTCATAAAGACGCTTATTTGTATCTCTCTCAAGGCCATAGTGCAATATGGCTTTTCTGTAATATGCACATCAATTCAACAACTCAAAATTAGCTAAAAGTTTGGATTCGCTCATATGATTTACACCTGGGAAACTGCTTCTTGAGATTCTGCCCCTGATGAAGAACTGGAATCCGATTCGAGTCTTTTGAAGGATAATTTAGTCTGCGGAATCTGTCCATTCGAGAACGCTGTGACCTCTGTATCAACTACAATGGTATCGTCGTCCTTGAATTCCCCTCTTAAGATACCCTTTGCAATCTCATTCTCCACGTATTGTTGTATCACACGCTTGACTGGCCTGGCTCCGTAGTTCGGGTCGTACCCCAGGCTTCCGAGCAGCTCAATTGCAGCATCGCTTACCTGGATCCTCATCTTACGGTCTGCAATCCTTTGTTGCACCCGTTGTAGCTGCAAGGAACATCAAGATTAAGTGAGATGAATACATACCAAGGATGATAACTTGGTTTCAGTTTGATGCACATTCCAGTCAAATTATGCATATATGAACCCTGTTCAGAAAATTCTCACTCTGGAATATTTTGCTATCCAAACACACCTTGATGCATAAAAATCAATTCAAGAATCTCCAATTTTATTCATCACAATTGTTAACTTGAAAGCATTTAGTGGTTACTGATCGAGTCATGAAAATATATATGATAACATACCTGAAGAGTGCAACGTTTAAGGCCATGACGAAAAAACAATCAGCGACTTCACCTTGATGAACTAACAGCTTATTGTAGAGTTATGGGTATGCTATATTCAGAGACTGTATTATCAATCAAATTTAATCTATTCTTTTTTGTTATTTTTAGGTTCAAATTTCATCTTAAACTAGAAAAGCCAACAAGTTCAAACTCAAATGAGTCAAATCTGAAAGAAATGGCTAAAGCAAGAGGGAGTAGAGATACATACCTGCAATCTGACAATGCTGTTGATCTGTTCACGATCCAGAGGCTGGAAAACTATGTACTCGTCAACTCGGTTCATGAACTCTGGACGGAATATTGCCCTTGCAGCATCCATGACCCTCTGCTTAATAGTCTCGTAAGCGACCTCCTTTGGTGAATTCTCATCGTCAGTGTTGAGTATATACTGAGACCCAACATTTGATGTCATAATGATGACGGTGTTGGTAAAGCTCACGGTGCGACCTTGAGAGTCGGTCACTCTTCCATCATCTAGAATTTGGAGGAAGACATTGAAGACATCAGAATGGGCTTTCTCGATCTCATCAAATAAGATGACTGCGTACGGCCTCCTCCGGACTGTCTCTGTTAACTGTCCTCCTTCCTCATACCCAACGTAACCAGGAGGAGCACCAATTAGCCTTGAAACAGCATGCTTCTCCATGTACTCACTCATGTCAATTCGTACTAGAGCTTCTTCAGTGTTGAACATGTATGAAGCCAGTGCCTTTGCAAGTTCGGTCTTTCCAACACCAGTGGGACCCATGAACATGAAACTAGCAATTGGACGACCGGGATCTGACAAACCAGCTCTTGAACGTTGGATAGCCTCGGCTACAGCTGTCACTGCTGGATCCTGACCCACTACACGTCTATGCAGTTCTTCTTCGAGATGTAGAAGCTTCTCTCGTTCTGACTGTTGCAGCTTGGACACGGGAATTCCGGTCCATTTGCTAACAATTTCAGCGATGTCACTGCCTGTTACTTCCTCACGCAGCATCGACTTCCCAGATTTCATGTACTCATCCAGTTCTTTTTCTGCACTTGTAAGTTGCTGCTGCAGAGTGTTTAGGCTCCCGTACTTGAGTTCAGCAGCACGGTTAAGATCATATTCTCTTTCAGCTTGTTGAATCTCAACATTTACCCTGTCAATCTGCATAAACCAGACACCATTAAGTAGAAAGGCCACAAAACAAAATAGAAATAACGGCTATGAACAATGTTATCACAAACCTCCTCTTTAATTGATTGTATACGAGTCATCACAGTTTTTTCATGCTCCCACTGTTCGGTCAATTCAGCTTGTTTTTCCTTTAATAGTGACAATTCTGCATCAAGGCGGTTGAGCCTGTCTTTTGAGGCTTTATCAGTATCATTTACAAGAGAAAGCCTTTCCATCTCCATTTTCAACACAGATCGATTGATTTCATCAAGCGCTGTAGGCTTTGAAGTAATCTCCATTTTCAGCTTAGCTGCTGCCTCGTCAACCAAATCAATAGCTGTAAAACAAATTAGCATGTAGTGTCAGAAGACAATCAACAAGAGTATATATTTTGTAGGCCTGATAGTTACAAGTTACTAAATAAAGTATAAAAAACAATAAAATAATACCAGACACCATATAGACCAAAACTAACTCAATAATAAACCTTGATGGAACATACTTTATCTAACTTATTGGCTACAATTCTAGGTGACAGTCCTTTCCGAATTTTGCAAATTCTGGAGGTATCTTCTTGGAAGAGAGAGGAATTTAGGATTATTGATTCAGCCCAACTATCCACGGATGTTCATACCATATGGTCCTTTAAAGGTTTCCTCTAGTAAATGTGTTAATGTTAGCTTGTAAATCATGACTCTACATCTTGGAAGATCTGGTTCCAACTAAAGGTATTGACTGATTAAGAATCATGGATTACGTCAACATTTTGTGGTAAATAGTGTCAAACTTCCATTTAAATGATTATAAACTACAAGAACTTAGTTACCTTTGTCTGGTAAGAAGCGTCCACTGATGTAGCGATCTGAAAGAATTGCAGCTTCTACAAGTGCACTGTCAGAAATCCGTACCCCGTGATGCAGCTCATATCTTTCTCGTAACCCACGCAATATGGATATTGTATCTTCTACGCTGGGCTGGTCAACATAAACTTGTTGGAAACGCCGCTCTAAGGCTGGATCTTTTTCAATATACTTGCGATATTCATCTAATGTAGTTGCACCAATACAGCGCAATTCTCCACGACCAAGCATGGGCTTCAAAAGATTACCAGCATCCATTGCACCATTAGTAGCACCTAAATCAAGAACGACAACAGTAAGTTGACTTGTCCTGAATCCTGATATACAGTAGAGTATCTAAGACTAATAAAGCTACTTCGTTATGTCATCTTACAACCATGCTAGCTAGGTGAAATTTGACACACAAAAACAAAGAGATAAAATTCTTATGTCACTACACAGTTCACATATACTAACTACTAGATCTCAGGTTAACAATCTAGCTTAGCAAATAATCAGACAAATAATTTAATCAGGTGTCGAAAGTACTAGTTTATTACAAGTGCATGAAATATTACCTGCTCCAACAACCGTGTGGATCTCATCAATAAAAAGGACTGTTTGTCCTTCTGCCTCTGTGACTTCCTTCAATACAGCCTTCAATCTATCTTCAAATTCCCCTCGGTACTTAGCTCCAGCAATGAGTGCACCCATGTCAAGTGATATTAACTGGAAACAGAAAATCATTTTTATAAATATTATAGCATAAACTATTGTTGCACTCTGCTCCCTTCACGGGAGTGATTCAGGAAATTGAAACAAAGGAAACATTTCAAAGCAGCTGGAACGCTGGGAGTAATGTTAAGAAAATTATACAGCCAGAGTCATGCAGACATCAGCATTTGAGTTCATACATGCACAAGAAGCAATGACGATATCAATATGCATATAGACCAAATTTCCAACACTAGAGAGACGAGATACCTTCCGGTTCATCAAGGCTTGAGGTACATCACCTTCAACAATTCTTTGGGCAAGCCTGTTGCAATAAAAAAATAACAATTATGATATGACTCTTTCAACACACACGGTTACTTAAATCACTTAAAAACAAATACGAAGATGCAACTACTTCTAAACTCGCCTACTTCTATATTTGAGCTATTTCAATCCACTTAATTAACATTATATTATAGAAACGTACCCTTCAGCTATTGCAGTTTTACCAACCCCTGGCTCACCAATTAGTACAGGGTTGTTTTTAGTTCTTCTGGAGAGAATTTGGATACACCTCCGTATCTCGTCATCTCTACCTATGACAGGATCAAGTTTTCCTTCTCTGGCCGCTGCAGTAAGATCTTTCCCATATTTCTCCAAAGCTTCATATTTTCCTTCAGGATCTTCAACAAGACAGAGAATACGTACTTTCAGATTGCAAGGAATTTCACAAAAACAAAACAGCACATACTTTCAGATAACAAAATAAATAATTTTTTACAAGTTTTTTTTGACAATTACCTTGGTCAATAACAGATTGCTTTCCCCTTACTGCCTGAATTGCAGTCCGTAATGCCTTCTCGGAAATTTGATAGTCCTTAAACAATTGCTTTCCAAATCTCTTGTCCTGAGCAAAAGCAAGAACCAAGTGTTCCACGGACACAAATGAGTCGCCGTACTCTTTCTTGTATTCCCTTGCTTTCGAAATCAAGTTTTCCAAATCTCGTCCTAGCATGGAACCCGAGGATTCACCGAGAACCTAAGTGCCAACGAAAAATAAGGATTAGCTCCTCTAATAGAATTACTCTTTCTTGTAATCTTCCACATTTACAAAATATTGACAATTTGTACACAGTAATACCTTAGGCTGACGTTGTATATATTTGTCAGTCGCCTCTAACAGGCGAGTATTGTCAACTCCAGCCTTTGAGAAGATTCGGCGAGCAAGTCCATTCTTCTGCTCTAACAACGCTTTCATCAAATGTTCAGTCTCCACAATCTGATGTTTATTCTCCTTGGCCACCTCCGGAGAAGCAACAATTGCTTGCCATGCCATTTCCGTAAAGTCTTGTTGAGTAATCTGAACATATGTATGAAAATTAGTACATAAAATGAAATTAAGCGAGATTTAGCATCACTGCATAATTAAAAGCATATAGCAGAAAAATCACCCTGCCACTAGTAGAGGTATCACATCGAACAACAAGCGACCTCGAGCGATTCGAGCTACTCCATTGGCTCCGATGAAGATTAACATTGCGGAAACTACTCAATTTAAGAGGAGAAGGAGTGGGATTAAGAGACTTAGGGTTTAGAGAGCGAATGGCTATAGCACTTCTGCGAGTAGTAGTTGAAGATGATGATGAAACAAGAGGACATCGAAGGTGAACGCCGGCAGAAAAAGAAGTCGTCGCCATTGAAGACGTCGGAGGATGTGAAATTGTGAATTGAGAAAGTTCAAGATGATAGAGTAGATTGAATCGGAAGAGATTAAAAGAGAGTGAGGGTTTGGCTTTGCGTGGGAATCGAGAAACAGGTGGAGATTTCGAGTAGCTTCCAGTGAAAATTGGGAAATGCAGGGGAGAAAGTGAGAAACTGTTTGGTTCACACGCGTATTCTTCGTTTATATTACGTCTGGTTCGGATAAATTAGCTTTGAGGAATTGAGGGTTAAATTGAATTAATATTTTATTAGATAATTATTTTATTTCTATATCTATAATATTTAAGTTTAAATTATCTCCTTCCTATTTCCTACCAAAAAATGTTACATTATATTTAGAGAAAATAATGCATGATAAAAAAATCGATACATTTGTTTAATGATAAATGTTGCTTTTGATGTATACTTTCATTTTATATTGTTCTATTATATTTATTAATTATCTCAATTTTGATTTAGCATGTAAATTTCATTTATTTTGAAGAAATCCTATTAATATTTCAAATTATTAGTAATTGAGTGGTCCATATCAGAGTACGATGTGGAAGTAAAGATTTGTATCCTCGTGTATGTACATGCAACACTACTGCACTACATGAAGGTCGAATTATATGTATGATAATATATATTTATTCTATTTTATTTGAGCTATTATAATTAATTAATTATACAATACTTAAATGTTATTATGATTGATCTATATTTATTTTATAATTAGATCAAAAATAGATCAAAATAATTTTATATTATTTTGATATAATTATGAAATAGCTATCATATTATAAAATTTATACCAAAGTATTATAATAGTTTTTTATAATATTATATGATTGATGAACTATTATCATGGATTTTATATAGATAGATTACAATATTATAGTTATCGGTGTTTTATTTGAAATTTTGGGTATTATTACTATTCTTGGACTATATTAATGGTTGAGACTACATAATGTTTACCATTAAAGCAAATTATTTGGTCGTCACATGTTCATATCATATTGAGCCGTTAAAATTATATTGACCTATAATTGTGTTCAAGTCTTATTGAGTCGTTCAAATTATATATCGACCTATAATTGAAATCAATCGTCACACCTTAATTTTTTTAGTTTTAAAAAATCTACATTGAGTCTCATAAATATCTAATCAATACTAGCTCAACAAAAATCTTAATTTATAGACTTTGAGGATGAACTATTAAGATTTTCATGACATGTTAATATGTTATGTTAAATTGACCGAACGGGAAAATTTAAAAGAAATAAAAGCATACCCAAGAGAAATTCCAAAGTTTGGTCAAATTAGCTAAGTAAGCCTTTTTGAGAATTTCTATATTAACTACACATGCTTAGTAAATGTAACCCTAATCAAACCCCTTATCTTTCAACTTCAATTTAATAAAAGTGATAAAAATTGAAGGGAACACAAACCTAATAAAAATAGAAAATGGTCTATTTGGCCAAATTCTTTTAAGTTTTATTTAGATCCGTTCGGAAACCCGGGCTTATTGGTGTAAACGACCTCTGAACCGAGCTTATTGGTGTAAACGACCTCTTAACCAATCAGTGAATGAGATTTATGTTGTATAACCTTGGTGAACTATAGGCTATAACTATGACAACCTTGTCAATGCAAACAACCAATATAAAATGAAACACAGAAAGTCTTAGGCCTGTATAGCCCAGATTCAACATTCATCCACCACCCCTTTGAGGAATCAATTACACCCATACAAATTTCATATAGTTTCATATGAAGCATTGAAATACAGTAATATCGAACAATGCAAGCTGGGCAGGAGGATGATCAATCACATTCAGATTCACCATTGTAAGAACTGAAAATGGCAATTGTCCCTTTGGTTCTTCTCTCACATCAAATAACCATATCGAGAATGTTTAACCAACCTAATCTTGCTCGACTGCTCGAGTGATAATATATCGAGCAAAGAGGCTAAAAAAGTACAAACATTATTGATGAGATGAATAAGCAATACTCGACATGCCTGAATGGTAGGCACAAAGAATTAGAGAAACGAAAGACAAATGTATCGGATAACAAACCAGCCAAGGTAGCCACCTTTCATTTCTATGATCAGAGATATCACATTATCACGCAGACACACTTGTTCTGGTCTAGAGGATTCGTTGTTTTCTTTTCTGTAACCAAAGAAGCAACGCATTGTTAACGTAGAGAACACGAGTTAATGTACATGATGATGTTCCAATGACTGGGCTGAGGGAGAATAGGGAAGTAATATATACCTTTGTCTGTAGAAGGGCGCTGAACCACAACATGCATTGTCAAGACTCCCTCAGGTAGATCACAATATGGGCTTCGACAATTTTTCACTGTTTTATTGTTCTCCAAAATCCTTCCGGAGCTAATCAACTTCAAGTCTTTCACTGTTTTTGGACCATTTTCCTTGTCTGTAGAAAAAAAAAACAGATAGACAGATGGTAAACCGGACAATTTATGTCAAAGAAATTATAACCTCATCATACAATGATACAAAAGAGACTAAGCTTGTACATGGTCATCGGTTAAGTCATCAAAACAAAGTCGATAAGAAAAAGAATAAGAAAGAATTGGGTGAAGCATACTCTTTTTTATGGGCTTTTGTTTTGTATACCCTCTAATTTTTCCCACTCTAATTGACTTACCACTATTACTCTATTAAAGGCATATTTCCCTAACGAGTTTATGCTATGAGTACTCTTAATATAGTAATAGTTGTAAAAGGTCTGGTTAACCGTTTTTACCCAAAAAAAAAAAGGAAGGAAACTATAAGGTCAAATACATGAAAGTTAATTAGGGAAAACTATAGATTAAACAATCTCCTTTTACAAAAAATCACCCATTAAACAAGAATTTGAAAGATAAGCACTTGTAAAATAACCTCTAATAGCAAAACACCACCCTTGTGCCTTTAAAACACTTACTAGTGAACATGTTAAAATTTTAGAAAGGGCATTTTGGTCTTTTTCTTCAATTTTAGGGCCCACTAAGATGACATAATTAGGTTGATCTTTTAGCTAACACATTGTTTTTACAAACTACTTTGTTTTTAACAAATTCTTGTTTAGTGAGTAATTTTGGGAAGAACGAGCATTTTAATCTTAATTTTTGTGTAGATTAACATTTGCGTGATCAATCATAATAGAAACATATATCCCAATCATAGAACAGTAATTAGTAACAGCAAGATTAAGTGATTAACTAAATCTGTCATACATTAGCAAGAGATAAGGGTGGGAGTGAAAGAGACCAATCATAGAACAGTATAATCAAATTAACTTCAAATTCCATAAAAGGATTTCAACACAGTAATAATATGGATTGTGAGCAGCGAAAGTTTAGGCGGTATGTGACATAGCAAAGATACAAGCAACCGGTTAGCTTTAATGTGTGTGATGCAACTTCATTTACTTCTAAATCATTGTCCAGTCATTTATGTAAACAAAGCGTTTACAACAACATAAAGTTTAGTGGTAAATTATTTCAGGTGCCCAGACAGTGTGTGTGACTGTCCTATATATGTTTTCTAGGTTGCATGAATAGAAACATGGATGCTATACACATATGGAAGCACCATTTCTAGAAAACATATATAGGATACATTCACGCACTGTGCATGGATAGAAACATTAGCAAGGAATTAATGCTATTCTCTTACAAAACAGAACTAATGTGATCCCCATGTGCAAAATACTTTATGAAACTAAGCTTTTGTCAAATATTCCTTGCTATGCAAACATAGACAGAATATGAACAAGTTCTATGGCAATAAAGCAAAATTAACTTATTAGATACCTTTAGGCCACTGAGCCAGGATGTTTTCTTTCAAAGTAGCAACACTTGTAGCAGCTGGAAAGCTTTTAGGGCCTATATCCGTTCCGTCGGTTAACCGGAACTTGATTTCTAGTCCATTCTGTTGTGCTCCAGGCATACTGATCGTTAGTGTCTCAGGGTAGAATCAACCGCCCCCTCAAAATCAATAGATTCAATTCAAGATGATTTCTAACTGCTAAATAAATCCAATTGGCTCTTGTAATGGAACAGAGATTTCAACAATTCATAGTCCAGTAGTCTGAAACCTGCCACGAAACTGAATTTCATATAAGCAGCAAAAACAACAATCCTCGAACTATCTGATTGTAACATTCAAGAAATTTAAACCTAGGATTATGGAAAGGTAAGAAACTGATTAAAGTAATAAAAACAGATTGAAGCCCTAGATCTATCGACAAAGTATCGCATACAAATCGATAAGGCTAAAAGAGCTAAATCACCATGAAATCCATCGTAAATTCGGTAACGTCCGAGCAATTGAATTCGAAAGTCAATTCTATTAGCGAAGATCAATGATAAGCTATCACTCGATTAAAATCAATCATAATAGAAACGAAATCGAAACGCAAAGAAATAGAAATGGAACAAAAACAAATCAAACGGACAATAAATCAATCGAGTGCGAACACGCACTAACCTGGCTTTCTCTCTTCTTCGTTTCCTGACTGGGGAAATCCTTCGAATGCGAGAGACCAATGGGAGCAAGAGGTGTTCAGTTATTTCAGAATGTATGTAGAGAGAAATCGCAAATACCAATCCTTGAAGAAGATGCAGCCGTATACCTATTGTAGTTTATATATGGTAATTGCATATTTGCATGGATAAAGATGCATAGTAAGATACTGAAAAGTACGAAAACAACCCGTAAATTAGTCGAAATTGTGTAGAACCACCCATTAAGTAGATAATTACCTAAAACTGCCTATATTTTACAAACTAGATAATTAACTGCTTTCGACGATGGTCATAGAGGTCCAGAGACGATGTCCCCTGGTCCTCCGGAAAAAATTAGCCTAGTATATTTTCGGCTCATATATTAGATTCAACATATTTTATTGATAGGGTTTATATCTTTTAGATATTATCAATTATTTATACATAAAAAGTTTTTATTTATATCGTGATTGAAAATAATAATATCTAAATTTACAATCATATACACATATAACTTGTGTGTCAACACGGTCTTTTTCAAAAACATCATTAAACTTTTGACCAAACATCCATGTATAATCAGTCATAAACAAAAAAAAAAATTCAAAACATAATACCACATCAATCAGTCAATCATCATGTTAGCGATGGAGTTCACCTTTCATTTAACTTTTGAAATTGGAGGTGGACAATTAGTTTCACAGGACTTGCACGATGCGTTGGAATCATTGGACTTGTCATTTAGTTGTGAAAAATTGAAGAAACAATATTACACGAGTGAAATGAGTGTCTACATAAAAATTAAATAAAAGGTGTTTGACGTATGTCTTACGGCAATGGTATGATTGAGTCTCAACATAAAAGTTAAAGAAGGTAACTTTTGCTTAGTCAAATTATTGTTTTTGGCGAGTTCTTGCTTAGCCAAGTTATCGTTTTTGGCAAAATCTTAATAGAACTATATTAGTTAATACGTTGTCAACCATAAATGAGACTGATAGGTTCATATACATTTAAGAGGTGATTTATCATACTTTGTTTCGCCTTTTAGTGCCGAAGTACAATGACACTATTCACAATACCGGAAGAACCTATCACCCGAATATCTAAAAAATTTATAAATTTAGTCTTAAAATCACAAAAATATTTAATTATTGTTTATGTTTCATGTTATAAATAGTTCTATATAGAAATAATTTTGTACTAAGGTTTAGGGGTGTTATATGAGCCGAACGAGCCGAGCTTTAGCATGCTCAAGCTCGACTCGTTTGCAAACGAGACGAACCCGAGCCGAGCCCGAGCCGAGCCCGAGTAGCTCGCCTAAAATAATGCTCTCATAGTGTTATTTTAGCCGAACGAGCCGAGCTTTACCCGAACGAGCCGAGCTTTGACATGCTCAAGCTCGGCTCGTTTATAAATGAGACGAGCCCGAGCCGAGCTTTTGACGAACCGAACGCGAGCCGAGCCCGAGAAGCTTGTCTCATGTATCAGCCCTACTAAGGTTCAAAATTAGTTTGGAAATGCACTATAAATTAATAACATTTATAACTATTAACCGCCCACGGATTAACTCAGAGCCACACGGTCACCCGCAGGGGGATACATTTGATAAGGTTAACGGTCACCGACAGGTGAATATAATCGTTAAGGTTAAGGGGCAAGTGATGTCACACATCACTCAACCCGTTGTCGTCACCCAACCCATTATTATCCCTAATTTGGAGCGTTTTATCATATAAAAACATTTTCATATGTTCACAAGTGATTAGTGTTATCAAACATTTTATTTGGATAAGGATCACAATTTACCCACAAATTAAAAGATCCTCAAAAGCCTTTTAAACTGATAAGTAACTCATTCAACACTAACAGCAATCAAGAGTGTTCTTGCCATTATCAACTTATAGCAGAAAAATCAGCACCACAAACTGATTTCTGAATAACACACCACAAACTGATTTCTGAATAACACTACTGCATTATCAATCAAATAAATGAAATTAAGAATCTCTGCACTGTTCAAGTTAACAACAATATCATCACCTACCAATAAGTTTGAATTTCCATCCGTCCTGTAAAAGATCAAATTACTCTCAAACTATTCGAGAAACAAAGAATTTCAACGAATAACAGATAAACCGATCCGAGAAAAAAAGGCAAATAAAGGTGAAGAGAGGAAGCAGAATTTAGAACAAAGAGATAATAAGGACAGAATACTTCCCCTTGGTAGACCAGAGTGTCTTCTACAATGTTGTCTGTGACTCTGTGCAACCTGAACCAATTATTCTGTCGTATGAACTTTGCAAGCAGGCCCCTCAGAAGGAAAAAAAAACTAAAAAAATAAAGAGTTTAATCTTTTACTCTACCAAAAAGAATTACCATGTTGTATATTTTACATATGGAAAGAATGAATATTGTTGCCCACAAATTTCTAGCAGATTCAGGGTGTAGGTGGGCGCGGTGAAAAAATCTGAACCTGGAAATTTTACGCCCATCATGATGCAAGCTTGATTCCATGCTTTTACCCTTTTGCTTAAGTATAGACAAAAATCTCGAATAGCCGGGAGAAATCATGTAGGGAGTTACCATGCCAATGTTTTTGAGGTTCTTCAGTATCCTGATGTTCTTCTATTTCACCTGGTGGGTTCAGTTGATCAGCTATGACTCCAAGATATGACAATTTTTTACAAAGTCATTTGAGTAGTTAACATATTTGGTCCAAAATGGACGAAGATGCTCAAAGCCGATGGGCAACCATGGTTTTGATTGACCATTGTAATGAATAACTGCAGCCATTTTCACAGTCTCGATATTGGTCTTGTTTTGATAGCCTAAACCGAGCATATGCCAAGATGGGTCAATCGGGTGGATGTGACCTTTGAATGCAATTAAAGCAGGAGGGAGAGTGCCGAGCTTCCAAAGAGTCAAATTTGACTTCAAATTCTGCAGAAAGAAAGGGAAAATGAAATGCAATACAATCTTATACTGCGTGACATCAACTATGATTAGAAGGGAAACTGTAAGGCCAACAAATACCTAAAATGACAACTATTCTTGAACAGAAACAGAAGGCTATAACAACAATTATTTTCATGCAGAGAGAGTATGGCACATGAAATAGTTCCTCACTTCCAGGACAAGTTAAGGTATGCTCTAACTCAAAAGAATATGGCAGAAAAATAAAAAAGCATTCAAAGAAGAGTGCAGTTTATGGATTTGAATAATGTTGATCAGTAAGGTCATTAGGTAACAAGGTGTTCTTATATGCCACAAATGACTAAATAAGCACCAATAGATTAGGGGATGCAGCTCAAACAACCAAACTAAAATACTCTGTCTAAGTGAAGTGAAAGAGATTGGTTCTTTTGAAAATATTAATGTTAATAATTCTACAAGAACGCTCGAATTCCCCTACTTGTATATTACAAAAAAAATCCTATGTTTGAATGTTGAATATATGTTTCTGCTTACACTTCAAACTGTTAGCTTAAAAGAAATCACATATTATATGGTTAGTTTTTCTTTTGTGAGGTGTGGTTAAACACTACATAGTATTTTATGCGGAAAAAAAAAACTATTCTTATCCTAATAGGGAAAAACAAAAATCCAGAAACTATTAGTGTTGAGTGAAAAATAGAAATATAAAAATAAGAAATACAACAGATTAGTTACAAGCCAAGACAAAAAATTGCTACCTTATTTACCCAAGAATGATAGGTTTCTCTGATATTTGTCATCCTCCATTTATGCAAATCAAAGATATTCATCCCATAAGCCCATGCACACTCGTCAGGATTCAAATTCTGTAAAACTAAAGGATGAGAGAAGTTGAAATAGTTCTTGAAGCGTTTAGACATGACCCATTCATCTTCCCCCCTGCATGTTTCTACAGCTCCGTTTACCTTCCCCTCAAGGTCTATCTCCCAAAGTGGAGTAAGATCACGTTGAATTACCACATCATCATCCAGAAAAACCACTTTGTCCAGGCTTGGAAAGAGCTGTTAAATAAAACAGAATAATCAACTCATCGGTATAGATGCTCTACATAATCACGAAGCACAAATTAAACGGCCCTTCATGTTTTGAAAGTAAAACATATGTTCCAAACTAATCAATATCTAGTAAATGTCTTCTTGCATCCCAGTTAAGCCCTTTTGATCTCCAAAAAAAATTGCCAATATATTTCTTAAAATTGTGTAATGGACAAACGGGTTGACCATTTGATTTTTTTTTTATTCCCTGAAGTGCAGGATAGTATTTTGCAAGTAGGTCATGTATGCGGTAACTTTCTTAGTCAACAGCACATAAACACATCACAATTCAATGGATGCGATAATTTTATACCCTTAAACTAGAGCACTAATACTATGATTTAAACATGACCTCCATAACTCATTGGACAGCCTGCTTATACAAGAGAGTAACATATTTGGAGTGAACACAAAGTGAGTATATCTACCTCAGGAAGATAGATACGTAGATGATTCAGCAATGAAATGTACTTTGGACTTCTAGCTTGCAGTTTTGATGCAAAGGTTCTTGGAGTAGTCTCGCTGAGATTGGCGCCAGCAATGTGATTCCCATGGTAATAACTCCTAACTGCATTGTGGCTTTCAATAGCTTCAAGTACCGGCACATTCTCCCTTGTTAACCAATCAAACTGGTGAACACCTTTTACTTCAAGAATAGCAGGGTACACGGGATTTAATGCAAACCATGCATGCATGCCAGCATATGTTTTCTTGTCAGTGATCACATGAAAAACTATCTTGTCAGGCTTTGAAGACGACTGAATAGTGGACGAAACCACAACTGAAGCAGCCAAGATATTATCAGTTGATAAAACAAAATGATGATAAGAGTTATCAGACAGCAATGGAAGCAACTCTGGAGCAGGCAACTGTTTACGTGCATGTGCATTTGAAGAATATTCATCAGTCAAACGCAAGGAAAGGCAATGGATCCCCTTAGGAATTGAACTTGCAGCAAAGTGCTTATTCATCAGCTCAGCAAATTTTGCTTCCCTGATCTCCCTCTCAAATTTCTCCATCTGCATAGCAGTAAATTTCTCAGTCTTAATGACTTATAGCATTTTAAAAGAGTCTAGAAAAACCAAAGTGTGCTACGAAGATAAACAATTGAGGGAAAAACAAGATAAAAGGGAGGAACTACAGTAGTTGATTAAAATAACTATACTTTGCAGCACATTCTTCTACCAAATAGACCGCAAGCAAATTCTCAAACATGATTGAAAATGTTGCACGTACAGATTCAGACATCTTGCATTATATAGGCACAGAGTTTAATGGGATGAAATGCAACAACAGTGTGTGGTGTATTCAACATGAAGTCTATGTTTTTTTCCTTGAAGCTATTTAGGAATCATTTTATTTACATTACTGAAAATTCCTTCATCCAGGGTACATTTATTAGAAATTCTACCAAACAACTTTGGGGGAATTACATGAAACTACGCAGCATAGAAGTATTCTGCTGAACTTCACAAATCATCTCATAGTAGAACACCACTCTGGTGGTTCTTCACTATGCAGGAATGCCAGGAAGCCATGAACCGCAAAGCATTTGATTAATCCTTAAACTTGACAAGTAAAAATAAAATATACAGTAGCTAGGTTGTTTGTAATTGTGCCCTAGAGAGCAATAGTCAATAGGGGGGACAAAGAAAAGCACCTTCCTCAGACACCCTAAAGACAACCACCACCAACCCAAAACATAAGGATAAAGAGCTTCATCAAACTCCCCTTAATCTCTAACTAGGGATAGCTGAAAGGTATAATAAGATAAGTCTTTGCAGAACCATCTTTAGAAGTTCCACTGACAATAAAGTATCTCGGAAAAATTGAGGCAACATGAGGCTCGAAATTTTGACAAGAGTTCAGTCTGAGGGCATGCTTAAAAACCCATTTGGGTGTTTCTTCCACCATATTGGGGCAGTTTATACGACTTAAGGGGGTGGGGGGTCGGGTCTTCACAACAGCGGAGAACTTTCAAAGATTATGTCTTCCCTTACAAAATTGTTTTAGTTTAAAGCTCAGTATTTAAAACAAAAAAATTGCAGCTACAAAACAGAATTAAAAGAGAGAGCTTTGAAGTGGATATAGACATGGCTGATTCTTCGTGTCCTAGGAAGTCAGATTGAATGTGTGAAATGTATACTGGAGGGTGAATGAGGTTATACTGTAGTCAAGGTATTTCCTATTTATCATCCCATTCTTTCCATAACCAAATCAGGAAAGTTGCTGCCATCTTGTCCATTTCTCTTGCATATCATGGATGTAGATCAATGTTAAAAAAAATACACACATAGCTTTTAGTTTTTTTGAGATTCAAATCATCGCATCAGATGACACGATGCTTAAAAAAGCACTAAACTTCACACAGGGTTCTTAAAAACAACAGCTTACATTTATTATTGGGCCAATTTAAGTCTAAGTGAGACCAGGTCCTATTTCCACAGAGCATTACAGACATTTTTGAGAAAAAGAAACAAAATCATTCCTTATGTTAAAACATTTCCTTTTTTTCATTCTTAAGAGTTTGAAAAGGCATTAAAGAATTTATTTAGAATCCCAATCAATTTGGTATCCCATCTCCAGCAAGCAAAGCCATAAGCCCAATTTTTTTTAAACATTCTACAAAAATCTACATACTCCAAGTGTAGCTTCAATAACAAAATTGTTACATGATTTTATTGCACAATAGGAAATTTCTCCCGTGCCTCTTTTACATGGTTACCATTTATTGTTTTATTACTTGTTCCAAGATGCTCAACCAAATACTAAATTACCACGCAATATGGACCTCTGAATTTTATGCTAATCTATAGTACACATTTTTTTCTCACTTTATTTACTAGTAACTCCAGTTCAAATTCTGATTCAATAACTGTTGTTGTCCTCCATCTACTCAAATATGCAAAGGTCTAATTCATGAATTCCAAATTTCCAACACACATTCCACAATTTGAAGTATCAGATCTACTTTCATAAATCCCAACAAATGTTTCATGCAACAGAAGTTTCCTAAAAGATCTCTTTTCAATTTACTAGCCGGCATAACTCATGTACACTTTTGCACACTAGTAGATAGTAAGCAAAACAGTAAGTGTGAAACATGCATACCATTGCTTTTAAGATGACAGCAAATGTCTTTGCATCATAATGAGTATTCTTCATACTAGAAACAAGCTGATTATATGATTCGGGAAGCTTTATGCCAGGTGGCAGTTCCTCGGTCTTGACTTGATTGAGAACCTTGTGGAAATCTCTAACCAACCTCTGCGACAACGACACAAAAAAGAATGATAAGATAACTGATTATTGTCAGCTATAGCATGCATGCAACGCTAAATGCTACGAGATAACAAATATTTACCCCTGAATCATCACGACCAAGGAGTTTTGGGCCAAACCGTCTACCTAAACAATCTGAAATTAGACAAAAGTTGAAAGAATATCTTGTGTCAGAAGGTTGCAGTATTCATCGAATAAAGAAATCGCCAAATTCTAGCATACAAGCCAACATTTGAGAAGGCAGTCACAGAAATAACCACATAAAGATAAACAGCACACAGTTGAGTTGATTGTCCACCATAACCATATAACATACATACCGACAAAAGTCATAAGATGTTATAAAATGAAGAGGATATAATAGTTTTAACAATAAGCAAAGAAACCCTCATGTTTACACAACATAACAGTTTGATCAGTTTTCACTGAGACGAAAACAAATTGACATAAAATCAGCCCCGTCAACAAGAGGTTTATAATCTCCAGAAATGAGAACTGATTGAATGAAGGACACGCAAAAAAAAAACAATAGGAATATCATATCGACACAACTAACTTAAATCATATTGACAAAACTAACTTTAACATCCTTGACCTTCCATCAACCAATCAGGAGAAGAACAAAAATTCAGAGATTGATATGAACCAAATAAACCACTATCGAATCGGTCAATTCATATTTCTACTTCAAAGTATCAACCAACAAAAACAGAGGAGTCAGCATCATCTATATTCTATCATTAGAAACCCATCTGCAGATCACGATGAGGATAATCCTATACTAAGATTGTGTATTGGAGGAAAGAGTTCAAGCCCACCAACGCCCATTTAAGCTCTTCATCATAAATTAGATCATAGCCACAAAGTCAAGCTCCTAATAGATAGAAAAAAATCAGGATCTCAGCGTTTGCAAATAAAATGAACCAAGTCTAAACTCTGATCAACCAAACAGTAGATCATAACAATAGAGGGCCAAATTATAATTAACAAAGCAAAATCAACCGACATGACCAATAATGAAATGATGATAAATTCAACCAAATAAGATAGGAGTACCGAATGATGAGCACTTGTTGACACCTTCAAGGGTGACTAGAGCAGTAAGAATGAAGACAAAAGGCAACAAAAAAGCTAGGATGAGGATGGTGTGGAAGAGGGTTCGATAGGAGATATGACGAGCTGCGACTTTGATCTTCATCAAATCAACGAATCCATTGTTGCTCGATATAGTAATGCTTCTCATACTCGGCGACAAGTGCAGCTGCATCCTCGTCTCTGTACAAAACCCTAACTTCAACAACCAAATCTCCTCTCCCCATTAAACAAAATCAATTGCATCAACAAACACAAAAACACCTCTCTATCAATCCTCGATTCACCGCAAAACAATACTCCTCCCATCTCCCAACTACCAACCAACCTTTCCCACCACCGATCTCCTTTCTCCACCTCCCCTCCACCTCCTCCTCTTCTCCTCTCCCAATTAACAATCAGTCAATAAACAACAAGGATCTCTCTATAAACAACAATAACAGCAACCGCAACCCCCAAATTCAGAAACTCTCAACACCAAACGCAACTTTATTAATTCCTCTTCTTCTATAACATTCCTCAATCGCCACCACAAGAGGAACGGAATTTCTTCCTTTCGCCTGCAGATGTTGCCGTTCTGGACTTCGAATCGGATCTCACGATCGATCTGGTCCGAGCATGGATGGAGAGAGAGAGGAGGGAGAAGAGAGAGGAAAATAGATCTGAAAATTTTTTTTAAAAAAAAAACGTTTTAAAAAATTATTTTATTTTATTTAAAAAAAATATGTAAAACTGGGCTCAGAAAGTCAAGGAAAGGTGGGGACGGTAATTTTGACCTAGAGATTGGGGCTTATTTGGGCGGTGGGGCCTACCAGAAGGGAGATTTAATGAGCACTAATCTTAGATTTTTGTGTCCCTGTGATTAAGGGGAAGCACTGAATTGATAGTTTTCTAAATGACATTATTGACCTCTCTGATTGATCAGGACCGACAGAGCACATTAGGTCGTGTTTGGGACTATGCATTAAACGTTTTGTGTGGTTGGTTTCCATGAAAAAAATTAAAGATCTCCACAACTATTTTGAGGTTCGGTTTGGTAGACAACAACAAATAATATTACAATAATCCAATATATAGTCTTATAGTAAAAGTCAAGGAGAATGAACAAAAAAAGACTAATCCTTAATTTTAATTTAATTTCTTGATGATTTTTAAAATAATTTTAGGCATGTTTACTTGTAATTTATTTGTGTTTTATTTAGTTTGTAAGTGCATGATATTGGCGTTTATTTGGGGATGAATTTATTTGGGTTTATATATCACTCAAAAATAAACTTTTGATTTCAAGATTTTGGTTGGATGGATTGATTTTTTATTTACACCCGATTTTGACCTTGTGATTTTTCATCACGATATTATTTGTTCATTTCTGGATGTTCAATGTTATTTTTCGTTTTTTATGGGTATACGTGTCTTTTAAATAAAATAAATTCAAAAACAAACTCCAAATGAACAATTTTATCTGATTCATACACATAAGTCAGATGAAAAAATAAAATCAAAAATCCATATAAACTCATTTAATATATAAACTCGAAAAAAATTCACTTTACAAGTAAATATATCCTTCATAATTCTTGTCTTACTAAATGGATTATTTATTTCGGGACTATGCATCCATTGAATGCAACACATGTGTACATATTTCAAATAGATATGCTCATATAATAAATTGTAACAAAATAGTGATAAGATGGTGTGTTGATAACTTGATATCGATGTCTTAGAAGATAGAAATTTGTGTAAACGTCTATTTGAGTGTTGTAAGTTGTAAAACGTGTAATGGACTAATGGTACTGATAAAGTTTGAAAACTAATTGATAAAGTTTTAGGGCCCGTTTGTTTCTAAGTCCGGAAACGGAAATGGAATGGAAACGAATTTAGTCCATATTTATATCTATATTCATGAAATTGTATGGAATCATTCTCTGTAGTTTAAGGCAAAATGCACTTGATTCTCAACATTTTGTTACCCTATAGAGTATCAAAAGTAATCAAACTCTACTCCAATTACTTCAAACCACAAGAAATGATTCCAAAAACTTTCATAAATAAGGGTATACGTATGAACTATATTCGTTTTCATTCCGTTTTCGATTTTGGAGTTAAAACTAAACGGGCCCTTATTAGATTAATAATATTATAACTTTATAATGTGATAATGTGATAAGAAACAATGATACTACCTTCAAATCTCCGATAGCCAAAAAATCTGTAATTTTATCAAATTAAGTTTAGATCTCAATTTACATTTTCAATATTATTAATTAACACAATTTTTTTACACCTCTCTAGGAAATTGAAGATCGAAGAAAAGAATGTGTTGAATCTGTGGTGGTGAAAATTCAAACTGTCGGTTGGCGAGCATTTTGTACAACTTCCCATTCACTTGGACCCTTTAAATGTGCAACTTTGTGTCTTGATATTGTGTATAGCTTTGCCGTATAACATCAACATCTAAAAGAAAATAATATATGTGAGCTACAACATTCAAAACTAGTAAATACACAATTAGATTGGGAGAATCAAACAACAATTCTAACATAAACCATTTGTGAAGTGAGCATATTTCGGAAAAGGAAATTGAAACAATAATATTACCTCTAAGTAAGGCCGAACAAGTTAGGTTCGGTTTACCGAACCGAACCGAGTAGTTTCGAGACCAAACCAAAAGCAGACCATTTAGGTTCGGTTTTAGGTCTGCATTTTTTAAAAACTCGGTTTCGTAAAACCGCAAAACCGACGGGTAAACAAAAAAAACATTATTAAAAAAAAAATAATAATAAGGGTCGGTTCATACAATCATATTAGCAATTAATTTTTAGGTTCGTTTAGGTTCAAAACCTAAATCGAACCGAAACCGACCCTAAGGTTCGGTTTTAGTTTCTAATATTTTATATTTTCAGTTTTAGGTCCAAACCTAACCAACTTTCATGGGTTTGGTTTTCGGTCCAAGATTTCAGGAAAATCGATTTTATGTTCAGTTAGGTGTTGGACTTATACTCATCCCTGCCTCTAAGTTATGGGTAGGGTAATTTTGTTGTGTGACAATGTGTTGTCCATTTGTTTAGATAAAACAATAAGGTGGAGGATTTCATTGTTGGTTATGGTTATGACGACCTCAACACTCGTGAAGACTTAGATGCGATAAGATGTTCTACTTGTCGATATTAACGAGTTCTTTCCTTTATTTTTTTATTAAAAAAAAGAAGAGCAACTCCAATGTTGGGCATTTTGCCTTTCAAAACTGGCAAATTTGTTACAGTTCAGGAGTATTCAACAAGAATGGAGATAAAACAAAAGCAAATTTTCCTCTTCTCAATTTGGATAATTTTTAAAAAAAACCTAACAAGTTAAAAACAAAAGACTTATTTTAGCAAAATGTACAGGTCACGAAAGATAACACAATACACTTCTGATTGTACATTGAAAACCTCTTAACTAACAACTGACATGTCAATACGTCATTCCATTTATAGGTTGTTGTCTCAAACCCACGTCATAAATAACGATGAACTGCAGGATATATATAAGGCATCTCTGACTCTTCTCACTTATTTTCATTAGAGTTCGAGATTTTCCTTCATTTGTTCTTCCAATCGAATATTCAAAGGTAATCATTAATATTTTACTTGAATTATTAGTCTTTTTTTTTTCTTATTGAATGTAAAAAAAAAAAAAAAAAAAAA
>BSUD01000002.1:2275719-2308639 GCA_033239045.1 Fagopyrum esculentum | reverse complement strand
AAAAAAAAAAAGTTGATTTCGGATATTCAAGTTACAACGAAAAATCTTGAATTTGTCAACTGAAATGTCTTGTTATTATATTGAGTGTTTGTTTATTTGAAGTTTGAACTATTCTTTTGCCGACATAGATCGAATCAGAATTGTTCATGGATAACCACAAAGAAACCAAAGTGGAATCAGAAGCTTCTTCATCCATATACAATGGGGAAAATGATATGAATGATGCCTCGAGTTATCCCGATTCGTTTGGAGAAACTCGATTGTCGAATGCGACAACAATGACATCGTCGCCGCCTAGGCAAAGTATGGATAGGACCATGGGTGGGTATGATCCGAACCGGATTCCGTTGGATATATTCAGCTCGAAGCCAGATAACGTAGAATGGAGCGTTGCATCTACCGAATCGTTGTTCAGTATCACGCTTGGGAAGAGTGACGAGCCAAATTTTCCGTATAGCTACAACAGCTCAACCACGTACCAATCTATGGATGTAGTTACTAATAATGCAATGGACATTGATTCACAAATCGAAGCAGATTTATACGATCTAAAGTTCAACAGCACTACAAGTCTTGATGGTTCTGAACCTACAGGTGACAGTGCTGAAACAGCGCGAGGAAATGTTGAAGAGAAGAATGGGGAAGAGGGAAAGAGATCTGAGAGGACAACAACTCAAATGATAAACGAGTTTTTGGTGTTGGAACCGATAAGGGAAGATGAGAGTGACAAAGACAAGGCATCTCCCGAAACAACAGTGAACAATCAATTGATAAACGAGTTCTCGGTGTTGGAACCGATAAGGGAGGATGAGAGTAATGAAGACGAGGCTTCAACAGATGACAGAAGCACAGATTCTATCTCAATGCAAGGGAGTCAAGATTTGAGTACTTCATATGCATTTTATAGGTAACCTTGTCTTCTCCTAAATATGCAATTTTCAGTTTTCAGTCATAAAATCCAACATTCTAGATACTGTAATGAATGTGCAGGGTTCAGCTGACTTACCCAACAAGTCCCTTACCGTTTTCCGGTTTCTGTTTCAGACTAGAAGATAGAAGTGGGACACCCATGAACAATCCTCCAAACACAGCAGAACTTGAGATTGAAGAGGAAGCACAACCACAAAAAGCTGATCAAGCTCATATATTATCTTCAGGAGGATCGCTTTCGGGTTTCAATTGTTGCTATTCTTGGAAATTAGTGTGTTTTTGAGGTCATTAGTTTATGACACTTTTTCCATAAAGTGTTTGGAAGTTAATTTTTATCAATAGCGATCGGTATGTTAACCTATCCTCCTTTGTAGTTAAAATTCTACCACATATAATATACTGCAAAAATAGTTCCGAGATTTTTCTGTGAAGGGTAAGAAAACCAGAAGTATATAAGTCGAATGCAATATAAATCAATGTAACAACTGTCAGCTGGAACAACCTACTTGACGGGTCTATATTCCGGGTATACTCAGGACAGACATGTACAAGTTCAAAATAATCAAATAAAAAGATCACTTACAACTGCCGGGTGGAACAGGTAGCTAAGTTGGATTTGGCTTATGGATTAGGTTTTGACAATTTAGTAACCTTACTTTAGTAATCTTACCTGAAATCAACCTATTTGACGGGTCAATATTCGGGGTATACTCAGGATAGACATGTACAAGTTCAAAATAATCAAATAAAAAGATCACTTACAACTGCCGGAACAGGTAGCTAAGTTGGATTTGGCTTATGGATTAGGTTTTGACAATTCAGTAACCTTACCTAATATCAACTTAGTTGACGGGTCTAGAGTTAGGGTATACTGGGGATTAACATGTACCAAATTCAAAATAATCAAATAAGATAACTTACGGCTTATGTGCTACAAAAGGAACAAAAATAAATGATCCGAAACAATAGAAAAAATATACTACTATGTCTATGGGTATATAGAAAAGGTCTGACTTGGAGCTCAATAAACTGAAAGCCGAATCAAAACCGTAAACGCAATGAACATGCAATATAGATCAATGTACAGCAAAACAGAAGCCAAAAATATTACAGTACCTATGAGACTGCTAGTCTCTGGAGATGATCTATGAAGACTTGAAGGCTCACATCATCTGTGAAAATAACATCACCACCAGCAGGATTATCCGAGTTATATGTTGCTGAAGGATTCAACTTCGCCAATAGAAAACGGGCCTGCAAATGGGAGAAATCACAATGTGAATCTAAATCAATATAACTACTGTACAAGTTGCATCAGAGAGTAACTAGGCTTGCATGCATCTGTTGGAAAACCATGCATTATATAACAGAATTATTCAGTATCAGACCTTGAAATTAAAAATGTAGTACTGGGTGTAAAATGCAATATAAATAGCTCATTTAGTACACCATTGAAGTGAAATAAGTGTTGAAAATATTGTAAAGCATCCAATTCCAAACATCACTTATATTGAAAGACATGACCGGTCATGAGAACTTGCACCCCAACAAGCCCGAAAAGCTCATATTTTACGCTACCTGGGAGCCGTGTTGGTCGCAAACAACTAAGCGTGGAACTGGAAACCTCTCCTTAATTAATGTGTCTGCGTCGTCTTTGGGTGCTTGTAGTAACTCCGCAAAAGCCTGCAACCATGATTCAATAACCTTAGTATCTTTTCCTTCTGCGAGTGTTTGCCTCTCAATCAACTCAACCAATCAAAATGCATAAAATAAGCATTATGAATATAGAGTACATAGATATCAGCTGACCTAGCTATGCACCTAAACCAGCCTTAGGTGTATCGTGTCTTTCATTGATACGTAGAAGAACCATTTTTTTTATAACAAAACTGGGTTGCACAATAATCAATTAAAAGATCCAGTTATCAAGAGGAACTTCAGAGCTTCATCATTTATTGATCCAGCCCGAAATTGAGGCAATGTTCACACTGATACAATAGTGTTGTATCCTCTCACATCATCCAAACTTTTAATTACACTTTCAGATAACCATGACCATAATGAAGACTTGAGGAACGCTATTATATAATGACTCTGAAGTCAAACTTACTAAAAATTGACTGTAGATAAGAGTCCCAGAGAAGTAAAGTGTCTAATTCTCTAATCAATAATTCTATGCTGACACAGGACAAACCAAAAAGAAAGACCTGTACATTTAATCAAATCAAGACAATTACCTTGTGATCAGGATGATCTTGGTATCCAGCCTTCCGCCACTGAGCAATCGTTGCACCATGAAATATTACAACAGTGAAGAAGGAATCTAGTAGAAGTATCTTCTCACTAGCAATAGCAGATACATCAAGAAGAGCTGGTTCTGGGGCAGAATGGAAAGTGTATGAAATTAATGTAGGTTGAATCATAACTACTGAGTTTGGAACATTTTCCCTATTAAGAATCATTCTAAAATATGCCGTCTCATCTGGGCTGTTGTTGAAAACCTGTGGCATTTTGGTACAACCAAAAGTTAATGTCACTCCAATGAAGGATAAAAACAAAAGTCATAACTTCTTTTTTCATCAACGGGAGTGTGAATGAGACTGGTGCTTGAAAAAAAATATATGCACGAGCTGAAACTTGTGTACCTGCACAAATTGTGAACGCCTGAGGTTGAAGATAAACTGAGGAAATATTGAGAGTCGAGGTGACAACGTAAAACTGGAGGGGACATCTTTTTGGAAATCTCCAAACTTTTTACACATATGAATGAGTGACTTGTCAAGCCATCTGATAGGGTCAAAGTCAGCCTGCAGGCCAATCAACTAATTAATCAGGCAAGAAGATTTTGCACAAAACAAGAATTTATAATGTATAGCCATGTTTAGTAACAAAGATGAGGAAAGAACTTTTTTTAAATGTTGTAGGCCCTTTCAGGATTGCTCGTGTCAAGCTTGGAGATCTTTAAAAAACAATGGAGGACATTTGATGAAGTTGGTAAACTTTCACCTTGTTAAATTCCATCCTATATACCAAAGTAAGTTGGACTTCTCTATATACATCAATGTGTTGAGCGTTTACACTTTGGGCTCATCAAAATGATTTCATCAGTGCTTACTCCCCGAAAAGAAACCACAATAAACATCAAATTAATCATTTTTTTAAAAAACTACCCCTGGATTAGAACAAGTTCGGCTGGTTTCAAATTGAAGTTACATGCAAGCAATTTATTGAAGCAAAGAATCTATGTTGCTCATTGCATTCTTCATTTGCCAACGTCTTCATCGGTGGCTATACAACCCACTTGTTGTCCTTGTACTAGACCACTAACTTTAAAATAGTAAATTAATGGCCCCTGGATATAAAAAAGACAAGCCCAAAAGTAACAACTCCAAAACAGAACTCTTTTAAGCATGTAATAAGCATGCAGAAAAAGTGTGGTAAAAGCAATAGTATAGCATTTCAACTAACAAAAGCAGGCTTAATTTTGGAACTGTACTTCACCTTTTATGTATCCAATATTCCAAACACTACTGGAAATATACTATTCATTTTAGTAATTTGCAATTGCTTCTATTGCTTACCTCAGTTTCCATTTTAAATGAAACAAGTCGTGCCATTGTAACAGCTGCTGCTTCTTGGTCAAATCCAGCAATCAAGTCCTACAGTGTGCATAAAGCAAGTATAGAAACCCATTAAATTAGTAGCTTGAGATTGGAAGAAAAAAATTTCTCAAGGGAGAATTGAATAAAAAGGCCGAAACTATAAGCATTGTGCATTAAAGAATGGACCAAAGAACCAATGCACTCAGTACACATCAAAACAAGAACAGAAGATGTCCAAATTCAAAATTCACAGATAAGGTGAATATTTCCTAAAGCAAAAGCAAAAAAGGAAGCGTTTGTCAACAAAGAATGGAAGAAAAGTGATTTCGGGAATATCATTTTGTACACTATAAGGGTTCCATATTAGTGCACTATCACCTCATTATTTGCCTTATCAGCCACCCAGCACCATTTTCAATATCAGCATGGCAGACAGCTTGCCAAGCATCCAAGTACATTGATATTTGTCTCAATCAAATGTTTGAATCATGTAAGACCCTGCTAATTGATGCAATAAAATACACACAACCCCCACATTGATACTACGTCACAAATGGTCGATAAAATTGATTTCTGGTTATCAACACAAGGGTTTATTTGTCAATCATGTAAAGCCCTACTAATAGAATATAGACTGCAATATTCTTCCATCAACAATTCAACATCTATAATCCCATCATTCACATAAACTAAATCTTGAAGGATTAATACACAAGAGATATGAAGAGATTGCCTGTATGCTTCCTGGGCCAGCAACCCATCTCCTAGAAAGAGTTGTAACTCGGAATCTCATTAGACCATTCTTGTGTTGATAACTGATCAAAATCTACAGCAAGTTAGTATAGGTGCAACATTCACCAAACATAAAGAAACATAAGGTTTCTTGAAGGTTAAGCACAAGGTTCAGTTCATACTATGTCAGAAACTGTAGATAAAATTGATTGCTGGTTGGTTGACCAATACCATCTGGGCTCTCCTTCTTTGCAATTTCAAAAATAATGCATAAAGATGTAGCTTTGTCAAGACCACACAGCTTCCATGCACTGGTATTGCCTTGTCCAATAACTGTTTCAGAGCAAAGGGGGCCTTTCTGCAAGGCAAGTAGCAGTGAGCTACAATTAGAGGCTTGTCAATGACATTAAAGTCTGAGCATATAACTTACCTTTTCAACTGATGCACAAGGACCCAGAACACCTTGAATCTTAATGTCTTTTGAGCAGCAGACCTCAAATATACCACTACAAACACAAAATCGTCACATCTTAGCAGAAATGACCGAGAACATAAATTACATACAAATTTGCAAGGACATAGAAATATGATGTTCGTTCCAAAATAAATAAATATATCCCAACCTTCTTTTCTTAGTAATTTTGGACAAAATAAGTTAGGGAATCTCATCTGCCACAAAAACAACCTGATCTCTCAGAACTTTCCTAGTCTCTCTTCTCATGATAAAAGAAGCATATTAATCAACTAAAGGGAAACGCACATCACTCTTTAAGAACCATGTGGTATCACTAACTTCACCTAAGTGAAATAAGTTTGATGTTCATCTCACTTAAAAATTTCCAAAGGATGTGCATATGCCACATCAAGATGAGTTGAAGCATCACACCCATATATTATAGTCGTTATCTGTGAAAGTGTATAATGTTCCAAAGGAACTGCAGAAATATTTCCTGCCAAAGAATGGTTTTATACATCAACAGATCCTCAACCCAATTCTTTTCCACCTTAAACCGGCATACTATAGGTGCGTTTGACCAGATGTTGCCTTGCCTAATCTAAGGTCATGAACCACCAAACAGCACTGCTAAATGTGAAGATTTTATTTGCCAAATGCAACCTAAGTTAGAATAAACAATGTATTCTTCATTTGGTGGAAACTCCTTGCACATAATCCTCAACACATTTATCCGTGATCCTGCTTATTCAGTACATTAGGCAACCTACTAATTCCATCTGCAGCTTCTTAGCTACACAAACTAGAATCTGGAAGGAGACCGTGAACATTCCAACCTCAAATTTACATAATACTTTAAGAAGACTCTCACGTTGCACAAAAAAATCTGAGATGGAACTTGTTTCAGATAGAAAAAGGAAACGCAAAAAAATATGTACTCCAACTAAATGCACTGCCAAGGATAGGCATCACTATTAATATAGTAATGGATCATCAAATAGCACAGCATAGCAAAAAGAAGCACATAAGCATCCAAGAGTGAGGCCAGATCACCGAAGATAGGCAGATAGCATTAGATCAAAACACATTCTCATCCAAAGAGCGAGTAAAGACATTTGCTTATGAATGTATTTAGGCTGAAATAATGGGCAGGTCAATATTCATTGCAACCACGACCAAGTTTTACCTGGAACACAAACCGAGGTCATGTTCTCCGGACTGAAAAATGCGTTTGAGAGAATCCTTAAAAACTGAATGTCCAAAACTCTCTGCAAGCACAACAAGCCCACCAGTCCTTTCCACTGCTACTTTGAGTTCAGCAACTCCAACCTGAAAAGCAGAGAAATGATATTATGGCAAAAGAACAAAGCGTGTAATCCCGACTCAGGATTTCAAAAAGAAAAAGGCTGGAAATGGCAAGTCCAAAGTTTTAGGCTAAATAACCATCCATAGAAGACCAAAGGATACTAAGCTGTCTAATTATCTTTATGCACTTCCATTACCAAGAATTACAAAGAACAAGAGGGAAGTGACAAACAGTATTTTGTGAATGAAATATGAATGGGCTTTCTGAGACCTGGGCATAGGGCCATAGGCTAAACCATGTTAATCACTACTCCCTAGCTTAAGTGAGCAGTATATATTACTAACTCTCACCAACCCCACAAACATAAAATCTTACAAGCTCCAATACAATGATATATTTTACTTGTTGACACATCTCCTATCACCAATAAATTACTAAAACCCCAAAAACATAGATGGCAACAGAAAAAATGCAAAAGTTATGAGGTTCACTTCTCCATTTCCCTCCAACGTTTAACATTCTTCAGCGTCCAATCCTGTCTTTATTAGCTTACCTTCCAGTCTAGAGTCTACTTATGAACATGCAAGCTGACATAAATCTTGTTTTTGTTTTCAAAGGTTGACTTGTCATAACTTTCTCGTGATCCTGTTCCATTCCATGGATATGATTGATTTTAGTTTCAGAATATTTATACATTGAACAAACATTTTCATAGTACATCTTGATCATGTAATGTTTCATTTACTAAAAAGTGTGAGGCATATCCTTTTTGATAAAATTAAAAAAAAAAAAAAAGAGATCTTTCAACTTGCATAGCTAATTGGGGGGTACAGCTTGAGTAACTTCCAAATATTTAGAGTACGGACTTGATCCTTTCAGATCCATTCAACAGTTACTGGCCAGAAAGCTCTGATATCCTAACAAAACTATACATATTGTGAACCTTACCCATATTGTGTTGTGTATACCGCCACTTTAAGTAATTTCAATCAGGAACCTGTACCAGGTACATACTACATACAAACTATTCTGCTGCACCTCTGAATACAATGATGTTATTCAGACTATGGAATCTCAATCAGGCGATTTTGACATACTACTTCTATCCCTTGATTCAAAAACATTTGTTAGTCATTATAGCCGACGGCTTGCAACATTGCAGCCGAATAGTCTCTTACATGCTTTTACTGGCTGATTTTTTAATCTACTTACTCAGCTATTTATTTTTGCTACCTAACTTATTAAAGACAGTATTGTTTGCTCTTAGGGAGTTACAAGTATAACACCAGACTGCATCGCTGAGCCGTTCGTACAAGAGTGGAGGCATTTGTAATAAAAACTACAGAAAGAATGAAATCAAATCCATTTTCTTCAATTTATTTCCAGAAAGAACAAGCATCACCTGGTCAAGTGCACACGCAAACAAATCAAGAACGTGTCCCTGATTAGCAAGCTGCTTTGACAGTCCTTCATAAAATTTGACAGCTTTGTGATAATGAGGAGCAGAATCCTTATCCAGATCCTTATGAGAACGAATTGGCTCAGATAAACTTTTTGAGACAATCTGCAGATATGAATTTACATGTCAATAGACTCAACACTGAACTGATAATATAGTATACATGAAAAATACACATAGGAAAGTGCATGAGCAAGACATTTTAAGTTTCTTATTAAACCAAAACAATTCTATTCTAACTTGTTTCATACAACACTAAAAACAGTGCGGTCATTGATGCATAGATCTAGCCAAACTGTCCAACACAATTTATTCCATGCATTATGCAGTTTTAGTTTGAATTGGTTACTGTTGTTAGTTTTGTGTGGCTCACGGTTCCTTTTTGCTGTAGATTTCGCGTCATTTCTATGGGGAGTGTCATGGCAACAATGAAGCTTGGAGCAAGAAAAGGGATGATGCAAAAAACAGAGAAGACCGCAGGCTAGACCTCAATGACCATCACAGAGTGATGTGTGTCAGGATTCATGATCACATACTAGATCTTTTTGCATATTAATATTATGTTTCAATGTTTCATATCCTCCTTGGCTCCAGGCATTGATCCCAACTTCCCGTGGAACTAGTCAAAAGGAAGATTTCAGAGAACCCAGAACCACCGGTTCCAAGCAGCAATCCGAACCTCAGCTTAAATAAAGGCAAAATAAGAAGTTCAAGTAATTATAACTACTAGGCAAGGCTCTACTTACAGCACCAGGCCCTTCTGTAGACGGGCCACCAACGAAAGCCATAATCCGGGCTCCATTGCCAGGAACACATGCTCCCAACAGGTGGGCTGCAATGCTCAGCGCTGTGCCCGTGCACCGAGCTGCTCTCTGATCAGCAGGCAACCCCCACGGATCTTTCTGAAGCTCCTCGAGTAACTATTATTATCAATTTCCATCACCAAAGATCAACCCAGCAATCAGTCAACCAATAGTTAACCAACAAAATCAAATCAAATCAAATCAAACAGCAATTATGTTCATTTACTTTCAGGCTCTCACCGTATTCAACGCAAACTCACAATCGGATGCAGGCATCAGGAACCGAGAGATGGTCTGTGAAGACAAACCATCTCTGACACCAGCTATCACCCCAGTAGGAGCAAGTGGCTTCTTAGGGAAGAAACTCAGCTGTTCCATCAACTGCTCCTTAGTAACCTCTTTATAACCCTTGAAAACGTAACTTTTCGGAATTCCACCAACGAATCCAATCTCATGAACCTGAACATAAGTCCCGAAAGTAACCAATCCTACAAGCGCATTATCAGGGAGCAAATCAAACGCCTGGGACAAAGCCGATTTCAAAAACCCTAACTCCTCCTCGATCAAACAAGTATCGACAACGAAAAGGAACACAGGAGGCGATGAATGGGAGGCATGAGTCTCAGCCGGTTCGTACTCAACAGTCGTGTACTGTGGAAAGAGCTCGCCGGGGAGATTGACCTCGGAGATGGAGGTAGCGTAATGAGAAGGGAAATGGTTGCGGGTGAAGCAGAAAGGGCAGATCCAGATCTTGGCGGCGAAATCGACGACGGAGAAGGGATTGAGAAGTGATCGGCAGGTACGACATCGTAAAGGCGGGTAAGGGAGAACAGGGACTTCAGAAGGTAATGGTTTCAAGGGAGTATAAATGGCGGAGATTGGGATGACGCAGTTGGAAGATTCTTGTTTTGTGCCAGGAATTACGTTCCAAGGCATACGAACTCCGTCTTGCGCTTCTAACTCTAGGAATTCCGCCATTGTTCGACCGAGAATCCGAGATGAAGCTTTTGATCGACCTCTCGATTTCTCTCTCCTCTTCGATGAGGGCAGCTCCCTCAGAAGACTGATTAACTTAACAGATCGCCGTCTACACTACATGATGCACCGCTGTCATACAAATATTTGGACAGTTTTGGCCAAAAATAATTAAAAAAATACCAAATACAATACAAATTAATCCAAAATATTTGGACAATCATAAAATTTTATGTAATATTTTCCATGTGTTTTAATACCCTCCTATGAGTCTATGACATTACTATTAGTAAAATAAAAAATAAATTATCTTAAATATAAACTTTTGAACGTGAAAACTGCGAGTTATATACAATGTAATTTATTTTTTGTAGTACTAGTGATATATGGTGGCGACGGATTATTCTCGATCTAATTGCTTATTGTAACATAAGCTTCATATATTTACAAAGCGGTAAAACCGTTCATTTTTAGATATTTAAAAAAAAATATCATTTATTTAACCAAATTTTGCACATACATTATGAATCATTTGACAAACTTCAACATCACATTTTCATGCTCCGTTTATTTGGGTTGATGTCTTGGTTTTCGAAACATATTTTGACGAATTGAGGTAGTTCAGCTAGCATGTTTCCATTAATTTATTTGCTTTTGATTTCATGTATTTTCCTCTTGGGCTTATCTTTGGTTCCGTTCCATTACCAAAATAAAAAGATACGGGCTCGTTTTGGTTTAAACACCGGAAACGAAACGAATTTTGTTCATACGTATATCCTTGTTCATTAAATATTTTGAAATCATTTATTGTGGTTTGAACTAGTTAGAGTAGAATTTGATTACCTTTTAATGCCCTATAATGAAACAAATTAAAGGAAGCAAATGAATTTTGCATGATACCACAAGAAATGATTGCAAAAAAAACCATGAACAGCACATGTGAACTATATTCATTTCCATTCCGTTTCCGTTTTCGGAATTACAACCAAACGGGGCGTAATTTACTCTCTTTTACGAGGTTCTTTGTTATTACGGCATCCTTTGCTATCTTTAATTTTTTTACCAAAATATAAAAACAGAGTGAGACAAGTTCAGTCCGAACGAACCAAGCTGGTTATCCACACTCATTTATTTCCTAAATGAACGTACCGATATGAATTTTACAAGTTTTAATTAAAACCCTCTTCAATTTTTCCTCTAAATCATCTCAATACTATTCTCAGTCTTTTCCCTAAACTCAATTGATTCTTCCTCTAAATTCCTAACACTATGTAAAATCACACTATATAAAAAAACTTATATTAAGTAGCGCGATATTATATCCTTTTCTAAATTTAAATATTGGCAATCACCAAATTGTTTAAAAAAAACATATAGTAAAAACATCGTACATAAATAAAATACCACAATATGCATAAGAGTGAAAAACCGTGATGTATATAACAATACAAAATGTAACTATGTGAAAATAAAGGAATAGGAGGAAACCTAATATTTTTAAATAATAATTGGTGTGTGTTTTTTAATCTTTTCGTAAATATTATATCGATACACAACATCCTTTATACATTAAACGTTCGAGTTGGCAAAGACTACAGTAATGGGCTACTAACTGCTTCCGGTGGCCCCATGGGCTTTTCAGCTGCTTCGGTAACCGCGCCAGCTCAACTCAAACAAGCCCACTTTCTTCCGAAGTCTCATTTTATCATGGATGTCCAAACGCAGTCAAGGACTCAGTCGGATATGAGAGGACATGACCCGCCTCTTGGAATCCGTGCTTGAACTTATCCTTACTTTTCCATCCCGATCTATTCATCTTCCACGCGTCTTCTCCCCGTGCATATTGGCAGCAAATGCGACGAGCAATTAACACGTAACGATATTACACAGCTTTGTGCTTTTCTCACATCAAAGCTTCTTATACTCTTCTCGATCAATCCGCCTCTCAAATGAATCTTCAGATTTATCATATCAGGCTATAAATTTTTTACTAATCTTTGATCTGTTTATTTCAGGCTCTTCAGGTCGCCGGATTCGCCTCTTCTTCGTCTTCGTCGACAAAAGCGGACACAAGCGCTTCATTTGATTGCTCCTCATGCTATCTTGTATATACATTACACAAACTAAAACAAATACCTACATAAATTAACACAACAAAATAATTACACGAAACAACTATAGCGCACACACTTACAAAAGCTAACAAACACTAAGTAATCGCACAAACTAACACTTAATAATTACACCAAACAACTCAATAAATGTTACACAAATTAACACACGAAACTTACGTAGAAAATACAAAAAAGAAACACAAATTTTTTTACATAAACAACTATTTGCATAAACTAACACATAATAAATTTTTTTTACATAAATAAAAAAAACAATTTATTATACGTAGAAACTTTTTAGTATAAATGATAAAGTACGATGACATTAAACCGCAATTTGCAAAATTTTAGAGGGGTATTATGTACACGACGATGAAATTCGTAAACGCACTACATATTCGGAACCCGTAATCGTTATGGTTACGGGTTCCAAAACCGTAAAAAAACAAAAATTCTGACAGCTGACACGGATTTGGGTTCCGGATCCGTGACGGTATCAGATTTTTTTGATTTTTTATTTTGTTTACCAAGAAAATCATCACGGATCCGAACCCGTAACCGTGGTTACGGGTTCGGGATCCGTGAGGATTTTATTCGTTTTTTTTTGTTAGAATTCACATTCCTCACGGATCCGAAACCCGTAATCGTCATGCTTCCGGGTTCCGGTTCCGTTGTGCGTTTGTAAATTCCATCTCCATGCGTTTACGACTTCCGGAATTTTACCTATAAAAATCAACATATACCGAATAACTCATTAGTATTAAGGGTCGACTGATATTGATATCTTGATTATATAAAATGTATTATGAATGAATATCTTGTATGAGTATCAGATTGATATATGATATCTTTGTTGATATATATATGAGTAACAAGAAAAGAAAGAGGGATTTTAAAAACTCTAGAAAATTTGATGGATGAACTACGAGTGGTTCCGGCAAATGCAAAAGGTTGGAGGTGGCTGGAAGAGGGACGAACAGAGGCGACTAAGTAGGGCAACAACGGTAGAAGACGCTGATAGCCTTGCATGAAGGGGACAACAACAACGACGACTCCTTGCTCCAGTCGACGGCAGTAGCAACATGCGGTCAACGATGACTATGTGAGGAAAAAGAAAAGATATCGGCATATTCAAAATGAGAAATTCATATATTAGTTAATCAATTTAATACCGAAACTCTAAAATACCAAACATCGAGTATAAATATGGGTGATACCCGTACCATATACCTTTAATCATCAAATCGATACCAAACAACCCCTTCACAAACTCGACATTATAGCTTTTTTATACCTCTATTTTGCCGTTTTGTAAAAAAAACCGCTCTCTCTTTGTCAGCCAACCGGTTGCTACCGGCGTTCAGCTCCGGGCCTTTGTTTATCATGCAACGAGGATAAGCACGAGGTTTCCGACATGACAGACATTGATATCCTGAAGGAGGATTCGAGGTACATTTTCGCATCTTTACTGTCTAGGGTATAGCTTCAGTTCAATACTTTTTGTAGTATTGTCTATTTCCGAGCATAATCAGGTATAGAAACCCTAATTACCCTTCCATTTTCATCCGTAATTTCCATTGTTAGCTAATGTCAGGCCTGCATTGATATGTGAGGAAGTTAATAATAACTGATTGATTTTCCCTTTCTGTGAAAATGTAAGCAATATGAATACAATCCTTCTTCTGAGATTTCCTTGGATCATTCAATTGAATGTCTACTATGTGAAAAAAATTGCAATCTTCAATGAAGAATATATTAGTCTGCTTTAGAATGTTTATCCTTTGTTTTAAGGCCTAAGCGTCAGGAATGGTATTAGGAGGTTGTTAACCTTAATTCTTATGTGAAGTTTATGTTAATTAGGTGATTTTATCTTTCAGCTTAAAATTTTTTTTAATTTAAAACTGGAATGTTTTGTTCATAGGAAGCAACAAGGTAGTAATGACTGTAATGGTGAAGGGGTTCAAACTTTTGATCTTAAGTGATGAAGGTGTCATATTTGATAATTGACCATCAGATAAATATTGCTTTCACTATCAGTCGTGCATTAAGAACACATTTTTATAGCACCAGTGAAAATCATCGTAATTGGTAGGATGGACCTTAAAAAAGTGATTTATCACCCGAAAAGAACAAATGATAGCTCCTGGACTGATTGTGCTAATGCAAAATAGTTTACTGGTGGTTTTCTGTAAACTACACTAACATCATCTCAACAATTCCTTCTTCTTTGTCTCATCTTAATAGACCTTTTGACAACATAGTTTATTCCAATAGTGTTTACCTGAAAGCGACTTTCAAATTGATCATGGGCATATCTCCATTTTTGTATCTACCTTTCTCATTACGGTACATTTCACATTGCAAACAAACAATTTATTCAACTGCATAAGTTGACCTAGTCATCAATCTCTTGAGCTTGAGTCTAATAACTTCACTATTTCCCGTAACTGTTGCAATGAGATCTCATTGAGTACTCCTTGATCAATCTTGAGAAGAATGAGTCCTCGCTTTCTAACAATTTTGATGGTGTATTGTACTCTGCAATTCTCCCTGTAACAAAAAAACTGTGAGTTTTTAGTTACTAAAACCAGATAGATCTTCTTTTATGGAAAACAAAGATGGTGACGATTGAAGTTACCTTCACTAAGGACCAAGACAAGGTCACTGTCTATCACAGTATGAATTCTGTGGGCAATGGTGACTATGGTTCTATCCTTAAACTCTTGGTTGATGATTTTCTGAATGACTCCATCTGTTGCCGAATCAACAGATGCCGTTGCTTCGTCTAGCACCAATATACTGCTTTGCTTCAGTAGCGCCCGTCCTAGACAGAATAGTTGCCTCTGTCCAACACTCCAGTTTTCTCCATTTTCAACCACTATAAGTAGGGAAAAAAATGTCATTCTCGTTACAGATTTGGAAGCATGAGCAGTAGTGAAAATATGCCTACCTGTGGTGTCTAACTTCCCTTCCTTTGAGTGTACTAGATCTCCTAATTGGCATTTATTGAGCGCCTACAAATACAATAAAAAATTTCTTGAATTTTTATTAGCAATTTACAAATATAATGAATAGTAATATTTCCTTAACCTTACCTCCCAAATTTCTGCATCAGAATGTTGTTGTAATGGATCAAGATTTCCTCTAACCGTTCCGTCAAACATAGTAGGATCCTGTGGGATAATGCTCAACCTTGATCTCAGATCATGGAGTCCGATCTTGCAGATGTCCACATTGTCGATTATTATTCTTCCTTCTGTTGGCTCCACTATCCTGAACATAGCCTGGATTAAAGTAGATTTTCCACTACCAGTTCTCCCTACCACGCCTATTTTCTTCTTCCCAGGAAAAATGCAGGTTATGTTCTTTAGGACAGCAGGGAGATGTTCGGCATAGCGGATCTGTGTTGAATCGGTAAACAGAGCTAGTTAGAATCAAATTTAGCTGACGATACCAACATGTAAAAACTTTGATGTTAATAGGAAAATCATCATCACACATCTTACTTGTAAGTTTTGGAAGCAAATACTTCCTAAAGTTGGCCAGTATTCTGGTGGTCTTGAGTCTTGGATGATAAGAGGGGCTTCACTTTTCAACTTTGAGTATTGAAGAATTCTTTCTACTGATATCATTTTGTTCTCTGCATTGCATATATTCCATATGACTGATGCTTGCAATACATTGAGGTTTATACCATATGTTACCGCTAAACCCGCAATGCCTGCAACATTTACAACCAAGTTTCTAACTTACTGCTTTTTCCCCCTGAAACTTGACAGGATAATGATGAAAACATGTGATTAAATCAGAAGTGCTTACTTGGATTTATGAATCCGTCAGGGAGAGAAACTAGTAGGACCAAAGAGAAGGCAAATACAAAATTGGACAATTGGTTTAATCTGAAACAGAGCCATTCCATAGCTGACACATTATGAAACCATGGCCTGGAGAAGTTATCAATGAGCACGAGATTTGCATTGATGAAGCGCTCCTTCTGCTCAAAGGCACGGATTGTAGCTGCACCTGTTAGGGACTCCGCAAAATGGTGGAGGATAGGTGCCTTTTGAATCTCTGCTATACGCCCCAGCTCCCTTGCTGTTGGAATGTAATATTGCTGAAAAGGTGAAACACATTTCAGTTTCAAACACGCTCAAATAGCCTTCAAATCATATTGATATACATTGACATTGCCAGAAAGAGTTTACCTTGTACCAAATACAGATTGCAGTTACTGGAATGAAAATGGCAAATACTTCCCATGCTACTTGCGACATAACTGCAATGGTCCCAATTAGTAGGATTGTAGAAAAAGCTGCCCAACCTAATCTGTTTGCAATCTCCAAATCTAATACACTCTGGTCTGAAGATACCTGCATACAATAGTGTTGTCTTTTGGTTTAGTTCTTATTTTATTTGCATGATGCCTGCTACATGTTACTCCCTCCGTTTCACAATAAGTATCATTTCAGCCATTTGGTTTTATTTCAAAAATACTTGTAGTTTTAAAACTTTTGTCAACTACTTCAAAATTCTTCTAGTTTGAAAAAGTAAAATTGTTGAGTAACAATTATTGGTATATTTCAATTTTTCATTGTCTCAAAAAAATGTGCAGAGTTCTAAAATGATGATGCGAAACAGAGGGAGTATCAATTTAAACTATATAGTAACTAAATGCTTCCTTACTCTATTCAATATTCTTCCTGTAGGTGTTGAATCAAAAAATGACATAGGGGCCCGTAGTATGCTACGCTGTAAGTTTTCAAAGAGCTTTTGTGCTGCTAGGAGACCATGTGTTGCCAAGAGCATAGCTCTAACCAGCACGCAAAGTGAGCTACAAACTGAAAGGAGTATGTAGATGAACAATATATGATCCATCCCTGCAATGGGCTCAGCATTGTCTGTCGTTGTAGGACATGACCATGCTATCCAGTAGTTGCTTGCTATTTGCAGCACTTGAAATG
Organism: Fagopyrum esculentum; assembly: GCA_033239045.1. NCBI lineage: Eukaryota > Viridiplantae > Streptophyta > Magnoliopsida > Caryophyllales > Polygonaceae > Fagopyrum > Fagopyrum esculentum. Next base: position 2,291,303 of record BSUD01000002.1, on the reverse strand, counting down.
ATGTCTGGGCTAAGAGTATCAGAGGCACCAAAACACCGCCTCTAACAGTTGTCAGGTAAGACCAGTAAACTTGTGAGTCAATGCTTCCTTTCTCTCTTTCTTCATCCTGTATCAACCTTCCTTCCTTTTCGGTTATCTCTTGCTCTAGGGAATTATTATTGTTATCACTACAGCCTGTTTGCTTCTCTTCCACATTTAGATTAAGATCTTCTTCAAATTCTGTCGTTTCAGAACCCCTGCTAGAGCTTTCTATCACGAGAATAGATTTGAGAGCCTCGTTATGTGCTCCAACTAGAACTTCAAATCCTATGTTTTGTGCCATAAGTTCATTGAAGGTCCCTGCTTGTGCAATTCTTCCATTTTGCATTACCTGTTGAATTCATAATCAAGGTAGATATGTAAATATCTTTTCGTCCACGAGTTAGCATGGCAAGCATCTAAATCATATAAGCACAATCAAAAGCAGCAAACTTAGGGCATGTTCAGATTGCAGGGGATACTGGTTATTTTGCGGTATCCTGCATTAAGTTAAAAACTTATTTCAAGACAAGAAAGGTCAAAGAACAATGAAATATAGTCTTATTTAAGATGCAAAGACGAATAATTACCAAAATAAGGTCAGCAGCTGGAAGAAATTCAACTTGGTGAGTGACATATAATATGCTTTTGTCCTTTAACATCCCGAGTATACATTCCTGTATGTGCAAACACAGTAATCGTAGTAAGAAATAAGAGAACATAAGATAACTGTCATAAGACAATCTAAAAAGAGAAAAGAAAATGCAACTGCTAACCTGAAATAGTTGTGTTCCTGTGTGTGCATCAACTGCACTAAAAGGGTCGTCGAGCAAATAGATATCAGCATCCTGATAAACTGCACGAGCTATTTGTATCCTTTGTTTCTGACCACCACTCATATTTATACCTCTTTCTCCTATCTCGGTAAGATCACCACAAGAGAAGAGCTCAAAGTCCTTCTCTAAAGCACATGATTTCACTGTCCTACTGTACTTTTCTGCATCATAATCTCTCCCAAATAATATATTCTCCCTTATGTTACCTGTCAAAATCCATGGGGATTGAGGGACATAAGCCTTGGAACCACTGATCTTCACCTCCCCAGATACTTTCTGAATCTCTCCAATTAGTGCTGAAAGCAAACTTGACTTGCCGGATCCAACAGTCCCACATATGGCCACCTTCATTCCTCTTTTAACTTTCAATTGTATATCAGCAAGAGTGTGAGTTTTTGTAACGGGGTCCCAGCTAAACTGCCCGTTATTAATCTCGATAGCGTAAGGAGTCTCATTTTTCGGTATAAACTCAATGGCATCTTTCTGAATTTCCTCTTCTTGAAGGTAAGAAGCCACCCTATCTACAGATACCTTAGCTTGTGCGACCACATTAAGCAAGTCAGGCAGACTAAATATCGGATCTTGTAACATCCTAAAAGTTGCCAATGCAGATAACACTCGCCCAGCTGTCAGCGGAATCCCTATCACAAAACATGCGTAAAAGGTGACCACAGAAATGAATGTAGGTGACCCCCAGAAAATAAATGCTCCAATTGCTCCTAATCTCAATGACTTCCATATCCAGTCGTACTCCGTACTTCTTAGCCTCTCAAGTTTCCGAAGGAATTGATTATCCCATGCTTGAAGTTTAATGGTCTTGATGTTTCGGAGAACTTCTGAGGTGGCCTTCATTCTTGCATCCTTGGATTCCATGATATATGACTGGTATCTCTTCATTGTTCTTGTTAGAGGAATGTTGCAAGACATTACAAGTAATGTGGCCACCAACCCTGCAATTGAACCCAAACCCACATTTGTATGCAAGACATAGATTGCCAGGGAGATTTGAATTGGGAGCATTACTACAATGTTCAAGTACCAAATGAAATCTGTGATCCTCTGAACATCAACACTCATGTAGTTGACGATCTCTCCACTAGTGTGACTTTGCCTAGACTGAGTTGATAGAACGAGACCCTTTTGGTATATGTGAGATACAAGGGCAGCTCTAAGGCGAAGTCCTAGCTGACGAGCACCGAAAATCCATTGCCTCTGTGCTCTTGTCTCAATTACTTTGGCTACAAGGAATCCAAGTGCAATTAGGTATCCGGTCCTATTGCTCTTATTTTTCTTGTCACTGAGGAAGTCTACAAAGTCATTGACCAGGTAAGGCCCCACATAGGAAGCCACAGCACTAATTGCGGCGAAGACTGCATTGATAGCGGCCTTCTTCCTGGCGAACATAAATACTACCTTATAGATAGATGGGTGTTCATACCCATGCTTTTCTTTAACCTGTTGGAGGCTTTCGTGAAAAAGATGGAAGAGCACAGAAGCAGAATCGTTGGCATCAAGATCTGGGATCTGATCCTGTTCAAGGGGCTTCTTGTTGCCTATAACAAACAATGGGTTAAGCCAGGAGAAGGTGATAAGTTGTAAAAGAGTGGCTTTTCCGTATAATGACTCTCTTTTCTTCACTCCCTTAGCTTCTTCTTTTTTATCTTCAAGTAATGGGTCTCTTAGTCTATGGTAATCATATCCGGCCTCAGAATGCTTAAGATTGTCTGATGTTGATCGAATTGAGACAACGATAAGGCAGGTGGATGCAACGAGTCCTACTAGATTAGCATAGTCACGAACCATTAGGTGTAATTGGTGGGTTTCTATGAATAAGTGAGCGGCGAGAGCTACATTGACAGCCGAGAGTAAGAAGTTGCATACCCACCACAACTTTAGAATGCCAGGGATGTTACTGATATGAATTCTACATGCTGAAACCATTGAAATGACCCAGGATACAACCTGGAAAATCTCGGTTGCAAGAAGAGGGATCGGTGATAATGATAAACATTGATTCTGATCGCCAAGCTGATTTCCTAGAATCACTGACAAAATAGTCAGGTGAACTCCTAGAAGCACAGCAGAGCAGAGAATGATCAGGATGGTCTTCGGCCTGTTGCAAGCGCTTGTATTGCTGCTTGTGTTGGTGTCCGTTTCAACCACTTCCATCAATCGGTTTTTGCATATTGACAAGACAAGTTTCCTGACAAGGTAGATTAGGAGGATACCAAAGAAGCTCAATTCTAAAACTGCGCTCATGTTCTCCCATACGCAGTCTGATGACTTCAGCTGGTTCCATGGTGTCTGGTTTGCCATCTTCAGACCTGTCATCACCCAAACAACGAAGGAAACATTTTGTAAGTAACTATTCCATTTTTTTTACTCTAAATGTTATATTTTATTGAACCTGTCTTCCATGGCGAAATCATGACTAAGAAGAGTTATGAGAATGTTTATAATCTTGAGTAATTTGTGAAAATTAATTTAAGTATCGTTATGCTGACTTCTAAACAAATCTTGTAACTGATGCAGTATTCGATGATCATTGTTTTAAATACAGTATTCTTCAAGAATTACACAAGAAGTATAAATAGGCTAAAAATTTATCAGCACCAAGAACTAAAGAATACTAAAAAACCCGACCATATACCTGGACTCCTTGAACAATCAACATCTCCAAACAAACATAGATGCACACACAACAGAAGCAAAAATAGTTTTGAAAAATGAGCTTACCTGATACAACAAAAGAGTAAGGCATGCTTTCTTGTATGTCTTCAGCATAAACTGACGCCCTTTGAAGAACTTATTCTTCTGGTTTTCTGCTAACAAGCAATTAAATGGAATACAAGTGTTCTGTCTTGTTTGTCAGAAATAAATACACATGCTTCTAGCACACAATTTAAGCCTTTTCTTAAAAACAATTTCCTCCTGTTTCATTCCTTTGAGAAGTCTCCATCATGGACCATTGCTTTGTAGCCCCGTAGATATCTTTCTCTATCATAAAGTAACAAACATACACATCCAAATATACTGATTGGCGGTACACATAGTCACATATTCCCTGCTGCTTGTAGGCTTTGTAGCTTCCTGTTTAGTCTTATTAAACCTTTTATTGTTCTCTGTCTTACAGTAATTTTGTTCCAAATGTACTTGAAAAGTTTTACCCCTTGGTACATTTTGTTCTAGCACGATTGCTGGAATCCAAAAATTTTACACAAAAGATCTTGCCACTTAACTAAATATGCATCCTCTTATATTAACAATAGAATTGGTAGCAAAATATTGGACTATGATGCTGTCTTGTGAGCGTAAGGGTCTGTTTTTTTTGTTTTTGTTTTGATAATGGAAAGCGGTTCGATCTCATGGACGGCGCACCAACTATTGGATGGAAAGGCCGAAAGACTCGGCAGACGGACTAACCGTCGTGAATGACCACAAACAAAGGAGAAGAGGAAAACACAAAACTACACCAAAAAAAACTGAAAGCAGGGGAGTCTTCAAGGGAAAGCAGAATGATCCAGTCCGTCGGAAGCGACGAGTATGAACGTTTATCTTCGAAGGAAGTACACAAACATGAAGTTTGGGGAACAACTGTGATCACCTCAGATTTGGACTGCAAAGGAGCGTAAGGGTCTGTTAGTTTTATTGTCGGGCTACTTTATCTTAAAAATATTGGTATTTATCTGAGTTTGTCACCCTTTGTATGGTGCTGATCATATGTAATCTTACACTTAGTTGGATTTGGTGAAGCTTTTTTTGTAAATTTCTTCTATCTTAGTCATACTTCATTTAAACTTCATTTAAAACAACTTTGCTACCTTTTTTAATGTACTAAGACGTGTGCTCACAGTGACTTGGCAAGGCAGATTACTGGGTCATGTCATTGTAAAATTGCATATTTGTGTTGTCCATATTGGTAAATATATGAACAGGTTGAGAAAGCCCTTCACAATTTTGCTACAAAAGATATCTTGTTATTGATCTGGCTTTTCTATGACAGGATGCTACCTCTTGTGTGAAAGTTTTCATATTTGTGTTGTTTATATTGCAAATATGAAGGGTAGAGAAAGCCCTTCATAATTTTGCTCCTTCTTGATCAGTTGCTTTCTGTCAATTCAATGTAATGCTATGGACCTTATGGTGCTTTCTTCTTGTATTTTAAAAGCAAGAGGAAACCAATACAGAGCTTAAGGCGTGTTTGGATGCAAAACTTATGTCTTATAATACCAGTTTTATAATTTATATTGTACTATTCATACTATTTTTTAACTTTAATATTATATGGTTTATTTTAAAAGCTTAATATTATGTAATATATGCAAATAAATTCATAATATCCTATAACATGTGTTATTTTATCAATCTTGCTTGTTCAAACTTTTAAGTTCTCAATCAAAATGATAATTTATGATGACCTAACAACTGATATAATTTTAATGTTATTTTCTTTTAAAAATAAAATATCCTATAAAATAATAATTTTGTTGAGAAAGACGAAAAGAAAACAATACAAAAGAAGCAGTAAAGATTATGAACTAAGGTTTTGAATTTTGATGATAAAGCTAAGTGGGAGATGATACAGATTGCAGATGATGAAAGGGTATTCACTTCTGAACCTAACAATTCTAGCCTTCTAGGTCATTTTATGTGGTTTGTCGTATATCAATCAACTTTTTTCCCTTTCTTTTTTTTTTTAATATATATATATATATATATATATATATATATATATATATATATATCAGATGAGAAAAGGCTTTATCGTGTAATTATAAGAACGGTTCGTAGTTATTATTAGTTTTGTTACGAATGTGTCATATCATTTAATGTGTGATGGGTTGGGTACGTAAAAAATGTAAGATAGTAAGAGATAGAATTAATATTGTGTGCGTTGTTGAAGGTGATTTAAGGAATTAAAATGTATTAAAAATCTACTAAGAAATGGGTATGTGAAATATTTTTAGGACCACTATTTCTTGCAAAATACCACATTTGAAAGATTCAAAGATCATTGTTCATGAATTAAAATTTCTTATGTATGCGTGTGATTTCAATTGTCTAGTTACATGCATCCTAAAATTCAAGTAAAAATGGGTCATGGCTAACATATGGTATAGCTTTGCAAACAATGACATATAACTTCAACATTATAATTAACTTTATTCTAATAACGGAAATTGGTTATGTTGACTCAAGAAAAAAGTTGGTGTTGAAAATTGATTGACTTTCTTCTAATAACGGAAATCGGTTATGTTAATTCAGAAACAAATTGGTGTTGAGAATCAAGTTTCCGAAAGGATCATAATTGGCTTTCAATTGGAGTAAAATAAAAATACAATGGAATCTTTTATTTAATTTAGTCAAAAAAATAATGCCATATGTTGTTTTGTATTGTAGTGTAGACCTAACTAGATAAGACAATACAAAAATTATAAACTAGTTTACAAATAAAATTTATTAAAAGACACCCCACTATAAATTGACTTGCAACCCAAGCATAAAATTGATAAAAGTCACATAAATCATGATAGGCAATTATCTTCTAACAATCTTATGATAACAAATATAAAAAATTGTATAGGGATACATATTAATTTCTATTAAAAAACTTTTTAAAATAAAATGTGAATATTTTACTACTCAATAATATTACCTTGTCATGTTATCATCTATAATATCTCGTTGTTATGGTTTATAATAATATAATCACATCTAACATACTATGATCTTATTACAATAATCTAAAAACATATATTTTTTTAAATCACTAGCTTTATGTCGATACACTATTGACAAAGTTGATACAATTAATTATGGTCAGTGATAACCCAATTAATAATAAAATAATACTTTTTTATAACTCTTATTTGACAAAATAGTTGGTGAAATTTAAACTTCACAATTTCTTTTTACATAATAGTTTTAGGGGTGAACATATGTCTAAAACTAAATCGAATTTAAAATCGATTTTTCTTAAACTTTGGGTCGAAAATCAAACCTAATAAAGTAGGTTCGGTTTTGGTTTGGACCTAAAACTAGAAATATTAGAACCGAAAACCGAACCTATTAGTGTTGGTTTCAGTCATTTTTCAAAAAAAGTATTAAAACACAAGGACACCATCTGAACTAAAAAAAACCTCTGAGCAAAATTCGGAAAACGCCAAGGACACCATTCAAAATTTTCCTAATTTATTTCTTAATCAAGGGGTGTTAAAAATAATAAATTGATTTAATTAAGGGTGTTGGAGGTCAAAAACCTAAAAATAAAATTAATTAAAATAATAATTTTCTTAAAGTGATTAGTTGAAAAATTGAGTCGTTTTTTCACGATACTCCCTCTGTTTATAAATATTTATCAATTTATCATTTTACATACTTGTTGAGAAGACTATAATATATAGCATTTTAGCCTTAGCCATTCTTTTATATTTTTACTCTATTTAAAATCATAACTTAGTACTAAATGTGTAAAGTCAAGGAAAAATAACCAAAATAATAATTATTTTTTAACAAAAGTAAAAAAATAAGACAACAATTATTTATAAACGGAGAAAGTACTTGTTATTATAACATACTCTACGCATTATGAACATCGATTCGATTACAATACAAATTATAAGAATGGTTGGTTTGACATATCTAGTAGGAACATGTAACACTCACTCCCATTGTTTTGTACGAGAAAATAGGTCACAATCAAGCTTTTGATAGCCATGGTTTTCTCTCTTTATTTTTCCAAAAACAAGAAACAATAATTGCACAGCAGTGTTCCGTATTCATCTCCAAACCCACATTTTTGTTTCATGAACATCGATTCGATTACACGTTTAACAGTTGCTGCAACTATCAATCCAACCCTTTTATTTTTTTTAAAAAAAAAACTTTAGTGCTGGTTTAGTTGAGGCTAAGAAATAAAATGAAAAAATATTGATTACTCTCTTCATATTAAAAAAAACTTATTTCACATTACATTCTAGTGTAAACAAACTTTTTATTTGACCTTTTCTAATAATAAACCGTTTATAAAGCTATTTTTAGCAAAATAAATGGGCTTTTTGTTGAAGGTTGAATTACATTTACAAGAGATGATGGGTAAGGTAACACATTTTCTAGATGATACAACTCAATTGACAAAACTGTTGGCCCTTTCTATTTAAGAGGAGATACTGTAATACTTGGAACAGTAAGGAAACTAGAATTCATCTGATCACCTGAGAGCATCTCTTGAGGCTTCTATCGGGATCAATGTCGTCTTTTGTGATATTAACAATTCCAGACTGCTCGTGTACTTTGTCGATGAGGAGCTTCAACAAAGGGACTCGTGAGAGAGTTGTGCACGAGCCAACCATTATGAGCTTCTTCTGTAATGGCAAAGGGAGCTTTGTTAGTATATGCATTTGCTGATGATAAGACACCAGAATACTTCTGTGTAAGAATTGAAAAGAATGATATGTTTTTCTCATGGATTTGATTCGGAATCTTTCTAATGGAAAAGGATTTTGGATAGAAAGTATGAAACAGCTTAATACAAAAAAAAGTTGTTTCTTAATACTAATTTTTATAATCAAAGGAAATGGTAATATGAAAGTGTAACTTCTGCAAAGGACTTGTTAAATTTTTTGCTTCTTAAAACTAAGGTGTCGTTTGGTTAAGCAATATGATTGTAAACGAAATAGTAACGATTATAGAAAAAGAAAAGGAAACAGAAATGGCTATCCTCCCTTCATGTTCAAAAAAAGACATCTAACATTTCATTCTAATGACTAAACAGATACCCTTTGGCGACATGCTCCCATATAAAGCTGTATGATGAGCTGTTTTTTAGCAAAACAAACAGACCCTAACAGGCTTCATAGTCCAGGGAAATGATAATACGAAGCTGTAACTTCTGTAAAAAACTTGTAATCTGTTAGATCTTTAGGTGTCTATGATTGGGTCTAAGGTTGATAGATTTTGCCAAACTTAAGGAAAATATATAGAACTCCAGCCTTGTTCAAGGAAAGGAGGTTCATCTCATGATTCATACTTTCTCGTTGTTTAAGAAAAGGATGTTTCTAAGACTCTTCTAGAACATGAACTCTTTGTTGCCGAAAATTTAAACATATTAGATGCAAACAATACAAGATCACAGAACGATTATTGGAACTCTAAGCAAAATGATCAGAAGTGCAAGTTAATAGGATTCTTTTCTAGGACATCATGGGTCCGGTTGGTATGCATGAAAGATTATTTTGGGGATTATTATTTTAAATAATCTCCCAATAATCTTGATAATCTATGTGTATGGGGTACTTTTCTGGGGCCAAAATAATCCCAAAAATAATCTGGGCATAATAGTCCCTCCAATAACCTCATATACATGCCCCACCGAACGCACCCCATAGCAGCTTATCAGGACTACCTTATACCTACTTTGCGTTTTCCCCCAAATTAATTTAGAATCAATTTGTTGTTCTTAGCCATAATACCATTTAAGCTACACATCAATAATTAAAAAGATACAAATTCTACACCAAGTGTCTAGTTTGGCTTAGTACTAGACAAACAGTGCTCTTCTGTTGATGAGCATTATCTGCAGCTAATCATCAAAAACACTAAGCAGAGAGGGAGAAGGAAAACAAGAAACATTAGACTAATGAGATTTTACCTTGGGACGTGTAAGCGCCACGTTAATTCTATGCCAGTCTCCTAGCAGTGAAGATGAGTAGTTGCCGGGTTTTTGACTTGACCTCACAAAGGACAACAGTATGCAGTCCTTATCTCTTCCCTGAAGAGTGAACATGGTTACATATGTATGAGAAAGAGTAGCTACAAAGAAAATGTGAAGATTAACTTTACACTTTTGTATCACCAACAAAGAGAAATGTCTTCTGCTAGAAAGATAATACAATAGCAGAAGTGTAGCCCAAACCTGATATTTGTCAATCGTATGAACCTCCACAGACAATGTCCTTAGAAGATTCCCGATTAGACTTGCTTGTGCGTTGTAAGGGGTAATGATGCCAATGTCTTCTTTCCTGATTCCATGATCAACTAGTGTCCCCGCAATCTACAGAAAAGAAAAGGAGTTAGATTCGAATGTTAAGTTTTGTGTAAGGCTTACGAGCATGCAAAAAAAAAATCTAGACAAGAAGATGCAAAGATTGAATAGCAAGATAGTTGAATGTATTATAGTAGATTGTACATGAAACATAAATGGTAATACCTCCGCAATAATATAAGCTTCAAGCCGATTATTCACAGTCTTATGCTCTTTTGTCTCAAAAGCAGGTAAAGTGTCTACACAGTCAATAATGCTTTGTAAGAGGCTTGTGTTAAGATACATCAAAAGAAAAGAAACTATGTAGATATATAGAAACCTGTGTTGATAAATATCACTGGTTTCTGTTCATTTAAAACCTGCATAGGTCATAGAAGCCAAGTCAAAAGCAAACTATTACAACGATTTTGAAGTTGAAGTCTTTTATGAAACAAAATATGTTCTGATTGACGTGATTACCTCCTTCAACCAGACTGTAATTGACCCTGGTTCTAAAAGCTTCAGTTTGGCATTCTTCACATCTGAAGAACCACACTGCAATCTGTCACCATAGATTAGCGTATTTGACAGATCCATGATAGCTGCACACATCCGGTACTGCATCGAGCAACAATTAGCAGATTTTAGTCTTACGGACATCTATTGTTTATGTTTATTTGTTGGTAATTGACATATCAAACAACTTTAAGATCAGCACTAAGATTACTTGATTTTGCAATGCTGATATTGCTTGTGGATGTGCTTCTGAAAGCCTGCAAAACAAGCTTATGCCCATACCACTTTCTCGAGCCTCTGCACTCTAGTTAAACACAAGATATGTAAAGCTTGATACAAGCAGAAAAAGGAAAAGAGGGAGGATGCTTTTATGATACTCTATACTATAACTTACCTGAACTAGAGGTGGCAGCTGATAATGATCTCCTACTAGGACAAACTTTGAAGCAAACATCAAAGGTCCTAATGATACCTAATAAAAATTATTTTTGAGAATCATTATTATGCAGAAGAATGAACTTGAACAGACCAGTGCTCTTAATTTCCAAATCAAGACAGCTCAGAGACATCGAGTCAACCAAACATAACCTTATTACTTGTAAGATGTAACTTTTAAGGCAACTCTTGCTACTGGAAACTTATTTTCAACGGTTGTCTTTTTCCTCCCCTTGCTGAATCAGGAGTCAGGACTGGAGGGTTATTTTTCATTTCAAAAGATGAGGCCTCTGTTTCCCGGAATCCATTTTTCTGGACATACTAAAACTATCATTTCATGATCAATTTCTTTAATTAATCATTTGCACTGTTAATTGTTGGAGAAGATTAGAGATTACGGTAAACTAGCTTAGTGCAAGGCACGGAATTTGTGTAATAGCTAATATGGTGAAAAAAAATTCATGTTATATTTAACTGTCATCTATTATAAATACAAAAGTTGAAGTAATTTATGTAATGGGTCAATCCGGAAATAATTTAAGGGTGACGTGTCAAATCCACAATTAGTGATGTATATTTATTTTTATGTATTTATTTTACAAAATAGAGGAAAGGTTAAAAAATAAATTTGAATATCTAATGTTGGAATTTCATCGAATTGTAAAAAATATATTTACATTATTTCATGATTTTCTAATAAATATAATTTATAACACAAATTTACATAAAATTTGATTATAATATCGTCAAATAGTTCTATATTAATCATTTTTATCATCAAGTTTTAAAAATACTGGGTATTAAACTAATTAACATAATATAACACAAATTTGATTTGATTTTTATATAGTTTATTTATGAGTATAACACTAGGGAATATAGTATTGTCCAATAATAATATTAAAATAATTTTATTAATATTATTTAAAATAAAATTAATCATGAGTTAATGGATGGTACCTAATTATAAATTTATCAAACAACAATTTATATTTTTTTATAATGAAACTAATAATTTAAAAACTATATATATATATAATATTCAAGTAAAAAATATCTAAATTATTTTAGATCAAATATACTAAAACAAAACCTCTAGATACATTTCTAAAAGTTGGTATAAAATTATTCTTGTGTGGCTTTCATAACTGTTAATTCCTAGATGGTTTTGGAAATGCAGATCCAATTTCAAGACAGCGATTCGTGCAAAAGAGAACAGGTCATGGCAATGTCTTGATAGGTTCTTTGGCTTGTTGATCTCAAGTTTATACACCCGGGGTTGGCTGTCATTGGGATATTTTAGAGTCCACAACCATAAATACTGGCCACGAATTGCATCAGTAGGATATGGTAGAAAAGGACCAAAAGATGCGGCAGAACAAAGCTCGATACCCTTTGATTGGAAAGGAATGCAAGGATTTTATTTTGTCTCAAAGGAAAGATCTAGGTTGTCCATCAGCTTTATTGTAATAAAATTCTTACTTAAATAGTTGAAACCTGTAAAATAAAAAAATCGCAAAATGTAGCATCACATAGAAACATACCGGCAAGCTTATCTGCCCGGCCTCATCCATTATGCATACATCAAATCTTTTATTAACCAGCAAAGGGCTAGTTATGCCTAAGCAAGTTACTGCAATGACTTTGACTTCATCCAGCCTCCTCCTGATTTCTTCAACAGTACTTACATCCTTAGCTGTCAAAATAAATTATTCAAAAGTTGTCCCTCAAAAGAATTTTGGACCTCAAAGTTACAGAAAATGCCAAACCTGAAATGCAATGCTCTTGAACTTCATTGTGCACAACCCCAGATCTTCCAATACGCAGAAAATCTATCCCCTAAGAAGTACACTCTTTAGTTAGCAGCAACCTCAAGCTCCAACGAAATGACAAAAAAAATACACTGATAATGTCAATGCATAAACACTTGCACACAGAATAGAACAGGTATGGTTCATTACAAAACTGTCAGTGAACTGGATAATCTCTTCTTTCCTTGGCTAATGGCAAAAAGAGTAGAAAAGGACCTGAGCTTTTAATTTCACGAGCAGGTTATCAACGGCTGAGTTTGTATAGGACGTAAGCAAGATGGAGGCCCCTCTCATCAACAAAGCCTTGACTGCATATACCATAGTGGATGTTTTTCCAGTCCCAGGCATTCCAAGGATAAGAGCATAATCTTTGGCAGTAAGTATCTACAAAGATACAATGCAGAAAGTGGAATAAAAGTTATTATGTTAAAAACGAGACACATCCAACAAATTTAGCCCACAAAAGCATTAAGATGTAGAACCTAATGAGTACCTTGATAATAGCTCTGCGTTGATCATCATTTAAGTTCCTCTCTGACCAAATATATGACATTGCTGGATCTTGGCTTAAAACACAGCCACTGTCAAATCTTGGTGCCTGCTCATATAACATTTTTTTACGTAGACTGTAGACTTTTGCAGATCATTTATAAGTTAAATATGAGAACGATAAAGCAGGGAAACCAATTAACCTCAAGATCAACAATCATCTTTCTCAGACAAGAACTGTGTACATCTCGAAGGAATAATCGCACAAGATTTGTCCTTCATAAACAAATACTGGCATTCAGCAAAAATAATGTAGTTTCACATGTGGTAGAGTATTAATGAATAGCATAAGATTCAAGTTGAGAATAGTAGTACAATTACCTCATGGTAGTAAAGGAAGCAACGCCTTCATCCCTGTCTAGCCGCCAAATTTCTTGGAAAATGTCCTTGGACCTTGAAGAACGGGTACTTCTTGGAATCCTCAAGCATTTAGACAAAGAAACCTAGTAGTTTGAAAGAAGTTAGCATTGTAGTTTCCATTATTAATTCTGTCAAATAAAATACAAAAGTATTTATATTTAATGAACTGAGACAATCAGAGAATGCACACTTTAAGTTACAATAGTCAAAGGAAAGACTTTGCACAAGGATCACCAGAAATCTTACAGACACATGAGCTCCGCTGATATCTGTAATATATCCACTTGCAAGGGCAACATGATTTGATTCAGTGCTTACTATCTGCACAGGAAATGTTAAACAGAACGTTAGATCTACAAACATTGGAATCAGAGGAAATGGAATCATTGCCCCGTATTATGCTCTGTCAGGATGTGAACCACCGAGAAACTGATAAATTATGTAAAAACCACGTAGTCCAAAATACTTGAATAATAAGCAAGGATATAGATTGGGGTTAAGTAGAGAACATTTTCTCATGTGTCCCTCCACTTCTATAGTCACAGAATACATCTATAAGGGGAAGGAGTAGCAGCCTAGATTATTGGGCAATATGCAACTTATGTAGACAAGCTGCTAGTTAATACAAGACAACTTTAACCCTGTCCTTTCATAAGTACACAAGCCACACAATACATCTAACTGAGAGAGGAAACAATATATTTGGCCATTTAGATCATTAAAAATATATGATGTGTAATAGAGATCATAGGCACAGCAGGACTTATGATGTGAGAAAATGCCACAACTTTGGTTCGTTGAATTCGTGGACTAGAAAACAAATAACACAAAGAAAATCTCAAACTTTAGTCTTTTAACAATGGACATTCAACTAGAGGCTAAACTAATTCATTCTGCCTGACATGCTTTTATGTACTCAGAAGAAACTGTAACTAAAAAGTCTTGGATCCTATAATTCCCGTACAGAAACAAGTGCAGCATGTAGATGGAAGTACCACACGGTCTCCACTCCGAAGTGCACAATCCAAGTGACTTTTGAGGGAAACACCATTTTGAGAATCTTGTTCTTCAGTATTCATGGGGACATTAGGAATGACTTGGCGCACAAAACGATACACAAATAGTTTATCTTTCTGCATTTGAAGATCATCTGAACTATCGAGAACCAGAGAAGGAAGGCAAGTTGAGGGGTGTTTATCCTTCCATGACATTTGCTGCCAGAAGCTGTTTTTAGAAAACTGAAACAGGAAACACCATATGATCACATGATCTAAGCTTCAACATACCAATTAACAAAAAAGTTTAACTATTCAAACCTGTTGTTCTTTTGCTTCCAGGTCAATTAGTTGATCCCACTGTTTTAGGAAGGTCATATGAGAAACAGATAAGTGGCCAGTTAGGGAATCAAACAGATCCCCCAAGCCACTGCTATCAGCATTTCCCCCATTCACCTGCAATATTAATATTTGTATCAACAAAAAATGCTATAAATAACCATATCATTTTCAAGAAAATATGGATTGGTCAGCATATATATAGTGTTAAAGGCATGGCAAAACCCATCACAACATGATATAATAGATAGTTTAGAACCTTATGGTAAATGGTACAAACATTGACATGGCGACATCCTCTGCAAGTGTTTGGACTCTGCGTTTAGAAATTACTATAATTAAATAACTGATTCAAAACAGCGTGAAAGACAGTTATACCAGTAAGCACTACCTGAAGCATTGGTGGCAACTGTTGAGCACTGACTGCTCTCAGTATATCACGTGCTAGCTCATTACGACGCATGATGAGCCCAACCAAGTCTGATCTTCGAGCAACATGTCCCTGTCAAGGTGTAGTTAGTATGGACAACATAAGATGTTGTGGGGCCATAAAGCATACTTGAACATACCTGTGTATGATCTGTATGGAGATAATACAGAAGACCAGAATCAATGTCATCTAAGTATCTGAGATTAGCACATTATATCAAAAAACGGAAAAGGAAGGGAAAACGAAAAAAAAAAAAAAAAAGGGGGTTGCCAC
>BSUD01000002.1:2132813-2275604 GCA_033239045.1 Fagopyrum esculentum | reverse complement strand
AAAAAAAAAAAAAAAAAGGGGGTTGCCACGAGAAATAAAATTTGGTCAAACAGTCACCTTTCAGACATGAGTAGCGTGTATAAAATCACTTGGGCAGAATGTTCAACTGCCGACTGCATAGCACACACAAAAAAAAAAAAAAAAAGTTGTGACCTAAAGGATTAAAACGGTATTTTAGATAGGAAGGCATTGTCTTGTTTTCAACGCGGAAGATTAAACGCCTACTTGCCTGACCAGAAGTTGCTTTACCAGTTTTAAATTCCAGAGGTAGGATCTTTTCGTCTGATCCTCCATATGATTCAATTCTGACACGAATAGAAGCATCAATCATTCCTTTCAAGCCATATTTTGGAGCCCACACCATCTCCTCAATATCAATTACCTATTTTACCAAGGCATACCCAACTGGACTTATTATGCCCCAAAAACAAGTGGATGTCAAAGCATAAGTCAACCAATGCACAAATATCATATCTAAATACTCATAAGCCCAACAAGAACTTTCATGTGCTATAATATATGCTTGTTACAAAGTCATTGTAGTTCAACGGTCTCATTTTTGTTGTTAATGAGCACAAACTTTATATATTGAGAGCCAAAATAATGATATGAACTGCTTCCATTATCACATTCAAACAGGCATGCCCAACATAGAGAACTATTGTCAGTTGCTATGTACAAACACAATAATTTTCACATTATATGCTTGAATATCTATAAAGGTCGTTAATCAAAGGTAGTATAGAGCTCTTTCTTTGCTATTCAACGAACAGAAAGTTTACAGAGTGGAGTTGAACAAATTTTAGCAATGGCCTTAAGGCATCATTATAGCATTCCCCGATTGCTGGTCCTCTTACAAGAGGTCTGTCCACTTGTACAATTACTACAATGTTTATCAATTGGCCCTTCTTCTAGAAAAACATCAAATTAAACAAACCTCAATTATATATAGCTACCTTACCTCAGATATGCTAACCCGCATTTGTCCATTATCAGGGCCAAAATCAATAGTAGGTTTGGGAGAATCCTGAAGAGAACAAAATATGTTTAGTGGTTATCCCAGCAACAAAATCACGGCAGATAAAACACTTTCAGCTTACAGAGACCCTTTATGGTACAAGATAAACAAAGCAGCATGGATATAGATGCGACTTATCTCCATTTGCTGTGATTCATCGAGTACAAATCAGTTTATAAATGCCATTAGATCCTACCTTAAGTTCAAGTAATGTTTGAAATAAGACCCTGTTAGTCTACATAATATAAATATTTCCCCTTTTCTTTTACATCACAAATATAGTTGCATTCAGGGGCAGACATTTTCCCAACTGAGTAATTCCAGGATGGTGAAATTTTGAACCTTTTTTTTTGTGACTCGGGTTCATCCACTTGAATGTGCCGAAGTGTATTTGTTCCACAGTAAATAGAACCACCAACAGGGATTTTCTTAGGGGTTTAACTGAACAAAAGGTTGTACAGATGGCCGTCTGGAAGCTAGAAGGTCGGGGCTGTCCTGTCTTTAGCCAGGACAGACTTATTTGGACGGATCCACAAATTTAACCCTAACCCAACTCCCCCTTTCTCCCCAAGATTGAGGGATCAAAAGAAGAGGCGAGATTGAGAGATCAGTGGTTCATAGGTGAGATTGAGGGAGACAAAAGAGATGAAGCAGCCGAGAAGTCATATCTCTAGGATTTTATTTTCACTATAAAGAGCTTAGATTTTAAGTAAAAGTATGGACTGTGTGTTTAACCACCTGTGGACCTAAATTTATTAAATTTTATATTCTTAAACTTTTAAGTTCAGGAAAAAAATACATATTATACAGCATTTGGCTGTGAAATTTCCGTAAATTAAAAAAATGTCTTGTCCATCTAGAACCTGTCTAGAAGGGCATCTAGACGGTGACCCTCCGTCCCTTATCCATTTCGCTTATTTTGGAGCATTGGTATAAATTAATTACACTTCAGGTAAATGATGATTTTCAGGCCTACTGAAAGACTCATTGATGCATAAACAGTAAGTTTAGATGAACTAATGAATACAGAGCATGTTGATAAATGTGTTGGCAATACATAGACTTTTTCCTTCTTTTAAAGCAACTGATAGGTTATGCCAATGTAATTGCTGGATACAAGAAACATCTTTTGAAGACCTAGATAGACATACTGGATTAACATACACTCGTTAAAATCAAATGTTTGAAAATTGGATCAACACTTCAACCTAACTATAAATAAAGCTATAGGCTTGGAGCAGAGAGATACAGGATGAATAGCGTCCTCAAATTCTTACATAGTTGATTAATACTGAGTACTAAGTCCGGACTCCATATTAAATAAAACATCTCTTACTTTGTTCAGGAGCACTACAGAATGCAAGCAATGGTGCGGTAAAGTCAAACAGTGCATAGAGTTATAATTTACTTCCAATGAGAAGCATGCTGAGTTTATCATCTTCAAATAATCTGAACTGTGGTACCAATTACCAGAGAAACAACTAGAGAAAAAGAAATACTGCTATAATTGAGAAATTATCAAAATTATGCATGCCTCAAAATGGCCTCGGAGAAAGGTTTTAATGGTTAGATAATAGAAAGCAGCAAAAGAAAGGAAAGGGAGTGACCTTAGAACCTCTGAAGAGTTGGATCCAATTCAGCATTCTTGGAATTGCTTCCATCACCTGCTTTAGCATATCGCGTTCATCCACTGTAAAATGTCCAACAAAAGAAAGGAAAACTTTCAGGCATGTTAAATGGACAACTGATCAGCATGGAAATTTTCTATAATAGTTTTAATCAAAATTAATGTGCACCTCCACACGCGTACAGGTTCTCTATACTTTTCAAGACGACTGTCCGAGAAACTCCTTCCAATATCTCTCTTGTCGGAGTTTCCATTAAAAGCCCTTCCTAAGCAAGCAAGACAAGAGAAGCAAATGCTTCAATTAAGAACTACAAAAGCTCTTCTTATGGAAGTTCAGTGCATTGTCCATCTTCTAAATATTAAAGATAAAGGACCATCTTTAAAACCTGAAAAACTTGGTGCAGAACGGTGCCTGTTAGTGCTGCTATAGATTGGTCAGAGCATTTCAGCCTTTCATCCAAAACAGCTCGTCTTGAACAGCTGAAACTGCCTGCAACCTAAACCAGGACAAAAGGGATACGAAGTTCAAAAATATAATGGTTAAAACATTACCAAATATCAAGATGCAATGGCTTGAGAAAAAAGAGCCCTTAATTTAATATCCTACAAATCAATATATTGAACTCCCATTGTCAGAAAGCAACATAAAATTGCAATTAACAAGCATCAATTGCATCCCTACTGTCCTACCCAGAAACACCATTGGCACCACTAACGTCCAGATGTGGGAACCTTTTTGTTAACAACCCAAATCAGGGAGGATACTTCTTTATACAAGAAATAAATATGAACAGAATCCAAACATGACTTAAGTGTTGTTTACAAGGGATTATGGACAGAATAGGAGAAGAGATGTTTATGCTATTCACACTTGGTGTGAGAATAGTAGTAGAGCTTGTTAGATGTCTAAATATGGAAATTGTCCACCATTAGAGGTTGACCACAAAGTTGGTAGAGGAATTAGGCAGTTGTGTCTTGGGCTCTCAGGAAGAGTGTCGTTCCTTTATGACTCATTTGGAAGAGTGTGTCCTTACACTCTGCCATTACAGCATTACTGTGATGTTTTCAGTTGGCCATACAACTGCATGGTCACCAATATCATTCCTCGCATCGCCTGTGCAACCACAAAGCCACTTTTGGTTGCTTAAAACTAAAAACACAACTTTTCCAACAAATGTTTGCCACTTTAGACTTGATATTGAAGAAAGGAACACCCTTGCAACAACAGTGGGTTTGTTGGATTTTGTGGTAGTCATTTTGTGAAAGAAAATCGAATAGGGAGTGACATCGATCAAAGATTCAAAATGCATGAACCAAAAGGTAACACTGAAGAGAAGAAAACGTCAAAAGGTGATATTCTAAATATTTGGTATTGTTAAGCCGTCATTTATTATATGGCATTGTATTAGAGAAAATCGTGTGAAGTTAATAGTTATCCTGGTATTTTTATCATGACATATCTGTGTGATAGACATGGATAGCATTATGCAAAGTAAGAACAAGAATGCCAATCGTCAATAGGTATAGTGTCTTTAATAGAGAGCGACATGTGAATCATTCAAATAAAGTAGAATCACAATTTGTGGGCTAACTTACCCGAGTTCCAGAAATCAGTGCATTGGGGTTAACAATAACAAGATTATTGGCATGATCCACATAGCAGTTTCCTTGTGCATCAAAGTCACCAATCACCCGTACAGTGTCTCCAGGAGTAATGACGCTATAAAACCTGCACCCAGAAAGTCTTGAGCATTGATACACAACAAAGAATGAAGAACCTGCACACGACTTATTTTATGAAATTAAGAGAAGCTTGCAGTTTGTATTATTCTCTTTATTCTTCATAAAGCAACATCTTTAGTAACAAATATATTCCTAGGATTATCTCACAATGACTTAAAAAAGAGATCATGACCGTGTCACCGTGGTAACCAGAAAGTCCATCGTGACTCATGAATCATGGACTACATTAAGTGTTGGCAAACATAACATCCGTTGAGTTGTCTGCATAGTTTCTTTTACAAACCATTTTATTCAATGCATGTAATCAAAACCAGTCCAAATTAACATCCATTGAGAGATCAGATATTGGAAAGAAGAAAAGTTGTTCAAGCATGGCTATACCACGGTGTGTGTGTGTGGAGGGGGGATCTTAAGTTAGAAGTTGGTACCATGATCAATAATCATGTGAAAAGTAGAAGCAAGCTGATGGAGGGCAGCAAGGGGTGAGGAATCCATTAGTATGCAATGAATTCCTTCAACAAAGAAACTCTCAATGCCAAGAACAAGAAATTGAAATAATGAAACTCTGAATGTTCAGAACAAGAAATTGAAATATTGAAAAACCAATTAGCTTTGCACCATTTCATCCAATATTGGAGATTGCTGAGAGTTGCCTCTCCACCTCACAATGCCCTCAGAACTGATGCTTATAAATTCAGCAACTAAGCACTAACTTTAAGTGTAGTGAAAGTATAAAATTATTTTGTTAGATTTGCTTCAGAGACGAGACATGTCAACCTCAGTGGAAAACTAGGAGTCGAGAATAGACAGAAGTATTAAACAATATCAAATGAAACCTGGATAGGAAATAATAGCATGATGTAACAAAATTTTACACTTACCAACCATCACACAAATGCACAAATTGCTCCTTTCCAGTATGCTCATTCAGTAACCGAAGAACCTGGAAAGGAAATGAACAAATTTTTCAATCTTCACAACCAAATTGAATACTCAGGTAATTCTGAGCAAACATTTCTAACCTTAATGGAACCATGAGCTCCAGATGAATTTGATCGGTCATGCTTCTCGGTAACCTAGAGGATAATCAATTTGATAGTTAATCTCAATGACACAGCATTGTATTAGAGAACTATCAAAGCAGGAGCACAATTAGTGAACACTGAACAGCTATACAATATACCTCTAAAACAAGGAAACATGGACTAGAAGATGACAAAGTAGCCTCTTCTTGTGACTTTCCCAACACAATGACTTCCGACTGAAATGTAATGGGCTTCTTATCAATATTTTGATCAACTGCCTTTGAAACTTTGACTTTCTGACCTGACGGGCAGTCTTCAACGGATATTACATCCTCCACTTGATCCAACAGATCAAGTAGTGCCTGAAAAAAATGTTTTATGTGTAAATCTTTATGGTCCAAAATGCATCAACCTCACAATGGAAGCCCCTTGAACTATATAAGCCAGGACAAAACATGAAAATGAGAAGCATAATATTAAGTAGAATCAACTGGAAATTTTAACCCAGAAGATACCTTTTTGTGAGGCCTTAAACCAAGAGTTTCTGGCATGATGGTGTTATCAAAATCACTATCTGAAAGCTGCACTAGAGACGGCTTGTAAGATCAGAAGACGAATATTGCAGTGTAATATACAAAACACACGAGTTATAAGCAAAGAAAAGTACAATAACCTTATTATGACAATATGGTAGAGAAGGAGGAGTCCTGAATGGACTTTGCAAAATACTCAGGTCCGAATTTTTTGCATCAACTGGATCCCTATCCCTGCTGCAAACAACTGAATTCTCCACTGGTGTAACTCTTCTCAAACTCATCCTACTGGGTTGTGGTAAGGACTTCCCAGCTCCAGGTGAAACCTGCAGATTTATACTTTAATTTTATCTTTGTTCTTTTGTCATCAGTCATGTATCATCTTGAAAGGAACTAAATACATCAGATGTAGGGAGGAAACAAAGTGAGACGGCATTAACACCTGTATATCATTTGAACATCGTTTCAAATTGGAAGAAACGCCTCTTGCAGACTCAGCAAGAGCCTTCACCACTTCCGGCATATTCTTAGAGATAGAATGAAGGCGTTCGTTAACAGGTGATATTTTCCAGGTAATATCATCGCCTCCGTCATCTTGGCTCTGCTTGACTAACTGTCGGACACCATCACACTATATTGTAACTAACATATTCACTCTCCATGGGCAAAACTAACAGAAATAGTGGACTCTAAAAAGCAAATTCTAACTACAACTTGAGTTCATATAACCATTACATTGAACAATGTTGCATCTATTTGTAGAGAAAATATACCATTCCAGGGGAGAACTTGAAGCGTCTCCTAGACACAGATTTTGTCAAATGAGGAGAAATGTCCTCACAATCGACAATATCAACCAACGGAATCTCAGAAGGCGTGCTCTTAGGGTTTCCATCAGCATTCAAGCTGGCAATCGATTGCTCCTCACCAGCAGGTCCATGATTCGGCGAGACCGTATCAACACAAGACTCGACTACAACGTCCACCAGCGAATTCTCCTCCACCTTACTCTTGGAATGCCGAATTTGGTCCAAATCTGACTTTTTCTCATGATTTGCGTCTGCGGCAGCATCTCCGGCGGATTCAGGTGGTTTGGGGATGGAAGGCGGCTGGAGCTTAGAGAGCTGGGAGAGGGAGTGGCGTTGGAAGAAGTGCTGGATACCGAACTTGGAAGGTGTAGAGGCAGCGTTGGTGGTGGTGGTGGTTGGGGTTTGGTTCTGTTTCTTGGAGTTTGAGAGGGAAGATGAAGAAGAAGATGAGTTGGAGTTCTTCTGCTTCTTCCTCGGCGGCATTTTGGGCGGAGGGGTACGAGACTGGGAGTCTGGGAGAGGCAATCAATGGGTCACTGCGGAGGTTTTGGAGGTATCCATCCAAGTGTGAATTTCGATATTTCCCGCCCAAATGCGCCTCCGGTCTCTATTTTTTCACATTTACATAATACAATAAATCTAACAAAAATAAGAAATGAAAATAAAAAATAAATAATGGTTTACTAGGCTTTTCTTAATTTTGTATTTAGTAAATATACCCTTTAGAAAAGAGTGCGTAAAGTTTCAGAATAAATACAAAAAGTTGGAGTATATTTTTTAATTGAAACATTAAAAAGCATAGTTACTAATTAGGTAACTAGGCTGTTTTTTTTAATTGTACACTAAGTGGGTTTTTTTCAGTTTTCCAAATAGTAAATGTACCCAAAATCTTTTTTTACCGTGAAAACCCTAACCTTCTATTCTACCCCTTCCCGTCTTCCTCTTTGCAAGCCTCCAGCCCCAAAGCTCTCCCTTTCTCACAATCTCTCTGGATTCAGACCTTGTTGTCTTCGAGTAAAAAGCTAGTAGAATAGAATCGAAGCTTTGATGAAAGTCTTTAGCAGATTTGTCAATTTCAAAGTTGTGTCTTCTTCTTCCTCTTTTTCGTTTTCCGACAGGGCTACGCTATTGTTCTGTTGTCGCTGAGCAAAAGGGCAAAAGCATGGATGTCTGCTTTCCAAAATTATGCTTCCTTCTCTTCTCCCCGTACCCCTCCTCCGCCGCTGTCCCGCCGCCGCACTAGCCACCTTCCGTCGACTTCCTCCTCCTCGACTCCCTTTTTAACCCTCTGTCGATCTAGATCTGTAGATCTAGATCTGGATTTGTAGATCTGCCAAAAGAGGGGTGGAAAACTTTGGTATGGATTCTCACTGGGTGCCTTGGTGTATTTTCAGAAATAAGAGAGAAGCGATGGGACAAGCGTTCGGTTGCATTCAGGTGGATCAATCAACTATTGCTATTAAAGAAACTTTTGGGAAGTTTGATGAGGTGCTTGATCCAGGATGTCACTAGGTGCCCTGGTGTCTTGGGAGCCAGATAGCCGGTGTTTTGAGCTTGCATGTCCAGCAACTTGATGTTCGATGTGAAACTAAAACCAAGGTTTGATTGATAATTACCCTCATAACAGAGGAGGCAAAATGAGATTTAAAGAAAGTTTAGAAGCAAATTTATTTGTAGCAAGTCTTTTTTTAGTCTTCTTTTTTATCACGTGTATGGTTACTTTTTGACAATAGTTTATCATGCTGACTCAAAGAAGTTTAATGCCATTAACCCAAAACACTAGTAGATGATAAGTAAATCGGGTTTCTTAAGACGCTATTAGTTTATGTTTGGATATAATGATGATTTTATCATGTTGTTAATTTTAGACTGCAAATCATTTGAGAAGAGGTATCAAATTTCTATTTTTCCCTTTTCAGAATACTGAAGCTTTTTGATCTTTGGCTGATGCAGTAGTATGAAGCAGATTATGTAGTTAAACCTATATGAAATCTTGTGTTTTGTATTTGGAGGTGACAATTGTTTAACTTCTTTTTAGGACAACGTCTTTGTGACTGTGGTTGCATATGTTCAATATCGAGCAATGGGAAACAAGGCATCTGATGCCTTCTATAAACTAAGTAAAACAAGGTATCTGTTCAATATCGAGCAACTGAGAACTATCCGTTTGATGTATATTCTTTGATTTTGAGTTACAACGGTAGTTGCAATTTTGCTAATACGAATACCAGATAGCAGATGTGACAAAATGTAATTTTATGGTATGTAACTTTATGGTATGTAGTTTTATGGTATGTAATTTTATGGCATGAAAATCTAGTGTAAAAAATTCTGGTATGATAAAATGTAATTTTATGTTATGTAATTTTATGGTATGAAACTTATGGTATGAAATTTCTGTTATGAAATTTCTGGTATGAAATTTCTGGTATTTAAATTATGGTATGAAAAATTATTGTATGAAATTTCTGGTATGAAATTTCCGGTGTGAAGTTTCTGGTATGAAATTTCTGGTGTGAAATTTCTGGTATGAAATTTCTGGTATGAAATATCTGGTATGAAATTTCTGGTATGTGAAATTCTGGTATGAGAAATTCCGGTACGAGAAATTTAGTCCAGAAAATAAAAAAAATATAATAAAAAAAACAAGAAAAATAATAAATAAAAAAAACAAATTCAGTAATTAAAATTAAAACTTATACTTATATAACAAATAACAAACATCATTTATTCCTTTCTTTCTAAATAGAAGGGTTAATAATTTTTACCTACTATTAAATGAAAGTGGTAAAAAATTTGGGGTACACTTTCTTAAACAAAAACTCAAAAAAGCCTAGTATGTCAAATTCTCCCAAGAAATTTTATCATAAGTTGAAGATCTTGACAGAAAATTGGATAGATTTTTATTTTTCACCATCAAAATTACGCATATAATATTTTTAATAGTGCATTATTAGTTCAATTAAGATTAAAAAAAATAAAGATTTTTTTTTTTATTTTTTATCAGATTCGATAGGTCAAATACTTTTTACAATTTTCAGTGTTAAGTTCAATGTCACTTTACTACTAAATCAATTTAGTATTGGTAATTAAAGATATAATTACATTGTATTATAATTAACATCATAATGCTCCACCACAACTTTATCATTAATGTTCCACCACAACTTTATATTAATGGTTATCAACCTTATCGTAGTTTAAAGTCGCAACCATCAAAAACGAAAGTCGTAACCCTAATGTAATTACGTAACGTGATTTTTCAGTCTCATTTCTCCTTCTCTTCGGCCTTCTCTTTTCTCCAAAATTTTACCGATGTTCAATTTGAGATTTAAGCTTCAAATATTGGCGGATTTCAATGTTTGAAGACTAAAAATTCATCTAAATGGGAAGATCCACGTGTTTTAAGGTACAATTTCATAAAAATCGATGAAAGTCCATATATTTTGCAAGATTTAAGTTTCGTTTTTCAGGGCTTAAGTTTATATGTGATAGTCTCAGATATCCGGCTGGATAGGGATCTAATCGGACTTTGATTTTAAAAAACTACCTGGATATCCGCATATTCGGATCGGATAGATCCTATGTCCGCCCCTAGTTTATCGTAGTTAAAAGTTGTAACTCTAATATAATTGTGTAACGTGGTTTTTCAGTCTCGTTTCTTCTTCTCTTCAACCTTCTCTTTTCTCCAAAATTATATCAATCTCTAAGCTTAAAATCTTAAAGGAAGTCAACATTTGAAGACTCAAAAATTCAAAATGCATCTACATGGGAAGATCTAGGTGTTTCAAAGTACAATTTCATAAAAATCGATTAAAATCCATCTATTTTGCATAATTTAAGTTTCGTTTTTAGGGCTTAAGTTTAGATATGATAAATTAATTTGTGGCATGGTAGTGTTGTTTTTTTTATGATTGATTAGTTTAATCTTGTTATAAATATTAAAATTAGTGTTATTTGACGAAAAAGTTGGATAAAAACGATACCAACAAAAAAGTGGATTTATATGCATTAGTAAAATTGAAACTGATTTTACATTGGCTCGTACGTGTGTTGGAGACTGACTTGGAACTAGTATACCCACGTTGGAAGCCCCCTGAAAATACCCTTTTACGCGCATGACCCTTCGTGAGAAATGTATCTCCACACCACCATCCAATGTGAGAATGGTCGCACGTTGGGTCTTGGTGTGGATATACATTTCTCACACTAGGACCTACGCATGAAAAATGTATTTCTCAGTTGGGTTCTACGCGTAAAAAATGTATTTTTAGGGGTTTTTTCCACGTTGTATCCTAATTGAAAACTAAAACTTCACTATTATTTTAGTTATTTTCATTCAGCTTTTAATCGTCTTTTAACAATATGCCACCAAAGAACCCATAATTTGGTACTTCAAGAGTTCAAGATGGAAAATAACATGAGTTCAAGCCTCAAAGCGTTCATGTAATGAACAAACTGATCACAACGTGGAAGAAAATTTAATTGAAGACCATTCGCTCTCGTGATACATCAATATATTCGTAGATATAAAGGTTCTACGAAGCATCCTCAATTTGACTCCCAAGAACATGTTGAAGTCGTTGCTCCTTCACGTATGAAAAGAGGTGGAGGATATGCATCTCGTCAGGTATCACAACGAGTGAATGACACGTCTAGGGTGGGCATTTGCAAAAGTGGAAACATGCATGCTTAATAGGGTGGGCATTTGCGGATATTTGATCCGAAAATTATATTATAAAGTGTAATCCAAGATTAACCGGATATCTAACACTTTTTCCGATCTAATATTTGATTCGGATATTCGATCCGTTATGAGTATTTATTACTATGCCGGTTGGATATATCTTACCCGGTTATCTTCTCAAAACCTCGATCCATATATGATATGACAATCCGAAAACAATATCGGGATTGGACTCGGATTACCAATTACTAAGTATTTTTGGATTTGGATTTTTTTGAATCGGATAGTCGAATTAGGGGATTGGGTTTGGCGGATGTGATATTTGTGCTCACCCCTGATGCTTACATATTGTTGATAGTAGTGACCTACTACATTTACAAATACATCAACATTCCGTTAATAAGTGCATTTGTAGAGAAATGACACTCGGAAACAAACAAGTTTTACATGTCACGGGGTGAGATGACTATCACACTCAATGATGTGTGGAACATGTTACTTATCCACATACACGGATAATTCATTGTTGATCTTTCATCACGTGTAAGCATAGAGTAGAAGATCGGAAGTTTGTTGAAGCCCTTGATGAATAGTATTCATAAATAGCCTTGGAAAAGATGAACGAGAGCATAAGGTTCAACTCATTCCATTATTATGTATGGAATTAGAGCTTTATTTATTAATACCTTAAGCAAGCTATGTTGTTCTTTTGTGTATTTGGTATCTACGACTTTGCTAGTTGACAAGGTGTTTGACAAGGCAATTGACTGGTTGCATAGTGTTTTACGTGATATTGATCGGTGACCTGATTTGGCATTGAGAACGACTACACTTACATACTTACATCGGAGCTTAGAAGAGCCATCAAGGGTGTCCCCCCCCCAAAAAAAAAAATCAGTGGATGCACGTCCCTCATTATATTTTTAATTGTTTATGATTATGAAACCCAACGTACAACTGACACTTTTCAAGCACCGAGAGAGATCTCATAACACTTGATCCGAAATGATGATCGCACTTCCTTGTTTCATACTTGTTACCTTTCAGATACAAATTTAAACCTCTTCCAAGCGTTAGTCTAAAGTTTTCATACCATTTGCACATTATCCAAGACGTTCATATACGACCATTGTAACTGACAGTAGAACGAATTATGATGAGCACAACTTTGTGTTTCTTTCCCTTTGCTCTAAGCCACGTAACAACTTCATCGTGGGTTTTGAAATTTTCATTTGTGGTAAATATGCGTGAAGAATCTTTTGATAAATATTCTAGTGGTTGATCGGGTTCTTCTTCTCCCTCAACATCATATAGTTCAACATCATAATTTATCACTTTCCATCCAAATTGACATCATTTAAATCATGATATTAATTAGTTTACAAGAATAAAAGGAAAATAATTATATTAAAAGAATCAACACATATGATTAACGTGAACTATTTATCTAAAAGCCGGGACACAACGTGGAGAGCAAAATCTCATGCTAGAAGTTATAGTGTATTTTCTTAATACAAGCTCAAACAAACATGGAATTGTTGTTCCCACGCCAAAACATGACGTGAAATTGAATTATCCACGCTGGACTACAACGTAGAGACGGTCTTACCACGTTGGAAGCCAACATTGAATAATCAATCTCACATTGTAAGCCAACTTGGATCCATGGATCCTACAATGGTTCATAACGTGTGATTGCATTGAGACGAATTTTACGATGTGCGCAACCTCACGATTTTATGATGTGGCACTACGGAGCATATTGCATCATGGGAGTTCCCTCCACCTTCCTTTGTCAAAATTAATACAGATGGAGCACAACGTTTTTCAATTGCTTGAGGTGTTCTTATAGATCATCAAGGTAAATGGTTACGTGGGTTTGGGACTAACATCGGACTTTGTTCAGTTTTCATGTTGAGCTGTGGGGGGTGTTATATGGTCTCTAGCAGGGGCGGCCACAAGATTTTTCAAGGGGGGTCGAAAAAATATAAACGAAGATAATATTATAATTTTTTTTACTAGCAATAAAAGTTTCACTGCTGCAACATTAATCAATATTACAATAAAACAACGTTAAAAGTTAACCATTTCAAATTAGCGTTCAATGCTACAATATAACTCAAGTGGACGCCAAAGGAGGTAAAACCATCTTGCGGTTTGACATATTCTGATAATATTGAAGAATATCTTCATCATCAACGCTTTTGAAACTCTCTTTCTCAATGTAGCACACTAAAGAATCGGTGAGATTTTCATCCGACATCCTGTTACGCAATTGAGACTTCACAATTTTCATTGCAGAGAATGCTCTTTCAACAGTAGCAGTCGCAACTGGCAATACCAAAACCAACTCCAAAAGGCAATATACTAAAGGAAAAACAGTGTAAATACCTATCTCAACCATCCTGCATGCCACCTCTCCTATATTTTTCAACGAAGAACTCCTGTTATCTTCCTTTATGTCATAAATCCATGTTGCCAATTCATCTTCAAGTACACTCAGATCATAACCAGAAAAGTCTTGTGGATAATGTTGGGCAAGTCGAACTAGCTGAGACTTATTGAAATTGGAGAAGAAATCCTTTGGATGAAAACATCCCATACAAGCGAGTATTTCCGAGTTTGACTCACCGAAGCGACTTTCCATTTCTCGATCAAGTTGGTCAATGACCTACAAATGAACATAATGTAAAATATAATAGTAATATTCATTAAATAAAATAGTTATGAATTTATAAGAAAATGATAAATTACTTGACAAAATATTTTAACTCAAAAGTGGTGAAAGTTTGTGATAACACTTCCAACACGTCTTGCACTAAATTGACCCGGGACATTTTCATCCATTTTCAGAACGACAACATTATTCTTTTCACAAAAAACGTTGACAGATTCTAAAAGTTCATTCCACCCATCATTCCTCAAATCTTAAAATTGTCTCCTACAGGTTCCAACCAGATTAACGGCTTCTAAAATATCTTGATCTTTTTTCTACAAAACTTGTGACAAATAGTTTGTTATGTCCAAAATTTGTTTCATCAAGTGTGCAATAAAAACAAACCGGTAACTCTCCATCTTCTCAACAAGGCCTTGAGTCATTCCCCGATTGGAATCTGGACCTCCATCTTCGTGAATATTCTCAAGCACTTTGATAGTTGAGGACCACAAATGTAGAACACGGGCAATGCTCGTGTAGTGTGAACCCCAACGTGTAACTCCCGGCCGAGCCAAAGAAAGTTCTTGATGCTTTCCTCTCCCAGTTGAGATTTCTCCCGTTTCCAACATCTCCACCATCTTGTCATGTTGAGCTTGTCGGAACTCATCTTTTCTCTTACAAGAAGCTCCCATGTGTGTGATTTGTGATAAGTACCCAAAGAACTCTTGTATTGGTTGAATATCATTTGAAATGACAACAACAACCAACTGAATTTGATGAGCAAAACAATGAATATACCTTGTAGAGGGATTTTCATCTAATATTAGAGCCTTCAATCCATTAAATTCACCTCGCATATTAGAAGCTCCATCATATCCTTGACCTCTTAGTTTAGAGATACATAATCCATGCTCAGCAAAAAAGACATCAATCCCTTTTTTCAAAGAACGAGCTTTTGTGTCACCAACATGAACGACTCCAAAAAACCTCTCTATGATTGCGCCCTTGTTGTTCAAATATCTGATAACAATAGCCATTTGTTCCTTGATCGAACTATCACGAGCCTCATCAATCAATAACGAAAACACTTTGTCTCCAAGACCACTGATTATGGATTTCCTTGTCATTGCCCCACACGCAATTTTGAGATCATCTTGGATGCGATGACTAGTGAGTTGAGCATTCTTATGTGCATTCTCATTCACCACATTTTCAACTTCAACAATCCGTTTACTAGACCAATTATGCATCTCCTTAAAATTCCCCATCTTGTTGGAGTCCATCGACTCTCTATGACCCCGAAATGGGAAACCCTGTAGAAGAAGAAATCTAACAATGTGCAGAGAAAATGTCAAACGAATACGATATTGAGCACCTTGAGTTGCATTTGCACCAGATACACATCTTGTCAAACTTTGTCTTTGATCTTTGAAATTGGCAAATAAGATTCGAGCTTCATGATGAGGACTTCCGACTAATCCCACATGTTCTCTAAACTTCTCATAAGCCTTCTTCCAATTAGAAAATCCTATTTTCACAAATGCATCATTCAAGTTTTTGTGTTTTGTCTCCCCTCTAAAGAGAAAACACCAAAAACAAAATGTCATATCTTTAGAAACACTATATTCTAACCACTCGAAATCCTCAAACCACTTTGGCAAAAAACACCTCGACGTCTTCCCAAAGTTCTTCCGTGGAAATTCATGTGAGAGGGGTTGACAAGGACCTCTAACCACATACTCTCTCCTCACATCATCTCTAAGTGAAGGATCATACTCTTCCAAAGCTTTGCGCAATTCCGGATCACTAATAACTTCACTACTCATGTTTTTCATTCGAGGTTTTTTTTCTCCCCTATCAACGCTAGTGAAACCACATCCACCATCAACAATATCATGCTCAACATTATCATCATCAACTACGTTTCTAGCAAGACCCTCACTAATATCATCACCTCTAGCATTAGCAACACCATCAATAGTAACATCATCACTAGCAACACCATTCACATTTTGAGGTTTTGGGGGAATGGAAGACGATCCAATACTCAACAAGGGTCGCTTCTTTGTTCGAATAACAAATTTGTCCATTTCCTAAATAAATAACCCCTAAATTGAAAACAATTGCAAAGTCAAATAATCAAAATTGCAAAGTCACTAACAATTGCAAAGTCACTAACAATTGCAAAGTCAAATAATCAAAATTTCAATACTCAATAAGGGTCGCTTCATTGTTACTATTAGTAAATCACTAACAATTGCAAAGTCAAATAATCAAAATTCCAAAAAACCCTAAATTGAAAAATCTAACTAATGTACTGTTATTAGGGTTAGGGAATAAATTCAATAGAAAGCTGGAAAAGCCAAAGAGTGAGACACTTACGGGTAAATCCGGCAGTTCCGTGGTCACCGGAGGCGGGTCGAGGATGTCGAATGGTCGAGGCTGTTTGCTTTTTCTTCTTCGGGCCCTTGATTTTTTTTCCTTTTGGTTTCCAATCTGTTTTGCTTCAGGTTTAGATTTTGTTATTTGTGCAAAGAGCTTTTCATATTTATGATTTGCTTCAGGTTTTGATTTTGTCATATTTGCTCTATATTTGTTTGCAGTGTGTATATGAAGCTTGAATGTAGGTTGTTTACTGTTAATGATGATTAATTAATAGGATTTTACTATAACTCAATTGCAGTGTGTACATGAAGCTTGAATGTAGGTTATTTTTTTAATTGTCATCTTATCAAACTAATTGCCTATTTGATTATTTACTACAGGCTGTTTTTTTGTGATGGTGAGAATTTTATTGCCTTATTACCAAACAAATTGCCTATTTGATTAATTACTAGGATTTTACTATAGCTCAAGTTTGTTTACTGTTGTTCATTCATTCTTTTATACTATGATCGCGCATGTTTTAATTTTTATTTTTTGTTGCTTATGGATAGAAATGGACTCGTACGAGCTTGATTCAATAAGGGAAAAGAAGGAAAGACAAAAACTTGTCAAAAGCGCAATTTCTGTAGTACTAAAATTGGTTGTTCTTTTAATTGTAAGGGTTCGTGAGCAAACTCCTCAAATTAATGAATTGCAAATGCAACAAAAGGATAAGAATCTCCATCGATTGGCCAATTTAAATAGGTTAATTAGAGAAAGTGATGTTATATGTAAGAATGAGCTTCGTGTCAATAGACAAACCTTTGTAATGCTTTGTGAGATGGTCCAAAATATGGGAGAGCTACAAAGAACAAAAAATATGGAGGTGGAGGAAATTGTTGCAATGTTTTTATTTACTTTGGCTCATCACAAAAAAAATAGATTTGTAGCAAATTATTTTTTAAGGAGTGGGGAGAGTGTGAGTCGACAATTCAACCTTTGTATTCGTGCGGTTTTGAAGTTACACAATCACTTGTTAAAGAAGTCTACACCTATATCAGATGATTGTGAAGATAATAGATGAAATCTTTTCAAGGTAGTATTTTTTTTTTGCTTGAATTACTAAGCTACAATAATTAAAGTATAATCTAGTTGAATTGTTAATGATGGCTTGACTTCTCTTGTTATTTGTAGAATTGCATAGGAGCTTTAGATGACACCCACATTAGTGTTCATGTGTCAAATGCCGATAGGCCAAAGTATCAAACCAGAAAAGGCGATTTGTCAATGAATGTATTAGGTGTTTGTTCACCTAATATGAAGTTCATATACATATTGTCTGGTTGGGAAGGTTCTGCACATGATCGTGTCCTTCGAGATGCTATTTCTAGACCACATGGTTTAAAGGTCCCGAAAGGTAACCATCAAATAATTAGATTATTAACAAAATTGACTATAAAATTACGTAATCTAATCTTTTATTATCATGTCAAGGTTGTTATTACTTGGTAGATGCTGGATACACAAACTATGAAGGGTTCTTAGCTCCATATAGAGGTCATCGTTATCATCTGAAAGAATGGGGGCACAATCAACCAGAAAATCCCGAAGAGTATTTTAACATGAAACATGCAAAAGTTAGGAATGTCATAGAGCGATGTTTTGTACTGTTAAAGGGGAGATGGTCTAATCTCCGGAGTCGTTCATTTTTCTCAATACGAACTGAAGGCCGAATGGTTACTGTGTGTGCATTATTACACAATCTTATTCGCAAATACATGTCAACTGATGTTGCATTGTCACTAGATGATGAGGAAGATAGTGAAGAGGAATATGAGGAAGTGGTGGGCATGGAGGTGGAAGAGGAGGAGGTGGATGAGGTTGAGTACATCACTCAAGTTAGTGCATCAGATGATTGGACTAATTTTAGAAATACTTTAGCCAACGACTCATATAACAATTGAGTGTCTAGTTTGTAAGAATTTGTGTGTATTTTCGTTATGTTTAAGACTATGAGATGTGTTTTGATTGTCTTTTGTTGGGGCCTTGTTTGTAAGACTATATGTAATTTTATTTGGCTAATTGCAAGACTATGAGTGCTTTTATTTTGTTATATTTTCTTTATGTTTGTAAGACTATGAGTTATTTTTATTTTTTTTCTTGCCCTTGTTATATGAGACTGTGTATATGTTTAGGATGAGCATTTCAAGTGGAGTTTCTGGTCAAGGGAAAAACAAAAGGAAGTGGACCGTTGATGAGCATGAGCGGACTCTGGATTTGGTATTGGAGTTAAAAGGTGATCCTCGATGGAAATGTGAAGGTGGCTTAAAAAATGGTTTCCATAAATATTTGGAGGAAAAATATGAAATCCACTATCCCAGAAGTGCACTTGCTGCATCACAGATTGAATCAAAGATAAAGTGGATGAAGGAGAAATACATTGTCATCAAGGAGATGACCAAATTGTCTGGATTTACATGGAATGACACATCTTGTATGATCAACTGTGAGAAACAAGCTTTTGACGAGTTTTGCAAGGTGAAATTTTAGAAAATTCATTTGACTTATTGTAAGCATAAAATCACCACTATTTTATATAATATTGTGTTTTTTTTCTCAGATGCATCCTAGGGCCAAAGGTTTATGGAAGACTCCTTTTGTATATTACAACAAGTTAGAGCTTATCTTTGGTTGTGATCGAGCTACCGGAACTCATACCGAAGATGTGGAGGACATGATTCATAACATAGATATTGAAAATGCTGATCAAGAGATACCAATTGAGGTGGATGGCTACACATCTAGTGATGCAGCCTTAGGCCGTCACTTGCAAAGAAGCAAATACTAGGTAAAAGTTCACTTCGAGGGTCTAAAAAAGATGATATCTTTACAATTGCTTTATCGGAAATCCAAGGGTCTTTGGATAAGAGAGCTAACATCATGGTGAAATATGAGAAGCGTGAGGAACTTCATGATAGGCGTGAGGAACTTCTATCAACACAAAATAGTGAGCTACTTTCTGAGATATCCATGTTATCGGGAGTGTCTGATGAAGATGCTATTGATGTGCTTGACGTTATTTTGACTAGTACAAACCGCATACAAGCGTTCTATAATTGCCCAAATGATAAGTGGAAGAAATTGTATGTGCAAAAGATTATCGACCGACTTCGTGGTTCCTCAAGTGCAAGTCAAGGCTAGAATGTTCTCGATGGAGTAGATGGATCCCGACCGTAGGGTGCTTTTGGTGGATACATTGTGACCACTTGACGTCATCTTTTGAACTTTGCTTTTATTTTGATGCTGAATGACTATGGTTTGGTGGGTGGATGTTGCATTTTACATTTTGGCACACTTTTTACATTTTTAGCACATTTTATGTTGAATGACTATGGTTGATTTGATTGCATTTTAAGTTCAATGACAATGATTTGGTTGAACGTTGCTTTTATTTTTTATATTTTTATTCTGATATCAGGTTTCAATACCAAACAGTGATATAGATATCAAATCTGATATCTGATATACTGCAACGTACCAAACAGGGATATCAGATATCAATCTGATACTCATATCTTAATACCAATATCTGATGTCCATATCTCATACCTTTAATCTAGGTATGGATACCAAACGACCCCTTTGTTAGTGTATTTTACTTTTCACCTAACATTTAGTTTAAATATATTGATTAACCGTACCAAAGGTGCATTTAATTTTTTACTATTTGCTGATCACTTAACCTATTTCATATATATTAAACGCGTCTTGTACATAGACAATTGAGTTTCCCTCCAACCAAATTTTATTATATCAACTCTTAACACACAAAATTGCAAAATCATCTCCTTTATTATGAAAATACACACGACCATACAATATTTAACATTTAGCTATATGAAAAACTAGATATTACATCATGTCTTACAATAAATTTGATATTTTTATTAAAACTAAATTAATAAATTTGTTCATAATCTTGTAAATTTTAATGGTATAAACGAATTATATCATAAAAAATTCGATAAAATAATGATAAGTTAATAAATAATAATATAGTACAATATTGAAAATAAAAATTTATAAATAATAATAAATACGTATAAAGAATAATTTATATGTGTATATTATATTTTCTTATATTTGAATATTGATAGGCTTGTTTGAGACCTAACATCCTAAAATAACACCCCCTCAAAAAAAACCCTAAAATAAAACCTTAAGATATTCAAAAAATCATAAAATTTAATGAAACAAATAACATGTAATTCAAAAAATAAAGATAATGATATATATAATAATCTATGCCGGTTTACACTGGGCTCAGAGCTCTTCGTAAGTTGTCTTCCCTATCCGCAGCCCTTTGCAGTTTGCCCTCTTTCCTTCTTCCTTTTCGTTCGCCGGATCTGAATACAGATTATGCGTCGGAACTGAAGTATTGATTTCACTTTCAAAGAAATCTCGTGTTGCCACTATTCTAATTCGACTCCGAACTTCGATCTGTGAATCTATGGCTTCTTCAGCAGCCAAGGACCATCATCATGTAGCGGTTGCTACACAACACGGTCCAGGTTTCTCTTCTTCCGGTGCTCAACCAGTTGAAGACGAATCTAGCAAGAAGAACACCGATTGTGTCTATTTCCTTGCTTCTCCTTTGACTTGCAAGAAGGTTAATTTCCCCCTTTTCTTTTTGCTTTTTTAGGGTTTCTAAAGTTTTAGATTCGTTTGCAACCTAAAAAAGGTTTACGATCCAAATTTATTTTTTTTGACTTTTTTTTATATGAAGAAATAGTTATCTTTCCGATCCGTTGCTTTTGTGGTTCAATTGGATTTGAATTGGCAAAAAATATCGATCTGTTTAGGGTAGTCTTGTGATTCATATACGGATACACTGTTGTTGATATGCCGGTCTTGGTTATTTTGGTAATCGGTAGAGTGTTGGAGTTAGGGATTTCGATTCACGGAGTTGAATGTTTGATTTAACATGTGTTTTTATGAGGATCTATCGATCTTGTCATATAGTGACTTCTAGGAAACACAAATTAGCATATACTCATGTGTGTTCATCTAATTAACGAGATCTATGTATTGGAAGGAAGGAAAGGAGTTTTACGACACGGATGCCTGCTATAAGAAAGTGAGCACCTAACGTTAGATCTGCTGATGTGTTAATAGAACCCTTCCTGTCCCTTTGGTTTGGAAAGAGGAAGAAACTTGAGGACACGTCTCACTTTACTGCATGATGAATTGATGATATAGACACCTTTGTTACTATTTTTATTTTCGATGTGCTATGTTTATGGCATCCTTCCAGTCCTTTGTACAGTTATCTACTTGCCTTTTCTGTTACGACTTTGGTATTAATAGTAAGAAAGAATATACTAAATTCTAAGCAAGCCTAACATGCTGACATGCTTTTGTTTATGACAGGGAAGTGAATGCGAATACCGTCATAGTGAGTATGCTCGGGTCAATCCTAGAGATTGCTGGTATTGGTTAAATGGGAGTTGCCTGAATCCGAAATGCTCCTTCCGGCACCCTGTAAGTTTCCTTTTTTGTTTTTTGATATGTCTGTGAACAAATTTTGTGTGTTCTTATTCTCAAGGTACTGACTCTTCCTCTTGATGGTTTCAGCCTCTTGATACTTTGATGGGAACCCCTACTGATAGCTCTGCGGGTTCCTCCAAGCCAGTTTCTTCGAGTGCAGCTGTTGGTTCCTCATTGCCTCCACCCTATACTGTTCCTTCTGCTCCTTACACTGCAGCTAAACCCACAGCTCCATGCATTTTCTTTCAGAAGGGATATTGTTTGAAAGCTGACAGATGCCCTTTCTTTCATGTGCAAAATCCCGCTAGTAATAAAGCACCAGACCATCCGGCTGTTAATGTGTCGGAAACTTCTAGGTTCAACACTGCTTCTGGTGCACTTCAAAAGTGTTCTCAGCTCAAGTTTGCTCCACAGGCAAATATGCCAAAGCCAATTGAAGCAGTTCCACAACAACCGAAAACTGGTGTTCATGTTGTTCAACCTGTACTGAGAAATGGAGCTTTTGTTGAAAAACGTGGAATGCCACAGCACAATGTCTCAAATCAAGATCTTCCTAAACACAGTGAGATAACTTCACGTTCTCTTAGCAACGGAAGTTCAAGAAATAAGACTGTTATTGCTTCTCAGGCTAGTTCACGGGATGACCAGAGGTTCCAGTTTAGCAAGGAGGCTGATGACCTGCAGAGGGAGTCCTCTCCGGGGTTTGATGTGCTTGTTGATGATGAGCTTGGAGATGCTGATTATTTTGGAAATGACGATCAATTTTCCAGAAACCGAGGCCATGAAGGAAGGGAACCTGGTGAGTTTGAAAGTGGGCGTCCTGATCATTATCACTCTTTGGATGATTTTGACCCTGTGGCTTATCACGATAGACGTGGCTATGATGGATACAAACCCATGCAAGAGCGACGTTCTCGGGATTCATCTGAGAGACCGATTATTGAAGGATCTCATTACGATCGAAGGGCTGTCAGTTCAGATCTGCGCCAGCGTTTATCAAAACAAAGGAGAACCAATGGATCAACGTCAGTTGTTAATCCTGATTATCCCTCTGATAAACTTGGTGAAGAACGGAGGAGATACGGTAGTTCTAGGAGGGAATCTCGGCATACACCACCTCGTGGGAGTTCGGTTTCCATCGGCAGCCGGCTTCAGGGTAGAATAAAGCTTCCTTGTCAACCTTCACCAGTCAATCCTCCAAGCATGCATTCAGAGAGGGAATATGATAAGGGAAGGAATCATTCAAGATTGTCACCAAACAGGTCCCAACTCCAATCCCACCGAGTTAGGGTTCAAGATAGATTAAGGGGAAAAGTGCAAGACGATGTTGGTAGGGAGGCTGCTGCACCTAGGAGAGGTGTCTTCGATTACAATAGATCAGAGTTTGCTGCTCCGAAAAGTCTTGCTGAACTGAGAAAGTCGAAGGAGCCATATAGCCAAAGCCGGGAGCTGCCAAAGAGGAGTGACGAGTTTTCTTCCGTCGGAAAGAGGAAAGCATTGGAGAGCTCTCTAAATTCAGAGGACAATCTCTCTTTTGACGCACCAAAGCCTCTGAGCGAGATTTTGAAGAGAAAAAGAAAAGCCGAAGACACTAATTCACACAGTGGGATGGCTACTGTTTCTGAAGTGGGCAAAGACACAAAAAGTAAGGAAGATGCAACAAATGTAGAGGAAGAGAATAAGCTGAGTATGCCTTCTGCTTCTGATGTGAAAGAGATCAACTCTGTGGCAGTCGATGAATCCATAGCCGATATTTCTCAAGCAAATGATGTGTTTGAGAGCGAAGAGGGGTTGATTACAGATGGAGTTGAGGTGGGCAATGAGCTTGGGGAAGAATACTATGAAGACGGCGAGTATGAATATGATCAAGAAGGCGAAGGAGGTGAAGGGTATGCTTTAGAAGAAGGCGAAGGAGGTGAAGAGTATGCTACAGAAGAAGGCGAAGGAGGCGAAGAGTATATTATAGAGGGAGGTGAAGGAGGTGATTTAGAAGAAGGCGAAGGAGGTGATTTAGAAGAAGGCGAAAATGGAGAGCTTCCTGAAGAAGAATACATGGATGAAGATGACGCAGACAGCTTCGCAAAGAAGATAGGTGTGATGTTCAGTTAAAGAAATAACACAGGCTTAGAATAAGTGGAGAAAGGAGAGGGAGAGTTCTGTTGAAATCGATTTTCTAGTGGGACAGGAAGGAACAGTCTTTGTTTGTAGCATCATTTTTCTGTAATTTCACCTGATAATGAAGAATTTTTATGTATGGCGAGCTGATATACTAAGAGTAGTCAGCTTAACAGATAAACATAATATCTCAGAATTTCTTTAACTGCTGAGCTATTAGTAAAATTTGCATGGTCACTGTGATGAATCTGTTTGCTCATTGGTTGTCCCTATGTTACCCTGAAGTTTCAATAACTTCAACTATGACGATACCTGTTTTGTGCTCGTTTTCAAGGAGGATATTTTACTGATAAAACTATATTTGTGCTTTAATATGTAGGTGTTGCCACACCTTTTGCTTTTAAGGAATATGTACTACGTACGAAGAATTGGATGTCACTTTGTCGGGTAGGCTCTTACGTTTGCAATCACAGGTTTTTGGGTAGACGAAATCACATCACGGGCAGTTATGCTGCTGTTAAATTGTCATAGAATTGGTCAATATTCCAAAGTACGGGCATGGTCTAACTCTTGTATGGATTTTATCCAGACAAGACAATTAACTTTAGTTTTCAACTTTAAGCCGAAAATATCATGTAAATAAAATGATATAATAAATATCATTGTCGTTATGTCATAACTACGTGAACATTTAATTCTCCACAACCCTCAAGTGTAACCGTCTAACTTGATTGACACTTGACGACATATCTTAAGACCAACTAACACCATTGGACGACAAAGCCAACAAGCCCAAGACCCAAAGATCGAACTGCTCTAATACCATGTGAAATGTTGACGAGTCAAAGATCACGGGGATTCGTTGCACGTCCGGCGCATATGCGCGTTGGACACGGATCCAACACATAATGCCGGTGAAGCTCCATCCTAAAACCAACTTGCAATATACATAATCCACTAAACCTTATATACTCGACTCTTTATCCTTAATTATCGTTGCGGCAACATTTAATCCTAGGGTTGTGCATACGGTCCAGACCGGACCGGACGGGTGGACCGTAAATTAAGAAAACCTTGGACTGTAGACCGGTCCGGTCCCGGGTTGGACTTGTTTGTACATAAATTGTGCAATTTTGAACATTGCGGACCGGACCGGACCGGATTGAACCGGTTTGTACCTTAATTGTGCAATTTTGGTGAGGTTTTCGGTCCAAAACCGGACCGGAATGGACCGAATTGGACCGGAAATTCGTAGTTTACGGTCCAACACGGGTTACGGTTTTATACGGTCCATAAACCGGACCGGACCGTAAATTCCGGTCTGGTTTTCCGGTCCGATTTTGCACAGCCCTATTTAATCCCCACATTTGAAATTTTCGATTTTTTGGAAAATAACTCGAATTAAGTATCTTTGATATCCAATTCGAAAAAATTGGAAATATATTAATAACTAAATTGGATCTTAAACCTTTTTGTTAAATATACAAAATGAGTATTCGGGAAAAACAACATTTCTCATGTTTCCATTCGATCAATGGGGACATCGTTCTCAGCAGCATACCAAAGAACATGTTTTTTGCTACTCTATAGAGGAGACAATTTCAAGTGCACAATAGAACATTTCAGCATTCGTTCTTGTATTCTCCAAAAGAGACTTATTAATCAAAGTAGAGTATAACATTACAAAGCAGTCTTGAACCTGCAAAACATTGAGGTTCGAAAGGAGCTTCCATCAAGAATTCAACCAAACAGACATCTTCAGCAACCTGTTCAACAACAATCAAAGATCAGAATTACTTTACCAAGAACAATCGCAGTAATAACTAAAAGGATTTGGTAAGCACAAACAAACATGTCGATCTAGACAATCAGGGTTTGTTGGGATGCATAACACTTGCTTTAAAGCAATTTTATGACCTATAACACATTTCACATTTTTCATTGGCGTATGGATACTTGTATTAATAAGGGAATATTGCTTGCAGACTTGCAGTCACACCACTTGTAAACAATACAGTGTTATTTATACTGCAATTTTACCAAATACTACAACCCTCATACTTTACAATTGTGTGATAAAGCCTGACATCCGAAAATGTCCTAAGAAGTGATTATAACAATATCATTTTTTTTTCATTTTTTATTGTCCTTCATTTTTTGGGTGAGGACACCCTCATTTACTTTTGGGAGGCAAACCGTTGATTATGCTCTTTTAGATGACAAAGAGCAGTAGGTACAAAGGTCTAATGCTAAATATATGGAACAGTCACATAAACAGAAGAAATCCAGTACAGCAACAAAAGAAAACAAAAAATAACAGGCTCACATACATCCACATCAGAGACACAAACAAGTAGGACTCCTCTTTATTAAGTTTGAAACATTTAATGCTGAATATACGATTCCAAATAAAGATCAGCAACTTTTTTTTTTTGGAAACCAACACAAGAACTTATTCAGTATTATGCAAATAAACATCAACAACTTATGTTATTAGGCAAGTTTAGTGGAAAATAGATTCAATTTGAGGGCAGAGATTCAGAATTTCAATCATGATTCACAATGAAAGAAAAACAATAAATATTGCTTTGGAAAATGATTTTAATGAATTCATGATTTGCAGGGTCAGGAGTAACAAACAGATTGAATTTCAATATCACGCCATCATGTAGTAAGAAACCGAACTCAGAATTTGATGTAAGCTTCTTTCCAATTTTCTCATAAATAAATTGTGCATCCATTCAATCCGGAGATTTGCGAACATTAATCTGTTTATAACCAGTGATCTAATCATGTCACTCGCAGACTGCATACAGCTTTTAGCGCCAAATTTGATATCAAGACATAACAAATCAATTAAGCCACTTCTGCTCATAGCTTAAGTCAAGAAAACTAAGCAACAATTGACCTTGAAGAGGTCCTAGAAAGCGCACAGACATGTCACTTAGTCTACCTAGATGGTTTTTCTTTGAGCCATTGGGGAGGAGTTCATAATCACAAATGTTATCAGCTCTGGACTTCTGGTACGTAGACCATAAGAATGAAGTGCATGCAAAAGTTCTTAGATATATGGAAATATAGAACAGCATATAAGTTATCATGCTTGCACCCACCATCTGAGTCTCAGTCTCCTACTATTATGCCAATAATTACAGAACCAATTTGGTCAATGGATGAAGTGCAAGCAGATGAATTTGTTCTAAGGTAAATTTACTGGTGCATTTCCTCTGTCTATTCACTGTTTTGATTCAATAAAATTTAAGAGCTCAAGGCTCCAAAAGGTGTACTGTGTTTACTAGAATCTCTGGTTTCCTTGAGCTCCTTCGGGTTTTGAGGAAGCTGTAGAGGTCAATAAGGCAATTCAGTAATGTGTTAAAATAGGGAAACTGCTTATTCAGAACGTGTATTGTTCATTTCTCAAAGTGCTTTTATTTCCTATTCATTGTTTAATGGATAGGTCATATGGTGTAGATATATACCAGGGATGCCACACTAAATTTGAATGTAGCATCAGATCATTAGGTACAAAACAAACAAAACTACAATATTTTCAGTATGAAAACCTACAAAATGATATATTGGTAGAGGTATAAATGAGAAATTTTTGGGAAGAAAGGTTTTTTGCAATCGCATA
This sequence comes from Fagopyrum esculentum, assembly GCA_033239045.1. Taxonomy (NCBI): domain Eukaryota; kingdom Viridiplantae; phylum Streptophyta; class Magnoliopsida; order Caryophyllales; family Polygonaceae; genus Fagopyrum; species Fagopyrum esculentum. The sequence goes on along the minus strand of BSUD01000002.1, from coordinate 2,247,846 downwards.
CCATTGCTTATGAATCTACATAAAATTTACACCCAAAAGCCAGAAACCCCAGTTCTTAAACTCACAGACCGATTACGTTCATGAGAATTTCCAAGTGCCCGAATAATAGTAATAATGATGAATTAAACATCGCAAGCAACATTATTGAATAATCTAGGAAGCATATGCAGTGAATTAAAACAGATATTTGACAGGTACCAATTCAACCTATAGCTTGAGGCAGATCAAAATCGAATGATTTACGTACAAGTAAAGTCGTAGATAGCGATTATCCACGCAAATGAGGGAGAAGAAATCACCAAATCCAGACATTTGACAAAATTAATTTAAAGAAAGCCATGGAAACAAGATCAAAACGGGAATCGATCACTTACTCGTAAAAATGGACGGATATAACAGCAAATCGGGGGAAATTTGACATTTCAAGAGGCGTTGGCTGTGCTCGGAATCGGAAGCGAAATCCCTTGTTTTTGCTCATTCTTCTGTTGTTCGCGAAGCTTCTGCATCTGAAGCATTCGTTCCATGACAAGCTCGTACTCGCACTTCTCGTAGGTATGGCGCTCGTTCTCACACTTCCAAGGTAGATAGAACTCCGATTGCCTGCACTTGTTCAGGGGTATGAGAAGATGAGCGCACTGATCTCTATAGGCTAATGGAACCTTCGCCTCAACCATCTCTTCCTGCGTCGCTATCATCTTCTTCGATGATCCCGGGACCTCCATTGTTAGCCTTCTGGTAATGGTAGAGCTTTTCCCCCTTCCTCTGGTGTTCAACGCTGGCTCTCACGTTGTTGTAGGGTTGTTCGGATCCCGGTTTGTACTTATTATTTGGCCCGAACCGGATCATAATTGGTCCACCATAGCTCCGGTTCATCCAACTTTAAATTTACGTTTGTCATTTTAAGGCCCTGTTTGGTATTATTTTTCAGATTGTTGAAGATTGTGGTAGAGAGAGATTATTGGAGTTTGTTAAATTTTATAAAATTTTTGTGTGTTTGGTATAAGATTATTGAGATATATGCTTAATGACAAATTATAAAATTGTCCTAAATAAATTAACACATACATGGGATGTTTTCGGAAAATATAAATTGTTTTTATAGTAAATGTTGTTCCCCTAATTAATAAGTGTTGGTGTTGTTGTAATAAGTGGTGGTGGTGCTGTAATCAGTGTTGTTGTTTTCTTCATTGGTCAAATGATAGTAATAGTATGCATCGTCAATCGTCATGAACCATGAGTAAAAGGTGGGCAAGCCATACCATCACAACTTCCATTTGGAGTATTCCACACTATAATAGAGGGGATACTATCCCGATTCACCTGATAAGGAAAATCAATATAGCTATTGTATCAAGAGACAACTAAATGACAATCCAAACGTCCATCTCTTTGTGGTGTTTGATGGGTAAGGTCAATTTGACACCCAATGCTAATTTTGTCATGAAAAGGTTAGTAAAGTTGCTTTGAAGAGATAATGTGTTGGTAGATGATTGAATATTGTAAAAGCAATGCAACCAAATATAGAGAGGGGGCAAACCTAGACTTCAACAAGAAGGAAAGAAGAGAGAGAATCCGGCGAGAGGTGGAGGAATCGATTCAGACATAAGAAAAATATTGATTGGAATGCTGGTGTGTGCAAAGGGTACGTAGTGTAGAAAAAAAAAATATATCCCAACAATCTCGAAGAATCTTGGTACGAAAAGATTGTTTTTTTGGGATTATTTAGTAAAGAGAATCTTGTAAAAAAATGCAATTCACAATCTTCAACTATTACCAAACAGGCCAAAAATTTTCTACACCCAACAATCCCGCATCCCCCCCCCCAAATGAATCTCCTTCTAACTACTACCAAACACGCCCTAAGTTTTTGTGCAAGATCTCCCGTGGGCCCTAGGTCCAATAGCTGCCGTGATGAAGAAAGTTTTTAATACAATATTTTAAATAGAGATGATAATGAGTCGGGTAATGGGTGATTGCATCAATTATATCACCTACCCATCACTCACCTGACGATACTTCCATCCTAAAGCATAACCGCGGTGATTGGGTGAGTCGATTTTTTCCGTTTCTACCCTAAAAATTAAACAATTTTTAAAACAAACAACCAAATATAATGTAATTCGATAACTCGATTAGCTAAGTCACAAGCTAACAATTCAAAATTACACGTAATCAAAACCACAATAGCTTAAAATTAAATTTGTAAATTATAAATCGAATTGTTTATATGGATCTTCAACTTGATCGACATTCGGCTCCATCGTAAATCCTCGGATTTGAAACAATGCTCAAGCTTGTGATATTTAGAAAATGAAAAAATTTTTTACATTCAGGAATTTAGAGTTGAATTTAGGAGAGTGATAATTTTGGGTTGTCAATTAAAGGGTGAACCTTGGGTCACCATCGGGTGAACGTTGAGTTAGTTAGTGGGTCACGTACTGAATTTAATATTTTCACCAGAAATTGTAACCGAATTATCACCGGGTCAACCATCAGGTCCTTCACCCGGATTGAACCTCATTTTATCGGGTTTTTAAACGTCCATATGATTTAGATAACCACCGTTTACGATAGAGATTATCATCTCTATCTTCAAGTAACCACGATAAATATATGCATTTTTATCGCAGTTTTCGGCTAACTAGGCTGAGTAACCCTGTTAAATTTATGATTGGTCACCAATAGTCAATACCATATATATTTATTCTTTATATTTTTAAATACTAGTCAAACTGCGTGTGCTTTGCTTTGATCGTTTATTTTTTCTTGAAATAATTTGACCTAATTTAGTCCTTTTGGATTTGTTTTTTTTTAAAATTTTTTTTATCTCCTTTAATCAAGTTTATTGGCTTTAGCTTTTATGGAAATTGATTGAACCATGTTTTTATGGTTAATGGAGTCGGAAAAAGTGTAATTTGTAATTAGGATTGTGAAAAGGAAAATTGAATATTGTCTTTCTTCCTCTTCATCTTTTCGATCCTCAAATTCTTCTCATCGCCTGTTGTTTCTTCTTCTACTTTGAGATGATAATCAACTATAATGCATTCAGTCAACTTACAAACAATTTATTATCATCACAAACAACGAAATGAGAGCATCTTATAAAACAAATTGGCTTGAAATGACGCATCACCATCAAAACTGCTATGGCAAATCTCAAATCTTGAATCAAAACTCTACCATAAATGTCTCATAACTCTCACCTACAATCATAAGACATAAACTAACTTCCGTAAGAGCTTCCTTAAGAATACAAAGTCACAAACAATGAAAACAATTTCCCTCCTTTTCAGTTTCTTGAGACTTGTCGTTCGCTCAATCTCCTCAGGTTGGCAGTCTCAAGTCATCCACCCTCGGTATTTCCGGAAATAGTGAGCAAGCACCCGTAAATGATTTGAAATTAGACAAGCAATATCAGTAACAAACTAAGCTAACACGTAAAATGATTGAAATAGTTTTTCTTTCTTGTATTAATTAAGATCAAACATATGAGTTTCTACGTTCATAGTCATCCAAAATGTTGAAGATAGTTTCTCTTTTTATCAAATGGTAATCCTGTTATATATTAAGATTTTGATTCCAATCAACTCAATCATGTCATGATACCAATAAAAATTTGAGCACTTTAGGAACAATCTAACTTGAAGCCATATTGTGAGAAGCTCAAATTATAAATAACGGACATAAACAATTATCATCTTAATTATGTGTCCACCAAATGTAACACCCCAAATTCTCAGAACTTGGGGAGCTACTGGTTAGGACCTCACAATGGGTCCCGATCTTAGTTGACAACAACTTTACTAGGATCTTGCAACAAGGCCCAAACGTATTTAAAACCTTTTTGAAAATATCAAATAGAATTTATATGAATGATCTGCACATGACAGCCTTACAAAACATAAATATAATAATAAGATGCATGCTGAACGGAAGACTCCCCGTCCCCCCCAACTAATGAGTACGTGGACCCGGCTGACCATCCGTCCCGGATCTCTCTGCAATTGTCTATCTCTACAAAATGTACAACATGGATAAACCGTTAACTAACAATCGAAATATAAGTAGAATAAACATAGCACAAACACATCTCAGGAAAAATAAAAACAACCATCATGCTGACACACAATTCGGTTATTATTTGATAGTTTAAGTGATTCACTTTATTTCGTTTAAAGTTGTGGCACGAGAAATCTTAAGAGTTCTCGCCTCTGTTCCTTATCCAACTGGGTGTAGGTCTAGCTTACCTCCGCCGGTAGCATCACTACAAACCGAGTGTGGACTAGTCCCTAAAGAAACCCTCAGCGCCCTCAGGCTAACTGAGCAGAATGCCACCGGCCGTTACTCTTAGGCCAATGTATAAGTCGGTAGATAATTACTACTAAGTACGACTATAAACATATCATTCACACACCATTATCATATTCACACTCATATATAGAAGCTAGCTAAGTAAGCCCAAAGGACTTACCTGAATCAAATCTCGACTCTCTTAAATCTCTACTCGGTCTGTAACCGTAGCACTCAATTGTCTGTCATAAGAGGCAAGTGGATCAAAATACATTCATGTTCTTAAAAGTCTATAACTTCTAAGATATACAATCCCATCATAAGAAAAATTACCAAAATACCCTCGTAATGGCAAATGACTATTTTACCCCCGGTGTCCACAACTCTAGAAATATTCTTAGAATATTTCTAAAACTTCATATGAAATCCAAAACCACAAACTAACATCCTCAAGAAAGATCTGCTAAGTTGGAAGATTTTCCAACTTTTTAGTTTTTAGGAAATCTCGCTAAGGTCCCCCTTTGGACCAACATAAAGCCCTCGTATAAAAATTCAAAAATCATAAAGTAATTATCTCCACATTCTATGCCATGCACTCTACTCATAGAATCATAAAAATCTCCAAATATATCAATCAACCTTTTACACAAACTCTCAAAGTTTACTCTACAACATAATATTTCCATACTTAGTCAATATTTTCCCTGTTGAAAAACTACTCAACTGTCCTACTTTGAAACCTTATAACTTCTAATCTGACCGTTTGATGATTCTCAAATTTTAATACATCAAACTACATATATCTACCTACAATATACCAAAAATTCAATGGTGGATGTTTGATATAAAGTATCTAATTATAGTCTTAAAGGTAGCAGTTTCAAACCAAAAAAAAAATCTGGAAATAACAAGGCATGCAAGAGGTCCCTCCTTTGATACTCAAGAGCAGCAGGGTACACACATAACCAAGAAGAACTACAGTAGCTACTCCAAATACCCTTCACCATGATACCAAAAAAATCATACACATTCTATTCAGAACACGTCCATCCATAGCCCCATATCATTCATACACGACTCTTCAATCTTTGTTACTATCTACTAACTCAACCCATGCCTAACTACTGCAGTAAACTACCCAGAGAAAGAAGGTGGAGATAGGAGTAAAGAGGACTCACCGATCTAGTACAACTCGATCGCAACAATCGATGATCGTCCTCGGCAAGGAGAGAGGGATGGCTGGAAGGCTGGAAGGCTGGAGTGGTGGCGTGGCTCGTGACGGGGTGGCGGCGATTCGTGGTCTACGGTATTGTACGATACAAACAAATCAGACCCGCACTACTCTTTACAGTAAGAAGGGACAAGCAGGAGGCGGCATGACGAGTCACCTAGTTCCTACGACGACAGCGGCGGTCGAGGGCTGGCTAAGGAAGTCGACTGCTTCTGAAGGTGATGCTCGAGTGTCCGTTGGGTTGTAGACGGCTGGGGTGCGGCGGAGGTGGTTGGCGACGCCAGGCGAGTTGGAGTTGCTGGTCGCCTCCGGTGTGACACAGAGACAGCTTCTCGAGTTTCCTCCAGGGTTCCCGACGGCGATGTGACGAATCAATCCGGAGGGATGGTGGCGGCTGAGCGGAAATGAAAGGAGGAGTGGGTTACTGCGTTCTTGTTGGGGCGTGAATACCAGGAGTGTACGTGAGCTGGTAGGTTGAAGATGTATTAGGTTAGAATTAATTACGTTAGGGATAATCAGGTTTAATGTTAAATGTGTTTATATTGGGCATAGGATTTTCAAATTGTAACGGCTGTTGAGAGTTCCTTGGTGGACAACAAGGTGAGTCATGTGGCAATTGGGCCTCTTAAATGGGCCTTCTCATACAAAATAGAGAACGGGATGAAACGTGAATTATCTTGATCCAACGAAATCATTACTCGGTATATGTGGAATTAGGGTTTTACGATCTTTTTTATTTATTTTTACTTTTTATTTTATTTTATGTGAGTGAAATACTCAATAATTGATAAAATTTGTTTGATACATGATACTAGATACCATGAAAAAAAAATGTTAAGGGATCGGAATCTGGTTAAATTCGGATATAAACGGGATTAAAAATGTGGATATTACACCAAACTTGAGCACTCTTTTGGCTTTTATTTTAGAGACACGCTATGTTAAAACACTCAACCCTCTGTGCATCACTATAAGTGCTTGTTTGGTTAAACAATGGATTTACAATTTCCGGGATTTGACTTTCCTAGGAATTGAATTACTGGGAATTACAATTGCTGAGAATTGAGAAAATATGTTTGGTAGCAAAAAAAATATCCAGTAATTTGCAATGTGTTAAATTCATAGGCATTATTAGTTAATGACAATTATAACCTTCATTTTCAAATCCATTTAGGTGGGAGATGAAAATTTTAAGGGTAATTGGGAAATTTGCTATCAAAATAACACGTTAACTGTTTTGTTACCTAGGGAGGAGTGGGTAATTGTAAATACTCCATTTGAGGTAATTGGAAAATATCCAGCAAATTAGATTAATGTATTTATCATTTTTGATTTTGCAACCAAACACCTTAATTGGATCCCATTTAATGGATTAATTTACTTTACTAGGTTTTTTACACCCAACCAAACAAGCACTAAAGAGCCCAAGGTCAAAACACTAATTGTCCCGAAATCTTATCTTATCTTATTTTACTATACTATAATTTTAACTTTTGACAACACTAAATGCCTATAATTTGTTTTATAATTTTGCCCTTATACATTTAATGAGTTTTGTAACTCCTAATATTAATTGTTATAACTCCTAATAATAATTTCATAATAATGTCTCAGTTAAACTTTTGTTTTTATAACTCCTATATTTAATTCTTCTAATAGTATTATTTTTGTAATTTTGTAACTCATAATATTAATTGTTACAACTCATAATAATAATTTCATAATAATGTCTCAAATAAACTTTTGTTTTTATAACACCTATATTTAATTCTCCTAATATTATTTTTATAACTCCTATATTTAATTCTTTTGATATTCATTTCATAATAATGTCTACATTTAAATGTCTATATATTTTGCTTAAAAGATGCTATTGAATCCGACAAAGTTTATAATTAAGCTTTTGAGAACACTAAATGTCTATAATTTGTTTTATAATATAATTTTGCCCTTATACATTTAATGATTTTTTGTAACTCCTAACATTAATTGTTATAACTCCTAATAATAACTTCATAATAATGTCTCAATTAAAATTTTATTTTATAAACTCCTATATTTAATTCTCCTAATATTATTTTTGTAACTCCTATATTTAATTCTCGTGATATTGATTTCATAATAATGTCCACATTGAAATGTCTACATATTTTGCTTGAAAGATGCTATTGAATCCGGCAAAGTTGAGCTAATCAAGCTTCCGGTTGAGATTGGGATGACACCATCAAAGGAGCAGGTTGAGAATTTTGCATCTTTGGTGGTCTTTGAACAAAATAGGAGGTCTATCTACCTTCATAGCCGAGAAGGAGTTTGGAGAACCTCAACCATGATTTCTAGATGGAGACAGTGCGTGACTCGGTTTGAACAACAAATATAACCAGGTCTAAATTCCAAAGCCTACTCACCTCAATTTTCAAATGGATCTTCACTTCCATTACACACTTATTCAAATGGAAAATCTGTTCCCCACAGTGTGTCACATGATCAAGGTTCCACTCATTTGGCCAAACTTAATCAGAGAACCAATGAGACTTATAATGGCTCCATCAATGGCTAGGTTGCACCTTTAGATGAAGTGACACATATGCACATTAATCCTTTAAAGGCTGAACTTTCACCGAAAAATGTTTCAAGTGAGGCACCTAAAATTGAGAAGATATCAAGTGAAAATGTGAATATAAATATTGAGTTTGGACCCCTGGAAGTAGGAACATCTGACCTTCTTCATATATGCTTGTTTTCCTTGTCTTACAAGTTTTTGGCATGGCATGCTGGCAGCGGCCCTTCTATGAACGTTGGAAAATGGTTGAGGCAGATTTTGTTGACCCACAAAATTTTGAGCGATAGTCGATATATATACAGGATTATATGTTATATTATTACCAACACACTCCTTGGTTTCTAATTCTAAACTTGCATCTGCTGGTTGAATTCTGCAGCAAAGCCTATAGCTTGTGTAAATGAGTTTACAACTCAGTTGCAGATCCTGGAGTTGCTCCAGAAACCGATCACAACAGTCACGCCTATCAACCAAGCAAAGCCACTCCAAAAACCGATCACAACTTCTTAAGAAGCAACACCTTCTTCGTCATCAAATTCATGTTTCAATTATTTTAATAGCATTAAATGTATCATATTAAGACCATATTTTGCTTCACATTAAGTTTATATTTTATTTCATATTATCCAATTAACTCTCCCAATTAAACTTTGTTTTTATAACTCATAACATTGATTCATATTGATTTCATATTTTATTTCATACCACCCAATTAACTCTCCTAATTAAAATTTTAATTTTATAACTCTTAAAATTGACTACCCAATTAAATCTTAACATTGATTTCATATTAAACTATTTTATCTACTTGTTTTTAGCTATAAAAACTCTTCTACAAAAAGATTGATGATCTTGTTGTGATTGCAAGAGTTTTGAATCTTTTTACCCTATTTTTAAACTTTTTGAATATTAACTTGATGCAAATAACTTATGTATAATTAGCCATTAGGTGTACAATCACATTGAAGATTAACTTCTTCAAAATAAATCAAATAGCCATTAAGGACCCGTTTGGTTCCAACTCCGGAAACGAAAACGAAAACGAAATTGAAACGAATTTAGTCCATATGTATATCCTTATTCATAAAATTTTGTGGCATCATTCCTTGTGGATTAATGCAAAATGTACTTACTTCCCCACATTTCGTTACCCTATAGGGTATCAAAAGTAATCAAACTCTATTTCAATTCCATCACACCTCAAGGAATGATTCCACAAACTTTCATGACATTGGTATACATATTGACTAGATTCGTTTTTATTCCGTTTTCGATTCCGGAGTTAAAACCAAACGGGCCCTAAATGTACAATCACGTTGCTTCCGATCGCGAAAACTAGCGGGGAGTCTAGAAGTTAATTTATAATATAATAAACTCTATGGTGTTTAAAATTCAACTAACAAGAAATTATATTATTATTTGTTTTTAGGTGGATGTGGTATATCATGTCAATCACGGTGATTGGTGATTTTGCTAGTCGATGCATGATGGACTTTATTTGGACTTTGAGACATGTGAGCTTCCAGGCAAAACCTATTGCATGATTTGCATTTTATTTGGATGTTTTATGTTTGGACTTTGTTAAGTTTACTACTACCGAAATTGTTTGTTAATTAAGATTTTGGATGTTTGTTAATTCAGTTAGTTACTTAATTATCGGTTTCGATTAATTTCGTGTTTTTAGAATTTTATAGGTCTAACCTTTTATCCAAACAACACCTAAATCGGGTCTAAGCCGAACCGAACCACCAATAATATCGGTTTTCGGTTGTACATTATTTTTGGTGTATGAGTTTACAATTCGGTTTTTCGGTTCTACACATAGGTTTAAGTTTACAGGTTTGCAAATGGGTTTTCGGTTTTAGTCTGAATCGAATATAAACCTAAACCGAATTATCTTTTATGATTGAAAACCGAACCTAAACCGATGAAATCGGTTACGGTTTAGGTTTTATAACTTTTATAACTTCATGCATTTGAGAGACTAAAAGACTGTAATCATATAAGTCGACATTCATGTATACATCAACATATCTTTATGTTGAACCAACATAAATTATTTCTCGATTATAATCACAATTTTCAATTAAATTTTAATTGCCGCCATCACACGTTTCACTGCATTCACAATAACGGAAAATGAATCCCTCGCAGTTTCCTTCTGAATAGCCTTCAACGACGCATGCGTTGTCACAATGACTGTTGATGAAGCATAATCCGTTGTAAGTATCGCTTTTGTGATTACATATTCTTTTCTCACTTGCCACTCCTATTGTCATTCCAAATTTCACAAAATAAAATTAAATCGATAATATCCACATACATATATTTACATATTCATTTAGGAACGTTAAAACACCGACTTATATATGAGTCCCAAACCTAAACCACAGGTTTAGGTTTGAGAACCTACGATTTGGGTTTGACCTTTGACCAAACCTAAACCGGCATTTAACCAAACCGGTTTGGCAACATATATATTTTTTTAAAATAAATAAAAAATACCAAACCGAAAAAAATTAACCAAACCTCCGGTTTAACCGCCGGTTTGGTTAGCCTAAACTGCCGATCGACGGTTTGGCTAAACTAGCAAACCTAAACCGGCAGTTTGAGCCGGTTTAGCAGTTTAGCCCAAACCGAACTCATGTTTACACCGACTCACGTAAACTTATCTATTTTATATTTTTTGAGTTTGTATGAAAGTTATTCTCTTTTATTCAATTCAATGTCAAATTCAACCTGATTCATCAAATTTTCTATAATGAATCCATCTCCCTCTTGATAAATACATCTTTATAAACTATTCACTTAACTTTATTCTCGTAAAACGCTAAGGGTCCGTTTGTTTTGAACTTCGAAAACGAAAACGGAAACGGAATGGAAATGGATCTACTCCATACGTATATCCTTGTTCATGAAACTTTTGGGAATCATTCCTTGTGGTTGAACTAATTGGAGTATAATTTGATTACTTTTGATACCTTATATGAAAATAAAATAGAAGAAGAAAATGCATTTTGTATCATATCAAAATGAATCATTCCAAAAAATTTATGAACAAGGTACATATAAAAACTAGATTCATTTCCATTTCGTATATGTTTCTGAAATTTAAAACAAACGATTCTAATCTTATCAAAGATTAATGTTGTTAATTCAATTACCCATTCTAGGTCACCCCACATGCTTCCCTAATCAACTTGTATCTCATTAACTAAAATGTTATTAGAAAAACTAATTCCAAAATTAAATGTTGTGGGATTATGAACCGGAATATTCATACAATATGAATTGCTTAAATCCACAAATATATACTACAAGACACGTTTGCACGTGAGTTAATCACTAACTTTTCTGATGATCTTGAACTCTGTGTTCGCATCCATAATGATGTTGTAAGATGGAATACCTCTAGCAGATAGTTTATCCTAACCGCTTTTTATTATTAAAAAAATAAAAAATAATAAAGTTGATATTTTTTTCACCTGATGTGAAGAGAAGCACCAATAGAAGGAACATGGTATAAGAAAACGATTGTTTCGAGCTTGAAGAACTCATGGTTAGTTGTATAGCTCCGAGAGATAATGTATTTGTGTAGTTTTTGGCTCTTACTTGTGTGTTATACACAACAACAAGAGAGCTTATATAGGAACTCCGTGGCACATGAGGATCTCTATATAAGTGATAAATTTATTACTTGATCGTATTTGTTTAACATTAATAATATATTCATAAAAATCTTTGTGTTCAGTGAAAAGAAAAAGATGATAGAAATCCATTTTGACAAATAAAGTACATTAAATTCAAGTGATACATGCATTACTTGTTAGGTGCGATATCTTTCCATTCACATTATTGTGATATTGTATGAACCTTCACATATAATAGTAGAAGCATTTTGGGGTCATGTGCTATAAAAATTGTTGATGAACAATGTCCTTAATAGCAATTAATCTGAGTAATCCGGGTCTTAATCTTACGATCCTTGAGTTTTCTTATTTTTTTAGAAGTACCTCTTTAGTGTTGAACACAAATAGGTTTCTTTTCGTGCATAATTGGTGATTTTAGTGAGAGCAATTCTTCCAAATCTACACACTTGAAAATAAATAAACAATGACACCAAGTAAGCAAGTAAACCAACTATTGTCCATTCTTAATATTTAAAAAAAATATAAAATTACAATTATATGAAAGTTCAAGATTTTATGCATTACTTTACGTATTTTCATCATCTCTTCATCTTCTTCAATTTCACCACTAGTCACTAGTATCATTGTTTTTTTTTTTTTGGATAAACGGAAAGCGGTTAAGGTTAGACTATCTCCTAGAGATAATCCACCCTAAAGCATCTTTGCGGATGAGAATATGAAGTTCGGGATCTTAAAAAAAAACAGGTGTTGGGGTTCGATATCTCCAAATGGGTCAGTCGGTCAGCAACACGGTTGATTTCTCTGAAAACATTTCTGATCTGGACTTCGTCAAAGAAGCGGAGATCCAGTATGGAGTCGAAAATAACCATCTCAACTTCCCAGAGGCAACTCCACAAGTCAAAAATAGTCATTAGTATCATTGTTGAAGTTAGAGAAGATTGATCTAATAAGCCTTTTTTTTTTGTTTTAATAAAACAAACTAGGCCCCTTACATATTATTCTATATTTTAATTTATTAAGAGAAGATTGGTGTAATAAGGATTTTTTTTTAATATTTGAGATACAAACTAGACCTCTACTTAATTAATATTGCTTTTAATTTTAAAAGAGTTTATTAGGTGAGGTATTACCATATTAACTGAGAATAAAAAAGGTCATTTCCTACTTTTAATTTAAACATAGATAAAAGAGAAAGACAAGTATCTTTTCTCATGTTCTCTCGTCCAAGACTCCATCAAAATTTGATGAAGTCAAGCCGCCTCCCATCCTCTTGTACTTAAGCCGCGACACACCCTCTTTTTCCTCGTCGTCTTTTTTGAATCTATGGTAGTCGTCTTCGGTGACATCGACATTGATGTTGTAAAAGGGGAAGAGTGCTAATGGTGAATGCGGTTGTCTTCGGCGGCATCAAATTCTTCCTCCACCAGCGTACTTCGCTTCCATCGTTGCTCCGATGTAACACCCTAAATTCCCAGAAGTCTAGGAGCTACTGATTAGGATCTAAGGATGAGTTCCGACTATAGTTTGACAACAACTTTACTAGAATCTTACAACAAGGCACAAATGTAAATAAAATACTTTGAAAATATAAATTATATTTGCATGAATGTATAGCATGTGACAACCTTACAAGACAGAAATATCAATATAATGTGCGTGCAGAAACTGAAGACTCTCCTGTCCCCATCTACATGAGTACGTGGACCCGACTGACCTTCCGCTATGGATCACTCCGCAACTTCCTATACCTACAAAGCATCTACAACATCGGATAACCGTTAGCTAACAACATACATATTAGAAGAAATGACAAAATCACAAACACACACAATGTGGAAATGAAACACATAACATACTCACACATAATTCATTTATTATCTTTCATTAAGGTCATACATTCTTAGTTCCAATTATGCTTGTGGAACGAGAAGTATAAGACTCTCGTCTCCGTCCCTTTATCCAATAGGAGTGGTTTGACGCACCTCCCCGTATACCATGTGAACTGGTTCAATACCCTCCCCGTATACCATGTCTGGCCTAGTCACGGAGAACCTCCTAGTCTCTCTCAAGAGCTGAGCAAATGATGCCACCGTCCGTTACACTTGGGCCAAATATAAGTCGTTATACTAATCTAGTTCTCATAATATAAACACATAAACAACCACCACTCATGTCATTCAACCAATATAAGACTGTTGCTAAGAAAGCCCAAAGGACTTATCTAAACCAGGTCAAGTCCGGTCAATAATATCACTTGATCCCGTCCGAGTATGATTTCAACTACCTGATCATAACATAAAATGTGTATCAATATAACTTATCCGACATCTAGAAGTTCCAATTTCTAGGTCAACAACGAATATCCGAGAAAACGTACTAAACTGACTCTTGTTTGAGAAAAGACGATTTTACCCTTGGGATTCAAAAACTCTAAAGAATTTTCTAAAGTCTCAAGAACTTCTACTAGTACTACATGCATGATGTCTAACTTTAAATAGAAATGATCTACTGAGTTTGAAAGATGTCTAACTTTCAATCTCCTAACCTAAACTAACTAAGGTCCAACTAACACGTTACTCCTAAATCCCAAACATTCCGAGAGCACCTACTCACTCACATGCAAATGTCTACTCCTATAATGTATATCCATAAAAAGAAACAAATCTCAAACCATCTCCAAGAACACAATTCTAAACCTAGCCAAACTCTTCTATAAACCGACTATGCTTAAACCTAACTTCGGAACATCACAAATCCGAATCTAACCGTTGTATCGCTCTCCAAACTTGATACATAATACTACGCATATCCAGAAACAAGATATCAAAATATCAAGGCCATCAGGGGTATCTAACCCGATCAAACCCACATCACAAAACCGCATCAACATACAGTTTCCTCAACACTAAGAATATTTTAACACAACTTATAAAACTACATGAGATGTCTACTTTGGAAAACCATAACTCTTAAACCACTTATTAGATTCCTCTCAAATTTTAGCATGCTCTACTTTGCAACTCCAGCTATAACATATCCAAAGTCAGCAACAAAGGAAGAGTCTAGCTTACCCAAAACTTGACCCGAAGTTGACCGCTTGTCACTTCTGAATACTCGGAAATGCATCAGCTCCTCTAGCTATCTTTCAAGGCTGCTATGGTAGGTTTTAAGACAAAAAAAGAGGCTCTCATTAGTATATATACTTGGAGGGAAATGCATTGAAGAGGGTTGAGGTCCTTACCCGACTAGGTTAACTCGATATGCTTGCGTGCACGAGGAAGAAGGAAGAGATGTAAACCCCCTTTCACTAGGGCGCACCCGCGCCCAACTCATGGCGCACGTGCGGACAAGCAAGGACGGCGCATATGCGGCTTGGCTATGACGTACCCGTGGATCAGTGTCCTGACGCACCCGTGACTAGGTTATGGTGCGGCCACGGTGTTGTTCTCCTTTTCTGTCGAGCGACTACGATAGCCCCAGACTACGGTTTGTTGTTGCTTGGTACGTGAAGAAGAGGCCGCCCAATCCGTTGTGTTGCTGCTTGTCTGGAGAGGAAATAAACACTAATCATGCTGCCTAACTACAACCGACGAGATCGAGGGAAACAAATACTTGCTTGGTTGGTGTTGTTGTTGAGTTATGTGTAACACCCCAAGTTTTGAGAACTCGAAGCGCTATGGGCTAGGACCGCATAATAGGTCCCGACCCTCAGAGTAGCAACAACAAACAGATCTTACAACAAGGCACAAACGAATGAAAAACAAAATTCAATATAAAACCAAAGGTTTAAACAAAAGAAAACATAAGACTCGCAACCAAGTTCAAAACAAAAGGGAAGCCACATAAGAACATAAACCCGATCCCGTCCTATAATGCACGGGAACCCCGGCTGACCACACCATCCGGATCACTCAACAGCATCCTGAACCTGCGGAAAATCTACAACGATGGTATAAACCGTTAACTAACATTCTAGGTATAAGCAAGAGCGTAAAAGCACAAACACATATAAGGTTGTAACACGCCAAATCCGCGGGACTTGGAGTGTCACATTGGGCTAGGATCTCACAATGGATCCTGACCCTATCCTGACAACAAGTTCACTGGATCTTACAACAAGGCATAGGTAGGTTAAAATCAAATACCTAAAAGCTGAGTATAATACATCTAAAGAGTTTACAAACTTATAGCCGAGTACAAAACAACAACATAAACCACAGCCCCAAAAGATCCCACATCCCACGCATCTTAATGTACAGAAGTCCTCGCCTTGTCACACCATCTGGCTCACTCTGCAGTATTCCTAACGTGCAGAACACTACAACACGGTATGAAACTGTTAGCTACAACAATGAAAAGCATGAAGGTAATAGCACAACCACACATCAACATCTCAAACATGCAATGCCACACACATTCATTTATTATCTTTCATTACGTTATTCCATTACTAATTCAACTTCTTTTGTAACACGAGGAGCCTCAAGAACCCCGTCCCATCCAACGTAACACAGGAGTTTTGCATGGGGGTGACCTTCACTCGTCCCCTCCTGTGAGATCATCTTCAGGGTACCTCCTCCTAACCACCAGGCAGAGACCGGCGGTTACCGCCCGTCATAGTACACTTTGGCCAAATAAATGTAATGAATGATCATCCTAGTCCGGTTTAGGTTATAAATGCACAATCATATGAACACACACAACCATCACAATCATACAATCCACAACTGCACGCTAAGTAAGTCCTATGGACTTACCTGATATACTCGTAACTTGTACCACGTCACAGCTTCCCCTTGGGGAAGTAATCAGCGCCTACAATAACAAGGCACACACAATCACATACTGCAAAGGTTAGGAGACTCGTCTCACTAACCACAACCAACCTATATCGTCAATCTAAACCTCAGATCCTCAACACATTCATAAATGCCTAAGACATATCCTCAACATAACATCTCATCATACTCGTACACATACTAATCCTTAAAGCCATAACCGATATCTATAACAACATCATGATCCTCAACTCATTATGATACCTAGCATGCATCTAATCAATATTCCTCAATCTCAAATTTAATCCTAATTTAATTAATTAACCTTTAATTAATTAATTAAATTTCACCAGAATAACGTTTTGCCCGCATGCCATTTCTAAATCCATCTATCATCAGATTTCATCAACAAACAACCCATAAACACCAGAATAATATAATGATCATAATGGAATTTCTAATTATCCATTTTGAAAAGCCTAAGGTCGATTTAGCCAAATCGCAGTACGGAAAACGAATAAATTCATAACTTATTCGCTACTAACCCGATTGACAATCTGAAAGAAGATTCGGAATCACAACGACGCAGGCTACGCATGTACAACATCAAACTCACCGGAATCTGAGTGACGGAACTGTCCTGGTGACATATATGCTCGACCAGGTCTTCATCTGCTCGGAAATGCAGAAACTCGGTACCGATATGAAGAGAATGAAGAGAGGAATCCAAAAACTCAAACGGAATTGAAATCCGATTAGGAACGGAGAGTAGATATGAGTTTGAAGTTTGAGAGAAATTAGAGCTTTTACGAGAAAACGTGAAAGGAAATGAATTAATAAACGATTTTCCGCTATTTATAGTGAAGTCGATAATTATCCTTTAGCGAAGTCGATAATTATCCTTTTATCGATCCAATAGCGGGTTGAACCCCCTTCTCCAAACTTCTCGAAATTGGAATAATAGATCTTGAATATTGTAGGGATAATTATTCCACAATTGCCTCGGAAAACGTGTATTCTTAAGCCGTCTTTCTTAGCCGTTAAGAAATGAAATAGCGACTCTTTTGTCCGTTTTGCCTTTCCATGTTATTCATATCTAGGACATGTCCGTTGTCTTGATCATTTCTCTCAACTGTATTTTTATTAATTGGAGCTCCCAAATGCTCCAAATAATACCGGAGGGTAAAAATAATTACCCGGGGAAAAAAGTGAAAATTTCACCATAAGCCCAAAATTACGCCAGGAACATAACGGTGGGACTTATACTCAACACTTACGCAATCTTCGCGAGTTATATGTCAATTACTATCACTGATTAAGTTAATCAACATTAATTAGAAATCGGAAATCCTAGCTATTACATGACACACCCCTTAAAAAAAAGTTTCGTCCCGAAACTTGATCAATTCCCAAATCCTCTTGGACCCATACACGGAGGTATAAACACTCTCTCTATCAGAGGTATCACATCTCCGTTCAAGCGTATCAACCTATAACACTCTATAACCTCAAAACACAACATGGAGAAATCACCAACTCCAGCAACAAGATCATAACGCTATCCAAAGGCATAGAGGAAAAATCATCTCTAGCCAACTACTAACCACGTCACAAGGCATGGAGGAAAGCTGTCTCCACTCACACTATGTCCATCAAAGATAACATGGAGGAAATAACCATCTCCAGCTATACCTATCTCGTACTAGCAAACAAGATCTAACAGATCATATGCACAACTCACAGCTAGCACGAAAACACAACATATCACATAAGCACATATCATAACATACACTCACTAAGATAGCACCAAAATCTAATCGTGGATCCTACAGGTGCATCTGTCCCGGCGTAAAAATCTGGATAGTTCCCCTGGATACTATCCTCAATCTCCCGCGTAGCCTCATCATAGGAATATCCTTCGAATGCAGGCGTCTCACACCTCTCTTCCTAGAACCGTAAAAGGTTGTTATGCAAAAGTGTAATCCGGCTCAACCACTAGATCATCATGACTCACAATGTGCCTCAGATATGGTATGTACTTCCTCAGCTGAGACACATGAATTATAGGGTGAACACCCTCTAACTTCGATGGCAAATCCAATCTGTGCACTGCTCTTCCAAACTCTATCCAGTATCTCGAAACGACCGACCTATCGGGGACTCAACTTTCCCTTTATGCCATAACGTTTGACGCCTCACGTCGGAGATACTCTCAACCAGACATGAGCTCCTACCCTGAACTCCAGAGGTCGACGCCTCCAATCTGCATACGACTTTTGGCGACTCTGTGCAACCATCATCCTTTCTCTAATTAACGTTACTCGAGCTATATCATCCTGAATCTGCTCTAGCGGTTACCCACTGGTACTGTCAGGCTCATCCCCGCATAAAGGTGCATGACACCTATTTCTACACAATGTCTCATAGGGACCATCCCTATAGATGCATGCCAACGGTCGTGGTATTCAACGAGTGGGAGATAATTAGATCGTCCCTGTTCCCAATCCATCCCACAAGCTCACAACATGTTCTCTACGGTCTGAAGGGTCCTCTCAGACTGACCGTCTATCTGAGGTAAATCTCAATCATGAAGTGTAGACGCGTTCCCCAAGCAGTCTGAATCTGCTATCAAAACCTCAAAGTAACCCCTCTACTACAATCATAGTCGATCGTCCCCGGTACACTTATGGAGTCCCACCATCTGTCTAGTGTAATCCTTTGTTATTTCATTCACTAGTCACGTCTCTCAGTAGAGATGAAACGTGTCGACTTCGTAAATCTGTTACCAATAATCTGGATAACACCAAAACTCTTACTGGTCTCAATCCCATCACAAGTCCACAGAACGGTCCTCTCACTTCCACTAGAACACTGGTAGTGGATGAGCTCATCTCCAGGTCAGTAACACTTTAACCTGATCTACTACTTCAGGGTACCTCTTATTCGTACATGGATGTACTAAAGAAGATGTACTATGGGTGTACTGTAATCTTCTCCACTCAACTCCGCATAAGCGGTTATACAGACGCAGTTGCGGTACCTCATACTCCTTCTGCTCCGTCAAAGAACTGTGGTGTCTCGCCATGAGACATCCTTCCATCAAACTCCCTCAGGGTCAGACAAGTCCCCTGCTTTTGTTGGACCTCATCCAACAAATCAGGTAGAACCCCCAAAACATCAAACTAACGTCCTTATCAGCAGTTGTAGGTCCAACTCTAACCAAGCTAGATCATTCTACAACCGAGGCTGTACATCAATTCCAACAATCGCCTTCTCTCGAGGCGTCTTCCAGTTCAAGGTATCAGTTACCACATTCTCCTTGCTAGAATGGTACCAAACTTCACGATCAAACTCCTTGATCAACTCCAGTCAACGACGCTCGCGGTTATTCAGCTTAATGACAAATTATAAAATTGTCCTAAATAAATTAACACATGAGCTGTTTTTGGAAAACATAAATTGTTTTTATAGTCAATGTTATGGCCCTAATAAGTGTTGATGTTGCTATAATTAGTGTTGTAGTTTTCTTCATTGGTCAAATGATAGTAATAGTATGCATCGTCAATCGTCATGAACCATGAGCGAAAGGTGGGCAAGCCATACCATCACACAACTTCCATTTGGAGTATTCCACACTATAACAGAGGGGGTACTATCCCGATTCACCTGATAAGGAAAACCAAGATAGCTATTGTATTAAGAGACAACTAAATGACAATCCAAACGTCCATCTATTTTGGGTGTTTGATGGGCAAGGTCAATTTGACCCCCAATACTCCAATTTTGTCATGAAAAGGTTAGTAAAGCTGCTTTGAAGAGATCTTGTCTACGTGATGCTAATACGAAATCCAGCGCCGTGCGATTAATATCCCTCTTGTTAATTCAGTTAGTTACTTAATTATCGGTTTCGATCAATTTCGTGTTTTTAGAATTTTATAGGTCTAAACTTTTATCCAAACAACACCTAAATCGGGTCTAAGCCGAACCGAACCACCAATAATATCGGTTTTCGGTTGTACATTATTTTTGGTGTATGAGTTTACAATTCGGTTTTTCGGTTCTACACATAGGTTTAAGTTTACAGGTTTGCAAATGGGTTGTCGGTTTTAGTCTGAATCGAATATAAACCTAAACCGAATTATCTTTTATAATTGAAAACCGAACCTAAACCGATGAAATCGGTTACGGTTTAGGTTTTATAACTTTTATAATTCATGCATTTGAGAGACTAAAAGACTATAATCATATAAGTCGACATTCATGTATACATCAACATATTTTTATGTTGAACCAACATAAATTATTTCTCGATTATAATCACAATTTTCAATTAAATTTTAATTGCCGCCATCACACGTTTCACTGCATTCACAATAACGGAAAATGAATCCCTCGCAGTTTCCTTCTGAATAGCCTTCAACGACGCATGCGTTGTCACAATGACTGTTGATGAAGCATAATCCGTTGTAAGTATCGCTTTTGTGATTACATATTCTTTTCTCACTTGCCACTCCTATTGTCATTCCAAATTTCACAAAATAAAATTAAATCGATAATATCCACATACATATATTTACATATTCATTTAGGAACGTTAAAACACCGACTTATATATGAGTCCCAAACCTAAACCACCGGTTTAGGTTTGAGAACCTACGATTTAGGTTTGGCCTTTGACCAAACCTAAACCGGCATTTAACCAAACCGGTTTGGCAACATATATATTTTTTTAAAATAAATAAAAAATACCAAACCGAAAAAAATTAACCAAACCTCCGGTTTAACCGCCGGTTTGGTTAGCCTAAACTGCCGATCGACGGTTTGGCTAAACTAGCAAACCTAAACCGGCAGTTTGAGCCGGTTTAACAATTTAGCCCAAACCGAACTCATGTCTACACCGACTCACGTAAACTTATCTATTTTATATTTTTTGAGTTTGTATGAAAGTTATTCTCTTTTATTCAATTCAATGTCTAATTCAACCGTGATTCATCAAATTTTTTATAATGAATCCAACTCCCTCTTGATAAATGCATCTTTATAAACTATTCACTTAACTTTATTCTCGTAAAACGCTAAGGGTCCGTTTGTTTTGAACTTCGAAAACGAAAACGGAAACGGAATGGAAATGGATCTACTCCATACGTATATCCTTGTTCATGAAACTTTTGGGAATCATTCCTTGTGGTTGAACTAATTGGAGTATAATTTGATTACTTTTGATACCTTATATGAAAATAAAATAGGAGAAGAAAATGCATTTTGTATCAGATCAAAATGAATCGTTCCAAAAAATTTATGAACAAGGTACATATAAAAACTAGATTTATTTCCATTTCGTATCTGTTTCTGGAATTTAAAACAAACGATTCTAAACTTATCAAAGATTAATGTTGTTAATTCAATTACCCATTCTAGGTCACCCCACATGCTTCCCTAATCAACTTGTATCTCATTAACTAAAATGTTATTAGAAAAACTAATTCCAAAATTAAATGTTGTGGGATTATGAACCGGAATATTCATACAATATGAATTGCTTAAATCCACAAATATATACTCCAGAGGTCGACGCCTCCAATCTGCATACGACTTTTTGCTTAAATGTTGTAAGATGGAATACCTCTAGCAGATAGTTTATTCTAACCGTTTTTATTATTAAAAAAATAAAAAATAATAAAGTTGATATTTTTTTTCACCTGATGTGAAGAGAAGCACCAATAGAAGGAACATGGTATAAGAAAACGATTGTTTCGAGCTTGAAGAACTCATGGTTAGTTGTATAGCTCCGAGAGATAATGTATTTGTGTAGTTTTTGGCTCTTACTTGTGTGTTATACACAACAATAAGAGAGCTTATATAGGAACTCCGTGGCACATGAGGATCCTCTATATAAGTGATAAATTTATTACTTGATCGTATTTGTTTAACATTAATAATATATTCATAAAAATCTTTGTGTTCAGTGAAAAGAAAAAGATGATAGAAATCCATTTTGACAAATAAAGTACATTAAATTCAAGTGATACATGCATTACTTGTTAGGTGCGATATCTTTCCATTCACATTATTGTGATATTGTATGAACCTTCTCACATAATAGTAGAAGCATTTTGGGGTCATGTGCTATAAAAATTGTTGATGAACAATGTCCTTAATAACAATTAATCTGAGTAATCCGGGTCTTAATCTTACGATCCTTGAGTTTTCTTATTTTTTTAGAAGTACCTCTTTGACTCCATATAGTGTCGAACACAAATAGGTTTCTTTTTGTGCATAATTGGTGATTTTAGTGAGAGCAATTTTTCCAAATCTACACACTTGAAAATAAATAAACAATGACACCAAGTAAGCAAGTAAACCAACTATTGTCCATTCTCAATATTTAAAAAAAAATACAAAATTACAATTATATGAAAGTTTAAGATTTTACGCATTACTTTACGTATTTTCATCATCTCTTCATCTTCTTCAATTTCACCACTAGTCACTAGTATCATTGTTTTTTTTTTTTTTTTGGATAAACGGAAAGCGGTTAAGGTTAGACTATCTCCTAGAGATAATTCACCCTAAAGCATCTTTGCGGATGAGAATATGAAGTTCGGGATCTTAAAAAAAAAGGTGTTGGGGTTCGATATCCCCAAATGGGTCAGTCGGTCAGCAACACGGTTGATTTCTCTGAAAACATTTCTGATATGGACTTCATCAAAGAAGCGGAGATCCAGTATGGAGTCGAAAATAACCATCTCGACTTCCCACGGGCAACTACACAAGTCAAAAATAGTCATTAGTATCATTGTTGAAGTTAGAGAAGATTGATCTAATAAGCCTTTTTTTTTGTTTTAATAAAACATACTAGGCCCCTTACATATTATTCTATATTTTAATTTATTAAGAGAAGATTGGTGTAATAAGGATTTTTTTTAATATTTGAGATACAAACTAGACCTCTACTTAATTAATATTGCTTTTAATTTTAAAAGAGTTTATTAGGTGAGGTATTACCATATTAACTGGGAATAAAAAAGGTCATTTCCTACTTTTAATTTAAACATAGACAAAAGAGAAAGACAAGTATCTTTTCTCATGTTCTCTCGTCCAAGACTCCATCAAAATTTGATGAAGTCAAGCCGCCTTCCATCCTCTTGTACTTAAGCCGCAACACACCCTCTTTTTCCTCGCCGTCTTTTTTGAATCTATGGTAGTCGTCTTCGGTGACATCGACATTGATGTTGTAAAAGGGGAAGAGTGCTAATGGTGAATGCGGTTGTCTTCGGCGGCATCAAATTCTTCCTCCACCAGCGTACTTCGCTTCCATCGTTGCTCCGATGTAACACCCTAAATTCTCAGAAGTCGAGGAACTACTGATTAGGATCTAAGGATGAGTTCCGACTATAGTTTGACAACAACTTTACTAGAATCTTACAACAAGGCACAAATGTAAATAAAATACTTTGAAAATATAAATTATATTTGTATGAATGTATAGCATGTGACAACCTTACAAGACAGAAATATCAATATAATGTGCGTGCAGACACTGAAGACTCTCCTGTCCCCATCTACATGAGTACGTGGACCCGACTGACCTTCCGCTATGGATCACTCCACAACTTTCTATACCTACAAAGCATCTACAACATCGGATAAACCGTTAGCTAACAACATACATATTAGAAGAAATGACACAATCACAAACACACACAATGTGGAAATGAAACACATAGCATATTCACACATAATTCATTTATTATCTTTCATTAAGGTTATACATTCTTAGTTCCAATTATGCTTGTGGCACGAGAAGTATAAGACTCTCGCCTCCGTCCCTTTATCCAATAGGAGTGGTTTGACACACCTCCCCGTATACCATGTGAACTGGTTCAATACCCTCCCCGTATACCATGTCTGGCCTAGTCACGGAGAACCTCCTAATCTCCCTCAAGAGCTGAGCAAATGATGCCACCGTCCGTTACACTTGGGCCAAATATAAGTCAGTATACTAATCCAGTTCTCATAATATAAACACATAAACAACCACCACTCATGTCATTCAACCAATATAAGACTGTTGCTAAGAAAGCCCAAAGGACTTATCTAAAACAGGTCAAGTCCGGTCAATAATATCACTTGATCCCGTCCGAGTATGATCTCAACTACCTGATCATAACATAAAATGTGTATCAATATAACTTATCCGACATCTAGAAGTTCCAATTTCTAGGTCAACAACGAATATCCGAAAAAACGTACTAAACTGACTATTGTTTGAGAATAGACGATTTTACCCTTGGGATTCGAAAACTCTAAAGAATTTTCTAAAGTCTCAAGAACTTCTACTAGTACTACATGCATGATGTCTAACTTTAAATAGAAATGATCTACTGAGTTTGAAAGATGTCTAACTTTCAATCTCCTAACCTAAACTAACTAAGGTCCAACTAACACGTTACTCCTAAATCCCAAACATTCCGAGAGCACCTACTCACTCACATGCAAATGTCTACTCCTATAATGTATATCCATAAAAAGAAACAAATCTCAAACCATCTCCAAGAACACAATTCTAAACCTAGCCAAACTCTTCTATAAACCGACTATGCTTAAACCTAACTTCGGAACATCATAAATCCGAATCTAACCGTTGTATCGCTCTCCAAACTTGATACATAATACTACGCATATCCAAAAACAAGATATCAAAATATAAAGGCCATTAAGGGTATCTAACCCGATCAAAACCACATCACAAAAGCGCATCAACATACAGTTTCCTCAACACTAAGAATATTTCAACACAACTTATAAAACTACATGAGGTGTCTACTTTGGAAAACCATAACTCTTAAACCACTTATTAGATTCCTCTCAAATTTTAGCATGCTCTACTTTGCAACTCCAGCTATAACATATCCAAAGTCAGCAACAAAGGAAGAGTCTAGCTTACCCAAAACTTGACCCGAAGTTGACCGCTTGTCACTTCTGAATACTCGGAAATGCATCAGCTCCTCTAGCTATCTTCCACGGCTGCTATGGTAGGTTTTAAGACATAAAAGGAGGCTCTCATTAGTATATATACTTGGAGGGAAATGCATTGAAGAGGGTTGAGGTCCTTACCCGACTAGGTTAACTCGACATGCTTGCGTGCACGAAGAAGAAGGAAGAGATGTAACCCCCTTTCACTAGGGCACACCCGCGCCCAACTCATGGCGCACGTGCGGACAAGCAAGGACGGCGCATATTCGGCTTGGCTATGACGTACCCGTGGATCAGTGTCCTGACGCACCCGTGACTAGGTTATGGTGCGGCCACCGTGTTGTTCTCCTTTTCTGTCGAGCGACTACGATAGCCCCAGGCTACGGTTTGTTGTTGCTTGGTACGTGAAGAAGAGGCCGCCCAATCTGTTGTGTTGCTGCTTGTCTGGAGAGGAAATAAACACTAATCATGCTGCCTAACTACAACCGACGAGATCGAGGGAAACAAATACTTGCATGGTTGGTGTTGTTGTTGAGTTATGTGTAACACCCCAAGTTCTGGGAACTCGAAGCGCTATGGGCTAGGACCGCATAATAGGTCCCGACCCTCAGAGTAGCAACAACAAACGGATCTTACAACAAGGCACAGACGAATGAAAAACAAAATTCAATATAAAACCAAAGGTTTAAACAAAAGAAAACATAAGACTCGCAGCCAAGTTCAAAACAAAAGGGAAGCAACATAAGAACATAAACCCGATCCCGTCCTATAATGCACGGGAACCCCGGCTGACCACACCATCCGGATCACTCAGCAGCATCTTGAACCTGCGGAAAATCTACAACGATGGTATAAACCGTTAACTAACATTCTAGGTATAAGAAAGAGCGTAAATGCACAAACACATATAAGGTTGTAACACCCCAAATCCGCGGGACTTGGAGTGTCACATTGGGCTAGGATCTCACAATGGATCCCGACCCTAGCCTGACAACAAGTTCACTGGATCTTACAACAAGGCATAGGTAGATTAAAATCAAATACATAAAAGCTGAGTATAATACATCTAAAGAGTTTACAAACTCATAGCCGAGTACAAAACAACAACATAAACCACAGCCACAAAAGATCCCACATCCTACGCATCCTAATGTACAGAAGTCCTTGCCTTGTCACACCATCTGGCTCACTCTGCAGTATTCCAACACGGTATGAAACCGTTAGCTACAGCAATGAAAAGCATGAAGGTAATAGCACAACCACACATCAACATCTCAAACATGCAATGCCACACACATTCATTTATTATCTTTCATTACGTTATTCCATTACTAATTCAACTTCTTTTGTAACACGAGGAGCCTCAAGAACCCCGTCCCATCCAACGTAACACAGGAGTTTTGCATGGGGGTGACCTTCACTCGTCCCCTCCTGTGAGATCATCTTCAGGGTACCTCCTCCTAACCACCAGGCGGAGACCGGCGGTTACCGCCCGTCATAGTACACTTGGGCCAAATAAATGTAATGAATGGTCATCCTAGTCCGGTTTAGGTTATAAATGCACAATCATATGAACACACACAACCATCACAATCATACAATCCACAACTGCACGCTAAGTAAGTCCTATGGACTTACCTGATATACTCGTAACTTGTACCACGTCACAGCTTCCCCTTGGGGAAGTAATCAACGCCTGCAATAGCAAGACACACACAATCACATACTGCAAAGGTTAGGAGACTCGTCTCACTAACCACAACCAACCTATATCGTCAATCTAAACCTCAGATCCTCAACACATTCATAAATGCCTAAGGCATATCCTCAACATAACATCTCATCATACTCGTACACATACTAATCCTTAAAGCCATAACCGATATCCACAACATCATCATGATCCTCAACTCATTATGATACCTAGCATGCATCTAATCAGTATTCCTCAATCTCAAATTTAATCCTAATTTAAGTAACTAACCTTTAATTAATTAATTAAATTTCACCAAAGAAACGTTTTGCCCGCATGCCATTTCTAAACCCACCTATCATCAGATTTCATCAACAAACAACCCATAAACACCAGAATAATATAATGATCATAATGGAATTTCTAATTATCCATTTTGAAAAGCCTAAGGTCGATTTAGGCCAAATCACAGTACGGAAAACGAATAAATTCATAACTTATTCGCTACTAACCCGATTGACAATCTGAAAGAAGATTCGGAATCACAACGACGCAGGCTACGCATGTACAACATCAAACTCACCGGAATCTGAGCGACGGAACTGTCCTGGTTACATATATGCTCGACCAGGTCTTCATCTGCTCGGAAATGCAGAAACTCGGTACCGATATGAAGAGAATGAAGAGAGGAATTCCAACAATCGCCTTCTCCCGAGGCGTCTTCCAGTTCAAGGTATCAGTTACCACATTCTCTTTGCCAGAATGGTACCAAACTTCACGATCAAACTCCTTGATCAACTCCAGTCAACGACGCTCGCGGTTATTCAGCTTAATGACAAATTATAAAATTGTCCTAAATAAATTAACACATGGGCTGTTTTTGGAAAACATAAATTGTTTTTATAGTCAATGTCATTTCCCTAATAAGTGTTGATGTTGCTATAATTAGTGTTGTTGTTTTCTTCATTGGTCAAATGATAGTAATAGTATGCATCGTCAATCGTCATGAACCATGAGCGAAAGGTGGGCAAGCCATACCATCACACAACTTCCATTTGGAGTATTCCACACTATAACAAAGGGGGTACTATCCCGATTCACCTGATAAGGAAAACCAAGATAGCTATTGTATCAAGAAACAACTAAATGACAATCCAAACATCCATCTATTTTGGGTGTTTGATGGGCAAGGTCAATTTAACACCCAATGCTCCAATTTTGTCATGAAAAGGTTAGTAAAGCTGCTTTGAAGAGATCTTGTCTACGTGGTGCTAATACGAAATCCAGCGACGTGCGATTAATATCCCTCTTGTTAATTCAGTTAGTTACTTAATTATCGGTTTTGATCAATTTCGTATTTTTAGAATTTTATAGGTCTAAACTTTTATCCAAACAACACCTAAATCGGGTCTAAGCCGAACCGAACCACCAATAATATCGGTTTTTGGTTGTACATTATTTTTGGTGTATGAGTTTACAATTCGGTTTTTCGGTTCTACACATAGGTTTAAGTTTACAGGTTTGCAAATGGGTTTTCGGTTTTAGTCTGAATCGAATATAAACCTAAACCGAATTATCTTTTATAATTGAAAACCGAACCTAAACCGATGAAATCGGTTACGGTTTAGGTTTTATAACTTTTATAGCTTCATGCATTTGAGAGACTAAAAGACTGTAATCATATAAGTCGACATTCATGTATACATCAACATATCTTTATGTTGAACCAACATAAATTATTTCTCGATTATAATAACAATTTTCAATTAAATTTTAATTGCCGCCATCACACGTTTCACTGCATTCACAATAACGGAAAATGAATCCCTCGCAGTTTCCTTCTGAATAGCCTTCAACGACGCATGCGTTGTCACAATGACTGTTGATGAAGCATAATCCGTTGTAAGTATCGCTTTTGTGATTACATATTCTTTTCTCACTTGCCACTCCTATTGTCATTCCAAATTTCACAAAGTAAAATTAAATCGATAATATCCACATACATATATTTACATATTCATTTAGGAACGTTAAAACACCGACTTATATATGAGTCCCAAACCAAAACCACAGGTTTAGGTTTGAGAACCTACGATTTAGGTTTGGCCTTTGATCAAACTTAAACTGGCATTTAACCAAACCGGTTTGGCTACATATATATTTTTTTAAAATAAATAAAAAATACCAAACCGAAAAAAATTAACCAAACCTCCGGTTTAACCGCCGGTTTGGTTAGCCTAAACTGCCGATCGACGGTTTGGCTAAACTAGCAAACCTAAACCGGCAGTTTGAGTCGGTTTAGCAGTTTAGCCCAAACCGAACTCATGTCTACACCGACTCACTAAACTTATCTATTTTATATTTTTTGAGTTTGTATGAAAGTTATTCTCTTTTATTCAATTCACTGTCAAATTCAACCCTGATTCATCAAATTTTCTATAATGAATCCATCTCCCTCTTGATAAATACATCTTTATAAACTATTCACTTAACTTTGTTCTCGTAAAACGCTAAGGGTCCGTTTGTTTTGAACTTCGAAAACGAAAACGGAAACGGAATGGAAATGGATCTACTCCATACGTATATCCTTGTTCATGAAACTTTTGGGAATCATTCCTTGTGGTTGAACTAATTGGAGTATAATTTGATTACTTTTGATACCTTATATGAAAATAAAATAGGAGAAGAAAATGCATTTTGTATCAGATCAAAATGAATCATTCCAAAAAGTTTATGAACAAGGTACATATAAAAACTAGATTCATTTCCATTTCGTATCTGTTTCTGGAATTTAAGACAAACGATTCTAATCTTATCAAAGATTAATGTTGTTAATTCAATTACCCATTCTAGGTCACCCCACATGCTTCCCTAATCAACTTGTAGCTCATTAACTAAAATGTTATTAGAAAAACTAATTCCAAAATTAAATGTTGTGGGATTATGAACCGGAATATTCATACAATATGAATTGCTTAAATCCACAAATATATACTACAAGACACGTTTGCACGTGAGTTAATCACTAACTTTTCTAATGATCTTGAACTCTGTGTTCGCATCCATAATGATGTTGTAAGATGGAATACCTCTAGCAGATAGTTTATTCTAACCGCTTTTTATTATTAAAAAAATAAAAAATAATAAAGTTGATATTTTTTTCACCTGATGTGAAGAGAAGCACCAATAGAAGGAACATGGCATAAGAAAACGATTGTTTCGAGCTTGAAGAACTCATAGTTAGTTGTATAGCTCCGAGAGATAATGTATTTGTGTAGTTTTTGGCTCTTACTTGTGTGTTATACACAACAACAAGAGAGCTTATATAGGAACTCTGTGGCGCATGAGGATCCTCTATATAAGTGATAAATTTTATTACTTGATCATATTTGTTTAACATTAATAATATATTCATAAAAATCTTTGTGTTCAGTGAAAAGAAAAAGATGATAGAAATCCATTTTACAAATAAAGTATATAAAATTCAAGTGATACATGCATTACTTGTTAGGTGCTATATCTTTCCATTCACATTATTGTGATATTGTATGAACCTTCACACATAATAGTAGAAGCATTTTGGGGTCATGTGCTATAAAAATTGTTGATGAACAATGTCCTTAATAGCAATTAATCTGAGTAATCCGGGTCTTAATCTTACGATCCTTGAGTTTTCTTATTTTTTTAGAAGTACCTCTTTGACTCCATATAGTGTCGAACACAAATAGGTTTCTTTTCGTGCATAATTGGTGATTTTAGTGAGAGCAATTCTTCCAAATCTACACACTTGAAAATAAATAAACAATGACACCAAGTAAGCAAGTAAACCAACTATTGTTCATTCTTAATATTTAAAAAAAAAAATACAAAATTACAATTATATGAAAGTTTAAGATTTTATGCATTACTTTACGTATTTTCATCATCTCTTCATCTTCTTCAATTTCACCACTAGTCACTAGTATCATTTGTTTTTTTTTGGATAAACGGAAAGCGGTTAAGGTTAGACTATCTCCTAGAGATAATCCACCCTAAAACATCTTTGCGGATGAGAATATGAAGTTCGGGATCTTAAAAAGGATTTTTTTTATTAAGAGAAGATTGGTGTAATAAGGATTTTTTTAATATTTGAGATACAAACTAGACCTCTACGTAATTAATATTGCTTTTAATTTTAAAAGAGTTTATTAGGTGAGGTATTACCATATTAACTGGGAATAAAAAAGGTCATTTCCTACTTTTAATTTAAACATAGACAAAAGAGAAAGACAAGTATCTTTTCTCATGTTCTCTCGTCTAAGACTCCATTTATAAACCCACCTATCATCAGATTTCATCAACAAACAACCCATAAACACCAGAATAATATAATGATCATAATGGAATTTATAATTATCCATTTTGAAAAGCCTAAGGTCGATTTAGGCCAAATCGCAGTACGGAAAACGAATAAATTCATAACTTATTCGCTACTAACCCGATTGACAATCTGAAAGAAGATTCGGAATCACAACGACGCAGGCTAAGCATGTACAACATCAAACTCACCGGAATCTGAGCGACGGAACTGTCCTGGTGACATATATGCTCGACCAGGTCTTCATCTGCTTGGAAATGCAGAAACTCGGTACCGATATGAAGAGAATGAAGAGAGGAATCCAAAAACTCAAACGGAATTGAAATCCGATTAGAAACGGAGAGTAGATATGAGTTTGAAGTTTGAGAGAAATTAGAGCTTTTACGAGGAAACGTGAAAGGAAATGAATTAATAAACGATTTTCCGCTATTTATAGTGAAGTCGATAATTATCCTTTTATCGATCCAATAGCGGGTTGAACCCCCTTCTCCAAACTTCTCGAAATTGGAATAATAGATCTTGAATATTGTAGGGATAATTATTCCACAATTGCCTCGGAAAACGTGTATTCTTAAGCCGTCTTTCTTAGCCGTTAAGAAACGAAATAGCGACTCTTTTGTCCGTTTTGCCTTTCCATGTTATTTCATATCTAGGACATATCCGATATCTTGATCATTTCTCTCAACTGCATTTTTATTAATTGGAGCTCCCAAATGCTCCAAATAATACCCGAGGGTAAAAATAATTACCCGGGGAAAAAAGTGAAAATTTCACCATAAGCCCAAAATTACGCCAGGAACATAACGGTGGGACTTATACTCAACACTTACGCAATCTTCGCGAGTTATATGTCAATTACTATCACTGATTAAGTTAATCAACATTAATTAGAAATCGAAAATCCTAGCTATTACATGACATACCCCTTACAAAAAAGTTTCGTCCCGAAACTTGATCAATTCCCAAATCCCCTCGGACCCATACGCCGAGGTATAAACACTCTCTCTATCAGAGGTATCACATCTCCGTTCAAACGTATCAACCTATAATACTCTATAACCTCAAAACACAACATGGAGGAATCACCAACTCCAACAACAAGATCATAACGCTATCCAAAGGCATAGAGGAAAAATCATCTCTAGCCAACTACTAACCACGTCACAAGGCATGGAGGAAAGCTGTCTCCAGCCAATCGTACTCGTAACACAACCATGTGGAGGAAACCGTCTCCACTCACACTATGTCCATTAAAGATAGCATGGAGGAAAGAACCATCTCCTACTAATCCTAACACATACACCGTAGCATGGAGGAAATAACCATCTCCAGCTATACCTATCTCGTACTAGCAAACAAGATCTAACATATCATATGCACAACTCACAACTAGCACGAAAACACAGCATATGACATAAGCACATAGCATAACATACACTCACTAAGATAGCACCAAAATCTAATCGTGGATCCTACAGGTGCATCTGTCCCGGCGTAAAAATCTGGATAGTTCCCCTGGATACTATCCTCAGTCTCCCACGTAGCCTCATCATAGGAATATCCTTCGAATGCAAGCGTCTCACACCTCTCTTCCTAGAACCGCAAAAGGTTGTTATGCAAAAGTGTGATCCAGCTCAACCACTAGATCATCATGACTCACAATGTGCCTCAGATCTGGTATGTACTTCCTCAGCTGAGACACATGAAACATAGGGTGAACACCCTCTAACTTCGATGGCAAATCCAATCTGTGCACTGCTCTTCCAAACTCTATCCAGTATCTCGAAACGACCGACCTATTGGGGACTCAACTTTCCCTTTATGCCATAACGTCTGACGCCTCACGTCGGAGATACTCTCAACCATACATGAGCTCCTACCCTGAACTCTAGAGATCGACGCCTCCAATCTGCATACGACTTTTGGCGACTCTATGCAACCATCATCCTTTCTATGATTAACGTTACTCGAGCTATATCATCCTGAATCTGCTCTAGCGGTTACCCACTGGTACTGTCAGGCTCATCCCCGCATAAAGGTGCATGACACCTATTTCTACACAATGTCTCATAGGGACCATCCCTATAGATGCATGCCAACGGTCGTGGTATAAGAATTCAACGAGTGGGAGATAATTAGATCGTCCCTGTTCCCAATCCATCCCACAAGCTCGCAACATCTTCTCTACGGTCTGGAGGGTCCTCTCAGACTGACCGTCTATCTGAGGTAAATCTCAATCATGAAGTGTAGACGCGTTCCCCAAGCAGTCTGAATCTGCTATCAAAACCTCAAAGTAACCCGTCTACTACAATCATAGTCGATCGTCCCCGGTACACTTATGGAGTCCCACCATCTGTCTAGTGTAATCCTTTGTTATTTCATTCACTGACCACGTCTCTCAGTAGAGATGATACGTGTCGACTTCGTAAATCTGTTACCAATAATCTGGATAACACCAAAACTCTTACTGGGTCTCAATCCCATCACAAGTCCACAAAAAGGTCCTCTCACTTCCACTACAGCACTGGTAGTGGATGAGCTCATCTCCAGGTCAGTAACACTTTAACCTGATCTACTACTTCAGGGTACCTCTTATTCGTACATGGATGTACTATGGGTGTACTGTAATCTTCTCCACTCAACTCCGCATAAGCGGTTATACAGACGCAGTTGCGGCACCTCATACTCCTTCTGCTCCGTCAACGAACTGTGGTGTCTCGCCATGAGACATCCTTCCATCAAACTCCCTCAGGGTCAGACAAGTCCCCTGCTTTTGTTGGACCTCATCCAACAAATCAGGTAGAACCCCCAAAACATCAAACTAACGTCCTTATCAGCAGTTGTAGGTCCAACTCTAACCAAGCTAGATCATTCTACAACCGAGGCTGTACATCAATTCCAACAATCGCCTTCTCTCGAGGCGTCTTCTAGTTCAAGGTATCAGTTACCACATTCTCCTTGCCAGAATGGTACCAAACTTCACGATCAAACTCCTTGATCAACTCCAGTCAACGACGCTCGCGGTTATTCAGCTTAATGACAAATTATAAAATTGTCTTAAATAAATTAACACATGGGCTGTTTTTGGAAAACATAAATTGTTTTTATAGTCAATGTTATTGCCCTAATAAGTGTTGATGTTGCTATAATTAGTGTTGTTGTTTTCTTCATTGGTCAAATGATAGTAATAGTATGCATCGTCAATCGTCATGAACCATGAGCGAAAGGTGGGCAAGCCATACCATCACACAACTTCCATTTGGAGTACTCCACACTATAACAGAGGGGGTACTATCCCGATTCACCTGATAAGGAAAACCAAGATAGCTATTGTATCAAGAGACAACTAAATGACAATCCAAATGTCCATCTATTTTGGGTGTTTGATGGGCAAGGTCAATTTGACACCCAATGCTCTAATTTTGTCATAAAAAGGTTAGTAAAGCTGCTTTGAAGAGATCTTGTCTACGTGGTGCTAATACGAAATCCAGCGCCGTGCGATTAATATCCCTCTTGTTAATTCAGTTAGTTACTTAATTATCAGTTTCGATCAATTTCGTGTTTTTAGAATTTTATAGGTCTAAACTTTTATCCAAACAACACCTAAATCGGGTCTAAACCGAACCGAACCACCAATAATATCGGTTTTCGGTTGTAAATTATTTTTGGTGTATGAGTTTACAATTCGGTTTTTCGGTTCTACACATAGGTTTAAGTTTACAGGTTTGCAAATGGGTTTTCGGTTTTAGTCTGAATCGAATATAAACCTAAACCGAATTATCTTTTATAATTGAAAACCGAACCTAAACCGATGAAATCGGTTACGGTTTAGGTTTTATAACTTTAATAACTTCATGCATTTGAGAGACTAAAAGACTGTAATCATATAAGTCGACATTCATGTATACATCAACATATCTTTATGTTGAACCAACATAAATTATTTCTCGATTTTAATCACAATTTTCAATTAAACTTTAATTGCCGCCATCACACGTTTCACTGCATTCACAATAACGGAAAATGAATCCCTCGCAGTTTCCTTCTGAATAGCCTTCAACGACGCATGCGTTGTCACAATGACTGTTGATGAAGCATAATCCGTTGTAAGTATCGCTTTTGTGATTACATATTCTTTTCTCACTTGCCACTCCTATTGTCATTCCAAATTTCACAAAATAAAATTAAATCGATAATGTCCACATACATATAATTACATATTCATTTAGGAACGTTAAAACACCGACTTATATATGAGTCCCAAACCTAAACCACCGGTTTAGGTTTGAGAACCTACGATTTAGGTTTGGCCTTTGACCAAACCTAAATCGGCATTTAACCAAACCGGTTTGGCAACATATATATTTTTTTAAAATAAATAAAAAATACCAAACCGAAAAAAATTAACCAAACCTCCGGTTTAACCGCCGGTTTGGTTAGCCTAAACAGCCGATCGACGGTTTGGCTAAACTAGCAAACCTAAACCGGCGTTTGAGCCGGTTTAGCAGTTTAGCCCAAACCGAACTCATGTCTACACCGACTCACGTAAACTTATCTATTTTATATTTTTTGAGTTTGTATGAAAGTTATTCTCTTTTATTCAATTTAATGTCAAATTCAACCCTGATTCATCAAATTTTCTATAATGAATCCATCTCCCTCCTGATAAATACATCTTTATAAACTATTCACTTAACTTTATTCTCGTAAAACGCTAAGGGTCCGTTTGTTTTGAACTTCGAAAACAAAAACGGAAACGGAATGGAAATGGATCTACTCCATACGTATATCCTTGTTCATGAAACTTTTGGGAATCATTCCTTGTGGTTGAACTAATTGGAGTATAATTTGATTACTTTTGATACCTTATATGAAAATAAAATAGGAGAAGAAAATGCATTTTGTATCAGATCAAAATGAATCATTCCAAAAAATTTATGAACAAGGTACATATAAAAACTAGATTCATTTCCATTTCGTATATGTTTCCGAAATTTAAAACAAACGATTCTAATCTTATCAAAGATTAATGTTGTTAATTCAATTACCCATTCTAGGTCACCCCACATGCTTCCCTAATCAACTTGTATCTCATTAACTAAAATGTTATTAGAAAAACTAATTCCAAAATTAAATGTTGTGGGATTATGAACCGGAATATTCATACAATATGAATTGCTTAAATCCACAAATATATACTACAAGACACGTTTGCACGTGAGTTAATCACTAACTTTTCTGATGATCTTGAACTCTGTGTTCGCATTCATAATGATGTTGTAAGATGGAATACCTCTAGCAGATAGGTTATTCTAACCGCTTTTTATTATTAAAAAAATAAAAAATAATAAAGTTGATATTTTTTTCACCTGATGTGAAGAGAAGCACCAATAGAAGGAACATGGTATAAGAAAACAATTGTTTCGAGCTTGAAGAACTCATGGTTAGTTGTATAGCTCCGAGAGATAATGTATTTGTGTAGTTTTTGGCTCTTACTTGTGTGTTATACACAACAACAAGAGAGCTTATATAGGAACTCCGTGGCACATGAGGATCCTCTATATAAGTGATAAATTTATTACTTGATCGTATTTGTTTAACATTAATAATATATTCATAAAAATCTTTGTGTTCAGTGAAAAGAAAATGATGATAGAAATCCATTTTACAAATAAAATATATAAAATTCAAGTGATACATGCATTACTTGTTAGGTGCGATATCTTTCCATTCACGGCTTTCATACCATTATTGTGATATTGTATGAACCTTCACACATAGGGGCCGTTTGGTTCCAACTCCGATAATGGAAACGAAATAGAAACGAATTTAGTCCATATGCATATTCTTATTCATGAAATTTTATGGAATCATTCCTCGTGGTTTAGTGCAAAGTATACTTGCTTTCCCACATTTTGTTACCTTATAGGGTATCAAAAGTAGTCAAATCTACTCCAATTACTTCAAAGCACAAGGAATGATTCCAAAAATTTTTATGAACAAGAATGTACGTATGGACTAGATTCGTTTCCATTCCGTTTCCGATTCCGGAGTTAAAACCAAACGGGCCGATAATAGTAGAAGCATTTTGGGGTCATGTGCTATAAAAATTGTTGATGAACAATGTCCTTAATAGCAATTAATCTGAGTAATCCGGGTCTTAATCTTACGATTCTTGAGTGTTGTTATTTTTTAGAAGTACCTCTTTGACTCCATATAGTGTTGAGGCAGATTTTGTTGACCCACAAAATTTTGAGCGATAGTCAAAATATATACACGATTATATGTTATATTGTTACCAACACACTCCTTGGTTTCTAATTCTAAACTTGCATCTGCTGGTTGAATTCTGCAGCAAAGCCTATAACTTGTGTAAATGAGTTTACAGCTCAGTTGTAGATCCTGGAGTTGCTCCAGAAACCGATCACAACAGTCACACCTATCAACCAAGCAAAGCCACTCCAAAAACCGATCACAACTTTTTCAGAAGCAGAACCTTCTTCCTCATCAAATTCATGTTTCAATTATTTTGATAGCATTATGTAACACCCCGAATCCTCGGGACTCGGGATGGTACAGGTTGGGACCTCACAATGGGTCCCGACCCTTAGCTTGACAAGAATTTCACCGGATCTTGCAACAAGACACAAATAAAGTCCAAAACCGAAATACATTTTTGTGCAATGTAATGAAACCCGAAAACATACAACAAATGATTTCAGCCGAAAATGCAACCCCAAAGACTAAATGCCATACAACATACAATAGATACAATACTCAAACTCGACTTCACCCAAAACCCAATCCTAAAATGTACGGAACCCCGACTGCCCACTCTTCCGGATCTCTCGGCCGCAATCCTAACCTACAATGCAATCTACAACAGTCGGTATAAAACCGTTAGCTCATATTCGAAGCATTAGAAATCAATGGGAAAGGCACAAACACAAGTAAATCATCATAGACACACAACATTCTCAAAGCACACAATTCCGGTTTATTATCTTTTTATTATTAAGTCATATCCCGTTCTAATTCAACTTAGTTTTGTGACACGAGACCACCGTGGTCCCGCCTCAATCCCTACTTACCGGCATGGAATGGTGCGGATACCTCCGACCATCTAACCAGCACGGGCTAGTCGCCAAGAACCTCCTAGACTATCGCAAGAGCTAGACAGATGATGTCACCTCCCGTTATCATACACTTGGGCCAAAATAATATAATATAAGGTCGGTGGTCCTATTACCGGTTTAGTTGTTATAAACAATAAAGAATAATCACACACCACCAAACACACATCATGCTAATACAAGGAATACGAGCTAAGTAAGTCCGGAGACTTACCTCGTCACCACACTCAACTCACAACACTCTCGCTTCCTTAGGGAGGAAGCCCATAACCTACTCACAAGAAGATAACTATATCAACAACAACCCACTCACAATAGAAGTCTTGGACTTCTATACAAATGATCTATGCAAGACCATTTGACTCTCAATTCTAGGACCGCATCCTAGAATCCCTCATGCTCACATCACACTCAACAGAAGATAGAAGTCCTAAGACTTCTAAACCCTCGGATCTTGCAAGATCATAACTCACAACACCACTAGGGAAAACATGCCTAGTCCTCACGATCACAATGGTAACGACACTAGGCTAGGATACTCTCGTTCTAGTCCACAACCTCAACATCATACAACCTCAACCCCTAAATTCTCACAAGCGCAACATACAACTTAAAGCCATAAACAACCTCACAAGATAATATCAACACCTCAAGCCTAAAGATTCTTACAAGATCAAACCATATACTCGAATCCTTTATAACAATCTCACTAGACCGCAATGCCACCTCAAGCTTAGAATCAACATTAATCTATCAAACAATATCAAATTCTCAAAACTCACCTAAGGTTCAAAGCCACTACTTGGCATTCACTCTAAGTTATGCTAGATCCAACCTAGCATGATACTACTAAACATAACTAGATCAAGGGGAAAGAATACTCACATGACGTCAAAAGACGGAAATCGATCAATGGATATCGACTTGGACTTTTTAGGTCTTTATCGGGAGACTTCCGAACCTAACACCAAAACTATACAAATTTAGCTAATACACTAAATTTAATCGTAATATATAAGATATATTATTCTAAGGTAAACTCATTTTCATAAGCAAATGCTAAAAACCTGCAATTAAACTCTTGAGACATAATCTCGAAATTAATCCAACGAGGGTATAAAATATAAGGGAAGTCCCGCTTTTAAAACAAGGATAAAACTCGCAAAAACGCTTTACGGGACAAATAATACCATTCCAAAAATATGGGTCATAATACGTAATTAAATATTGGGCCAAATTTCATAAATAAACCAACAAGGACACAATACGTAATATACATAAATATAAGATCAAACTCGTATATAAAATTCAAGGTTAAAACTCGTAAAAACATTTTCTGGGCAACTCATGAAGTTCCATAAAATTTGGGATATATTCTGAAAATAAAATCTAGGCCAATTCTGTAATTCATTCAAATCAGTAGGGCCAAATCTACAAATTCCAGAAGAGTGGGTCAAATATGCAATAAACACAAATCATGGGTAAAAATTGTAATTACACTAAAATAAGGGTGGCCCAATTTAATAAACCCACAAGAGTTTCTCCTTCATTTGAAACCCGACATAGGGCGTAGAGAAGGTGAGAAGGAGGGCGGCGGCGTGCTCCGGTAGGCAGGGCGAGGCGACGACAACGACACTGGTAGGCCCCTTGGCGGCGATTCTGGCAGTCCCGGCGAGCGAGACGTCGATGGAGCGAGGCGACAGACGGCACTAGGGAATTGTAGAGACGTCGATGGAGCGAGATTGAGGGCTGTGCAAGGGCACCGGCGGCGGAAAGAAGGCGAGGGCGACATATGCTTCTCCGGCGTCACTGGTGGCGTTATTCCTTCCCGGCGATTGCAGAAGCTAGACGAAAGAGAGACTATAGTAGGTGAATTGCAAGCGAGGGAATGATATATATGCAGGGTATGCGAGAGGTGATTGCAGGGGGGGAGTTGCAAGCGAGGCTTGTTGTTGTGGGTATGGTGATCACCTGGGGTCGTGGGGAGATTGAGGGAGGTTACA
Source organism: Fagopyrum esculentum (assembly GCA_033239045.1). NCBI lineage: Eukaryota > Viridiplantae > Streptophyta > Magnoliopsida > Caryophyllales > Polygonaceae > Fagopyrum > Fagopyrum esculentum. The sequence goes on along the minus strand of BSUD01000002.1, from coordinate 2,207,175 downwards.
GCTGAAGAGTTGAGAGCAATAGAGAGAGCATCGAGTGGTAACTTGAGTCTTTCAATCCAAACTCCTTGTTTCATCTTTCATCTTTTGAAGATCATCATCTAGACATACTTCCTCCTCCTTAGCGTTGCTCAGTCTCGTCACAACAACGGAAAATGATTGACTCTTCACTTAATGTTACCTCGTACGCTTAACTTACGGTATCCTACATCTTTCATACCTGGTTCAATCACTTTTCTCATCTTGACTCCAAAGCTTAGGAGAGTATATGGAAAGCTTCACTTCTCGTAATGGAACACTGCCTTTAACCTTGTTAGGATGCACCCATCTCCTCCTCGATTCACATCTTTAGTTGTCCATGCGTCTTCTTAAAGGACTTAAGTTCGTTATCTCCATTGTTCTCATCGTCGTTTGATCATGGCTTCTTTAGGACCGCTTCTACACTTTAACGTTGCTCCCTTTTTCTTGTATGGTCTTCATCTCGACTTCTCTTAAGTTGCCTCGAGTTTTTCTTTTACTCGGCCGTCCTTCGTTTACGTCATCTCTACTTCTCCTCTTCGACATCCTTTTTAAAGGAATCCGAGAAACGTCATGGTGTTCGTCCGCACGAAAGGCTCAATTCGATACTTGAGCGTACTCTTCCACGTATGTATACTATCCTATGTCAAACAACGTCCAACACCACTCCACGCCAACAACGTCGCCTTATAGATAGTGACATCGTACTATCATCTTTTCTATAAGGTCCCATACTATATACTACTATATATAATAATCCGTACATAAGACTGTATAAGTCCTATGTCCATATTACTATCAACATAACACATTCAACATTCCATTACATCATTACTAGGTCCAAACATGTACTATAGTTCACATATATAATTATACATAAGGTTATCATAATAATTATACTATAACATTTAAGTCCATCATGAAATCATAATCCACATATACTATACATATCTACATATATACATACATATATATATATATATATATATATATATATATATATATATATATATATATATATATATATATATATATATATATATATATATATATATATATCAAGTCCAATAAACTAAGCTGAAGAGATCCGCGGAAGGAGTGGTGGTCCGTACATTCTACCCCGACTCATGCATGCGATTTTAAAAACAAAAACTCATTTTAAACTTAGAACCCTTGAGGGTTCTCTTTCCCTCTATTCGGCCCTTAGAAGATTGCGAGTGCTATTGTTGTCAACCTAGGGAAGAGAGAGTGGTTACTAACGATAGAGGTGTGGGGAAGATGCACTTTCAACATATTATGAAGAACGGTTAAGCCTATGAAGCTGGGTCATATGACACAAAAGAGTTGGGAAGGTATAGTTATCTTAGAGAAGTGGAAGGGGACGTAGAGTGTAGAAAGAGTTAATGGAGGGTGTGAAGAGTGAAATGACCAAGTGAAATTTAAGGCAGAGTACCCCGAGAGGGTATCCTTCGGGAATATGGTAACATGGAAGTGTGGTAGGAGAGTAAGTTGTTGGACTTGGAGAAGGTCAACTATAAGCTAATCGGTGATAGTCGAGAACGTGCATGTGTTGGTTGTCTATGACTGAGTGTAGATGAGAAGAGCAACCAAGAGCGTGAATTATAAAGTAACGGTAACAAGAACTTGGAATATTCGTGGTGGTTGAATGTCGGTAATAAAGAGGTATATCAAGGGAAGTACAATTATCTTAATCATGTAGCAATTTATCGATCCCAACAAGTGATGGTAACGTATATTGTGGGGTGGGATTGTAACGATCTGGTGTGACCTTCTTAGGTCATGGGGTTGTGATATGGAGGAATGACACGAATCAGGGTGAAGAAAACTGGAAGGACAAAGAGAAATGTGAGTCTTTTATGGTTATTATGCGTAAAGGGGGATATTATAAGGGGAGGTATGAATTCTACACCTACTTGAAAAAGAATGTCTACCATGTAAGCTCATGTGTAATACGAAGAGTTCCTCCCATATTTTGGCAATATCATGGAGCACCAAGAAGATAAGATCGATTTATTGTAAGGCGTGATTAAGTCCTGTAGTTAGGGCCTTCATGATTGAACATATGTGCGAGATCAAGAAAGATTATTTCACCATTTCTTCAAAGTGGAAAAGGGGGATTAAGCAGAAATATTACTTAACCAAGGCCCCAAGAGTCAGAAGACTCGAGCAAGTCTCTCGAGTTGAGTAGATGAAGGATCGTTGAAAGAAGATGATCAACATTGTAGCTACAGAAGGAACAATACACGTGTTGAAGGACGTCACCCCAACCGGTCGGGGTGGACCACTTGTCAAGCGTTAGGATTAGGTTGTATCGGTCATTACGATATGAGAAGGGTAGAGAAAAGATGGAACCCGGGATAGAACGGATTCCAATGCATCGGAATGTGAATTTTACCGCTAAGATTGATTTGAGCTCAACTCCCATTTCTAAGGTGTCGTACAAATGACATCAATAAATGATACCGTAAGGATACTCGAATTGAGGATGCAATCAAAGGAGCAATTGCAAGGACTTGTTGATAAAGGTTCATTAGAACCAATGCACTGCCATAGAGAACACCATAATTGTTGTAAAAAAAAAAATAGACAGTTCTCTCCAAATTGAACATCGATTACCGTGAGTCGAAGGACAAGTATTCCTTACAACGAATGGATGATCTACTCGATCGGCTACAAGGGTCAGTAGTCTCTTCTAAAATTGGTTTAAGGCCGGATTGCCACCAATTGAGGATTCGAGACTAGGATGTTGCAAATACGGCTCTCCGGATAAACCATGGTCACTACGAGTTGTAGTGATTCCATATGGGCTTACTATGCCCTAGACAAGATATTTTGGTCTACTCTCGAAGAAAAGAGAAGTTGTATGACAAGTTGTCTCAGGATGACAACCCCGAAGGATGTGAAAGAGTTTACAAGTTTTCTTGGATTTGTTGAGCTTTACCAGATATGTGAAGGGAGAAGTTGGGTAGCACCTGTTATGGTAATCTACTACGGATGACGATGAAGTATTGAATGGGACGAAGAATTGACAATATAGTTACTGAGAGTTGTGTAACACCCCAAATCCGCGGGATATCGGGATGCTACGGGCGAGACCTCACAATGGGTCCCGACCCTTAGCTTGACAACAATTTCACCGGACCTTTCCAACATGGCACAAATAAAGGCAAAAACTCAAATCGTTAATAGTGTATGCGAGAAACTGGAAATAAAAGTACAAAGTGGAAACTCAGCCGAGTCCTCAAAACGACACAATCTCAAAGGATAAATCCGAAACCACAAGTCCGAACATAACCAAAAGAAACCTAAAACGCCCCCGTCCTATAATGTACGGCGACCCTCGGCTGTCCACTCCTCCACCTCACTCGGCGGCGTCCCTAACCTGTGGGGCATCTACACAAGCGGTTTAAAACCGTTAGCTCTATTCCAAGCATTAGAAACATGGCGAAGGCACAAACACACTCATACATCATAACATCACATAATCATACTCAACATACAAGTCCGGTTTATTATCTTTATTTATTAGGTTGTATCCCGTTCTAATTCAACTTCTTTTGTGACACGAGAATCTCCCGAAACTCGCCTCGGTCCCCACTTACCGCATGGAACGGTGGATGCCTCCGACCGTCTAACCACACGGGCTAGTCGCCAAGAACCTCCTAACTCTACGCAAGAGCTAGGCAAGTTGTCACCGCCCGTTATCATACACTTGGGCTAAATAATAAATAAATAATATATAAAGGTCGGTAATCCTAATTCCGGTTTTATAAGTTATAATGAAAGCGATAAACACACACCACCAAACACGCATCGAATCTAATACATAGAATACGAGCTAAGTAAGTCCGAAGACTTACCTCTCTCAAGGTAACTCGAAACCACTCTCAACTTCCCGCAGGAAAACGCTCTAAGCCTGACCAAGTGAAGCACTCTATCAATAACCAACTAAAAAGCTAGAAGTTCTCGGACTTCTAGTCTCCAACATATATATATGATATCTAACTCTAGCATGCTAGGTCCAACCTATTATCTCGAGGATCATCATAAGATCGTAAAGAAGGTAAAGCAACAAGTTCCATATCCAATAACCAATACCTAGGGTTCATGGCCACTACATGGCATTTGCTCTACGTTATGCTAAGTTCCTCTAACAAGTTATACTATCATAACCGAACTAACGAAGGGAAATACTCACACGAGATCCAAGGTGAAGCACGGTCTACGGAGTCAAGAACGAGTTTGATTGCTTCTATTGGGCGCTTCCGGACCTAAGGACAAAACTAAGCAAAATTAGCTTAACCGCTAATTTTGAAAGGAAGGTTTAGCGCATCAAGATTTCCAATGAAAACTCCGTTTTCTAAAGCCGAGGTTAAACTCTTTAAAACGAATTCCGGGCAAGATATCCAAAATGGAAAGTTGATTAAAAAAAACGAATTTCAAGTTATCCAACAATCGGATTAGACCAACAAGGTCACCAAATTAGTTTGTAAGGGAGTTGGGTCAAAATCTCCACAAAAACAAGGGTTTAATAATTTTAATAATTACTGTAGGGTATAAGTGTTTCTTTCCAAAGTTATTGGGTCAAAACTGCAATTACACACAAACTGGACCCAAACTGTAATCATTTAAAAAGAATAGGGTCGTAAATGTAAATATACAAAAACTGGGGCAATTATTGGAATTACACAAAAAATCCCCCTTTTTTTTTTTGCCCTAGCCGTGTTCTGTTCTGCAGAGAAGGAGAGAGGCGAGGGGAAGGCGGTCGGCGGCTGACGGCGGCTCCCTGGGCGAGGCAACGACTCCGACGGCAGGCAGGAGGCGGCGTTCCTGGCTGGCGTCTTCCGGCAGCGCGGACCGAAGGGAGGGGTCCTTCCTGGCGGCTGTCACAAGGGGTCCGGCACCCACGTTACGCAGCATAGAAGGAGAAGAAAACGAGAAGGAAAGGGAGAGAGGAAGCTCACCAGGCCGGCGTCTCCGGCTGGCTGATGCGGCAGTGGGGAGCCCTCCTTCAAACCGGCTGGCTGCAACAGGGTCCGGAGAGAGAGAGATCTTTCTGAGCGAGAGAAACGAGAGATGGGAGGTTAGGAATTACAGAGAGGGAGATTGCTGAGAAGAAGTGAGGCTGGGCTGCTTGGGGTAGACTAGAAGGGGGGGAAGGCGAAGAGGCGCTGCAGCCTGCAGGGGCAAGGGCGTAGGGGCAGGCCGGCAGACTAGGTAGGTTGCAGACGGTGGGAGGGAAGCGAGGAGGCGGATCCTCTGGACGATCCTTTCCAGCGCACAACAGACCCAAAAAGAAGAAAGGAGAAAAGAAAAATAAAAATAAAAAAAAAGAAAATAGAAAAAGGGAATAGGGAAAAACTCGATTAAACGATCGGAACGGGATTTTCCCCGATCGGTAAATCCCGACTTTCCGACAAAAATCAAATTAATAAAAATACGGAGATACATACATGTATCCCAATTAATAAAATACCCGGAAAAGATAATTTTTTTTAATATATATAAGTACTTTTATTAAAATTCAAGCTAATAACAAAACACTAGCAGGGAAAGAAAACGAAGTCGGAACGCACCCGAATAAACGGGGCGTTACATCAGGTCCTCCTAAAGAAAAGTTTCGTCCCGAAACTTGCTACACGCGGAACTCTCAAACAAACGTGCCTCAATATTCTCTCGGAACACTATACGTGGTAACTATGGCCCTTCTAATCCAAAGTCTACTTGCCTAGACTCGCAAGATATATATATATGAAACACACATAACACATCACGTCACAAATCACATAAGAATAACCAAGGATAGATCTCGGGACTAACCCGACGGTCCTATAGATGTGGCTAATCCTGCGTAAAACTCTGGATAGTTCCTACGGATACTATCCTCCGTCTCCCAAGTGGCCTCATCGGCTCCTCGCCTCGACCACTGTACTCTCAACATCGGTATCTCCTTCGACCGAAGTCGTCTCGTACTACGCTCCAAAACCGCAATCGGATGCTCCGCGAAGGTATGGTCTGGCTCGACCACCAGGTCCTCGTGGCTAATGACATGCCTCGGGTCATGTATGTACTCTCTCAACTAAGATACATGGAACACCGGGTGAATACCCTCCAACCTCGGTGGTAACGCTAACCTATATGCCACCTCTCCGACTCTCTCTAAAATCTCAAAGGGGCCGACATATCGGGGGCTTAACTTCCCCTTCCAAATCGCCTGACACCCCGTGTCGGTGATACCCTCAACCAAACCTGAGCTCCTACTCTGAACTCTAGGGGCCTACGCCTCCTATCTGCATATGATCTCTGACGGCTCTGCGCAGCCAACATCCTCTCCCGAATCATAGCAACCCTAGCCATGTCATCCTGTATCTGGGCTGGAGCTACAACACTAGAACTGCCCGGCTCATCCCAACACAAGGGAGTACGACATCTCCGTCCATACAAGGCCTCATACGGTGACATCCCAATCGAAGCGTGCCAACTGTTATTATACGAGAACTCCACCAATGGAAGGTGATCTGGCCATACCTGCCCCCAGTCCAACACACATGCCCGTAACATGTCCTCTAAGGTCTGAATAGTCCGCTCGGACTGACCGTCGGTCTGTGGATGATATGCGGTGGTGAAATGCAGACTCGAGCCTAGGGCGGCGTGTACCTGCTGCCAGAACCTCGAAGTAAAACGTCCATCCCTATCCGAGATGATAGTCCTCGGGACTCCATGCAATCTCACAATCTGACGAGTAAACTCCTCAGCTAGACGACTCACCGGCCACGTCTCTCGAATAGGAATGAAACGTGCGGTCTTCGTCAGCCGATCCACTACCACCCAAATCGCATCAAAGCTCCTACTCTGTCTCAAACCGGTGACAAAATCCATGGATATGTCCTCCCACTTCCACTGCGGCACAGGCAGTGGGTGGAGCTCTCCCCCCGGTCTCTGGTGCTCGATCTTGACCTGCTGGCAGGTTGCGCATCTGGCTACATATCTAGCTACATCGGGCTTAAGCCCGCCCCACCAATAAGATCTCCTGATATCCTGGTACATCTTACTCGTGCCTGGATGCACCGAGTAAGGAGTAGAATGCGCCTCCTGCAAGATCCGCTCTCTCAACTCTGGGTCTGACGACACACAAATACGTCCATGGCGTCTCAACAACCCATCTGCCCCTGTGATAAACTGCGGTGCCTCACCTCTGGCCATCCTGTCCCGAATCCTCGTCAACACGGGACAACCCTCTTGCTTCTGCCGGATCTCTCCAGACAGGTCAGGTAATATCTCTAACTCGGACAAGTGACAATCCGTATCCGGGAACCGGATATCCATCTCCAACTCTATCAAATCCCTCTGCAACTGAGTCTGAACTGTAAGCCGAGCTATAGCCTCCTCTCGAGGAGTCCTCCTACTCAAAGCATCGGCGACCACATTCGCCTTCCCTGGATGATACAAAATCTCCAAATCATAGTCCTTAATCAGCTCTAACCATCTCCTCTGGCGGTTATTCAACTCCCGCTGAGTGAATATGTACTTCAGACTCTTATGGTCTGTGAAGATCTGACACGTGGCCCCTGTTCGCCCCTAGAGGTGTGTGCAAATAAGCTTTAAATTTATAAAACTAGAATCAAGCAAGCGAACCCGCAGTGTACGGATCGATATAGTTAAGCAAGAATTCCAGAGTATCGAACACAGGGATTTGGGTGGAACGAACTCGATTGCAGGTTATCAAGCAGTAATTATAGGAGTTTGCAAATTATTGGGAAAACAACAATCCTAAAGATCCAAGTATCCAACTGTGGCAATCGATTCAAGATATACTAAATGATATAAAGACAGAGTTGAGATATGCAAAGGTATACTAATGTAAGGTAATCGTACGGTTGAGGTTCCAAAAACCTTATGTAACTCATCCAAAAGACACTCCCTATACAGGTTGTTGAGGCTCAATATATAAAGATTCTAAAGACAAGGATTAGCATCAAATACCCAAACCAATAATCTAAAGGTCAAGACTAACTTATCCGATTGAGGTTGTTGAGGCTCACAATCGAGGTAGAGGTTGTTGAGGCTTCACTACCACCTAGAAAAGACAAGTCTAAACTAAGCTAAAGCAAATCTTTAACTTTGGATTAAGGTAAAAGCAGGCTCGTAAACTTAGGGAATTACGGTTGGATCTTGAGATTCCACGGTCGTGGAACTCAAGAACAACCCGTAATTTAGGGTTTATCGGCGACAATTCTCTAACTCTCAGGGCCTAATCTGTTTGCGATCGATCTATCATCATCTATGCCACAACTATCAACCCTTCACCTTAGAATTGTTAAGGGTTTTTAGCCAATAACAGTCATATTGATATTAATTCAAGATTTAAAAGATAAAAGATGGGAACTTTCAAGAACTATCAATAATCTTCAAACGAATCTCAAAATCACAATCAAGAACAAGTGTTTATCAAAAGATTCAAATCGGAATAAGCAATCACAATCTTAGGAAAGAAAGGAAACGGGATATCAATCCGATCCTAAATCAAACCTAAGCAAGAAGAGGAATCTTCTTGCAAAATCCTCCAAGAACTTCGATCTTCCACAAACACGAAGATCACCCGCAGCAATTCTTCAATTCCGGACTTTGATCTTCAATAAGATCTCCAAGATCACCTCCAAGAATGAGGGTTTGTATGTTGCTAAGCTTGCGTTTTTTTTTGCCGCTAAACTTAGGGTTGAAGTGTCGTAAGCGGGATAGCGAGGTAGCGAGGTAGCGAGGTAGCGAGGTAGCGAGGTGACGGAATCTTGCTTCATCCGTCCTTTTTATAATGCAGGGCAAAATGTCGGCCCGGCCCGATCTTCAAAAGATCATGGCTTCGAAACGTGGCGAAAGGATTCGCCAAGATCACGGTCGTGGAAGATTCCACGACCGTAATTTTGGGGCGTGGAAACAAACACGGATAGCTTCCACGGCCGTAATATCCTCTGGAATGAACATCGAATTCTGACTCATAATCCACGGCCGTAATTCAGGGTGAAACCGTGATTCTTGCCTTCATTCGTGCATTCCTCAATCTAATACTCCAAATTGCTTCCAAAAGGTGTCCTTGATCTAGAGGTACATCAACTCAACTTTCCTTTGCTCGATTTCGTTCGGAAATAGCTCCAAATCACCTATAATCAACATAGAACTCGTGTAGACATCTATATCGACAATATAGGCAATACTAGCTTATATATGCACAAAGCTCAATCAAAGACTATCAATATGAATCAAATATGTTTAGAAAACGTGCCTGAAATATCACAATATTTCATGCTAACAAATAACCCCATACTTAGCACTTGCTTGTCCCTAAGCAAGGTCTTTCAAAAAGCTTTAAACAAGAGTTAGGATGAAATATGTGTACCTTCTTTTGGATGAAAGTGACTTCTAAAGAATAGATCATTCTCAAACCTTGCTTCAATCATTTTCAAACTTTCACACATTTAATTAGAGAGTAAGAGGCAAAGAAAATTCATGAATCAATTTAACTTTCAAGCAAGCATTATAACCTTCAAACATTATCAAAATCAATCATAAGAACTTCAATTTAGATCACCAAGCCATATAACATTCTTTTGATCTTAAGGACTTTCAAAGAAAAGGTCTAGAGTATGGAAGGGAGGGGAAACTTTAAGGGAGAGTGGTGCATAAATCCGGGAAAGTGGACAACTACCTTCTTCTTCTTTTGCGGTTCCCGCAACTCTTCACTTAGAGCTTCGCTCTTACTTTTCACTTTTCAACTTTACTTTTGGAGTTATGGATAGAGGTGCACAAAAACCGAAGCCTAGGAGATTGGCGTTTCTCATTTTTGCGAGATGCCTCAAACCCTTAGCGCACATACCATAATCCGCTAGGAATATCGCTCAATCCGACTTTGGCAAGACACAAACACCCGGCTATGTGAATGGTGCCGAGTTACTCATCGTCATGATTGACTTCCCCAAACCTATAATTTCTTTCTATTCAATTGATTGCAAATATATGCTCTCATGGCCCTCCCACATCAAACATGCCTTTTTCTCATTTGCTTTCCAAGTTCCCGGATGGGTAAGGGAGGCTAATATTTCAATGAGGAGTTAGATGATCAAAGGAAGAAGAAAGAAAGTATCGAATTGTCTTAATCATTTCAAAAAGAAGCATAAGAACTTATAATGTGATTTCAACTTCGATTTCTTACATGATTTAGGTAACATTTTCACATTATAAAACTTGCAAAAGAGGTAAAATTTATTCATTCAATTTCTTTTCGAATTACTATCCTTTCAAGCATGTAATTGTTATCAACTCAATTCACAAGTAGTGTTTATCATAGAATTCATCTCAATTCATTAGAAGCATCAAATTTTTCAAAAAATTTTCAATTTTTATGGGTTTTTAAAGTTCTTTTTCATGCAATGCAAGGATAAAACGTGTAACATATGGTGAACATGCAAAGATAGTCTCGTAATAGAAGCAACATATAGAGTAGAGTTATTACAAACATTTAGTACATCCCACCCCATACTTAGGACGAACATTGTCCCTAATGTTCACAAGAAAGAACAAAAGAAAGAAAAGAAAAAGAAACTCACAAATGGTGGCGGGAATGTCTAAAAACGAGCTGTCCGGTCATCAATCACTGCGGTGGCGGTGGAGGTGGGAATGGAGAGAAACTCGGATCGTAGTACCGCCCAAACTGCTGGCGGTAGACGTCCCTCATCATGTGGTCGAGGTCGTCCAAACGTCCATCTCTAGCGTCCGCCCGGATCTCTAATGCTCCGACTCTCTCTGAAAGTCCGGTAGCCCAATCCGGCATCCTCTCATACCACCCCGGAGGGTGATCATACCATCCGGGAGCATCTGCTGGTGCCGGCTGTGGTGGTGGTGGTGGTGGTGCTGCTGGCTGCGTCGTGGACCAAGGAGGGGGTGTCTCGTACCAAGTGGGAGGTGTAGTCATCCACGTGGGCCTCTCGCTCACGCTAGCGCGGCGAGATGACGAGCCTGAAGCTCTAGCTGGACGCGGAGAGCGTCTAGGTACATCCTGGGCCGCATCCGGCTGATCCGGAAACGTGCCGAACTCCTGCTCTGCTCCTCCACCACTCTCATACTGCTCTCCCATGTCCTCCTCATCTACTACCGGCGGTGGAACGTAAGGGGGAGCTACAAGCCTGTTCGCATGCATCGCAGCGAACGTCTCCTTCCAGTTGTGGCGTCCCGCCACAATGGAATACTCCGGCAGCCACTCAATACCCCTGCCAGTCCTACTCTCCCAGGGCATGCCCGCATAAGGCGGACCTCTATGTGTGGGGAAGATGAGTCCCCTAACCATGAAAGCGTGTAGCCCTAATGGAACTGCCGGTATACGTGTGCAAGCCGAGAAGTCCACTCCAAAAGTCCTAGCTATGTGGGTCACTATCCCACCATATCCAATGTTCCCTCTCGATTTGTTCTTGAGCTTGCTCATTGTCGCCGCCAAAAGAGTAGCACAGTCTGCGCGGCATCCATGAAGCATAGCATAGAGAAGGAATAGCTCATCCGTCTTGATCTTTTGGGGCGTCTCCGTCCTAGGAAAGAGACACTCCGAGAGAACACGGTGAGCTATCTTCAAGGCCAAATGGTACATCAATTTGGCCTTGGTATCAGCTGGATGCCAACGGTCCTCGTCGGCATAGATCATAGCTACATCCTCCCAAAAGTCCTTAGCGGACACGTTCCTAGGGAGTCGACCGTTGTAGGTCTCATGGAACCCAAAGATGGTCCCGAACTCGACAATGCTCAACTGGTAGTCTCTGTTCATGAGACGGAAGGAGACAGTCCTACCAACATGGCTGTGCTCAAAAGACGTCACAACCTCTCGGGTGATCTCCTCATAAGCGTCCTCACGAATGTTCGTGAAGACTAGCAAACCGGCTCTATCCAAGAGCCATGTAAGGTCATCTACTATGTTGAGAGGATGTAGATCCTCCAACAACAAGTACCTGGGGCCAATCACTGCCCTCTTCTCTATCCTCTCAAATGCAGCTTGGTGGTTTTCGTGTATGATTGGGATGCTAGGGTGAGGTGGTGAGGATGGAGGTGAAGATGGAGGTGAAGGTGAGGGGGATGAGGGTGGTGGTGCCCTAGATGTGGAAGGGTTGCCCTTTCTCTTCTTATTCTGTTCCCCTTTCTTTTCCTTAATCCTTCCCGAAACTCTCCTTACAAAATCCATTCTGTTGAAAATTACGGTCTGTTCTTCCCAAAACCACGGCCGTGGAACCTCTGTAGACCGTAATTCGACACAGAAATTCTCAATTCTCAGCAATTCAGCAATCAAACTCCACAACAGGCAGTCCTAATCTAATTTCTTCCAATCTCAATCAGTTCTTCCTAAAAATCTCTAACAAAAACGAACAAAAACGACTAGAATCAAGAAGAGAGCAAAAACCTCTTTTTCGGATTGAGAAATCCAAAATGCGGGTTTGTTGATCGTTTTCCACGCGATTTGTTGCTTGGATCTTGTTCTTGGTTGGATTTGCTTCGGTTTAGGAAGAAGAATCGTTAAAAACGATTAAAGAACGAAGATTTGGGAGGAGCTGCGGGTTTTCGGTGTTTAGGGCGTGGAAATTGGGGGTTTTGTGGTGTTTTTGTGATGAAGTGTGGCTTTTATACTCGCAGGCAAAATTTCAAAAATCACGGTCTATCGGGACATTCCACGGCCGTGGAAATGTACGGACCCGTAATTTTTGTGATTTTTCACAGGCCTTTGAGAATTACGGTCACTGTAGCTATGACGACCGTAATTTAGACCGTGGAACTCTCTGTAAAGCTTCAAAGTCCAAATTTCGTCACTTCTCTTCGACATTTTCCCTCCTTTCTCCTTTTCCATCGATCCTACAACCAAAAACACGAACATACCGGGAGAAATCGAGGCAAAAATAAAGCAAAAACTTCTATTCTAAGCTAAACTATCAATCGAAAACAAAAACGAAATGCAATACCTTGGGTTGCCTCCCAAGAAGCGCTTTGTTTAAGGTCCGTAGCTAGACCAAACTCGCACTTATTCGAGTGCGGTAGGTGCAAATTCCTCAGCTTGGAGTTCCGGTGAGTACTTCTTGAGCCGTTGGCCGTTCACCTTAAAACTTCCGCTAGCTTCACCCCATACTTCAACTGCACCATGGGGGAAAATGCGCTTAATTAGAAAAGGTCCAGTCCAACGAGATTTTAACTTACCTGGAAAGAGGCGAAGTCTCGAATTGAAGAGGAGAACTTGATCTCCTTCTTGGAAGTCCTTTGGAATGATATGCTTATCATGCCAACGCTTTGCTCTTTCCTTGTAGATCTTAGCGTTTTCATAGGCATTCAAACGGAGTTCATCCAGCTCGTTGATGTCTAGGAGACGCTTCTCTCCCGCTTCCTTCATGCCGAAATTCAGCCATTTGATAGCCCAAAACGCTTTGTGCTCTAGCTCTACCGGCAAATGACAAGACTTCCCATACACAAGGTTGTATGGTGTGGTTCCTATGGGAGTCTTGTATGCAGTCCGGTATGCCCATAATGCATCATCTAGTTTCAAGGACCAATCCTTCCTAGTCCTTGAAACCGTCTTCTCTAGAATTTCCTTGATCTCCCTATTTGAGATCTCAACTTGTCCACTCGTTTGTGGATGGTAAGGGGTGGCAATCTTGTGAGTAACCCCATACTTGGATAGAAGAGCTTCAAAGCGACGGGCTATGAAGTGAGAACCTCCATCACTAATGATCGTCCTTGGCGTCCCGAATCGCGGAAAGATGGTCTTGTTGAAGAACTTGACCACCACCATGGCATCATTTGTGGGAGAGGCAATTGCTTCGACCCATCTAGAGACGTAATCTACCGCCAATAGTATGTATTGATTTCCACAAGAAGAAGGGAATGGTCCCATGAAATCGACTCCCCAAACGTCGAAAATCTCCACCTCTTGGATGTTGTTGAGGGGCATCTCGTTCCTTCTAGAGATATTGCCTGTTCTTTGACAAGCATCGCAACAAGAAACAAAGGATTGCACATCTTTAAATAGAGTAGGCCAATAGAATCCGGATTGCAATACCTTTGCGCTAGTTTTGTTCGAACTAGCGTGTCCTCCACAAGGTAGTGAATGACAATGACGGATGACACTTTGTATCTCATCTTCCGGCACACATCGCCGAATGATGCCATCCGGACCTCTCTTGAAGAGAAGAGGCTCGTTCCAATGGTATTCCCGGACGTCCTTGAAGAACTTCTTCCTTTGTGCGTATGACAATCCGGGTGGTATCTCCTGGCAAACCAAATAGTTAACAAAATCAGCAAACCATGGTTCGTTACCTTTGGAGACTACCTTGATGCACTCCTCTATGATATGTAGGTGTTCGTCCGGAAAGGAGTCATCAATGGGTAAATGGTCGTCCTCTAGATGTGTTAGACGGCTCAAATGATCCGCAACAGAATTTTCCGAGCCTTTCTTGTCGCGGATCTCAAGATCGAATTCTTGTAGGAGAAGAATCCATCTAATCAGCCTTGGCTTCGCATCTTTCTTTGCAAGGAGATATCGGATCGCAGCATGATCCGTGTAGACAATCACCTTTGCACCTACAAGATAAGAGCGAAACTTGTCAATAGCGTAGACAATGGCTAGAAACTCTTTTTCCGTAGTGGCGTAGTTGAGCTGGGCTTCGTCTAGCGTCTTGCTAGCGTAGTATATGGCGTGGGTTCGTCCTTCTTTTCGTTGCCCAAGAACAGCTCCAATGGCTACGTCACTAGCATCACACATAATCTCGAAAGGGAGAGTCCAATCCGGTGGTTGGATAATGGGTGCTGAAATTAGAGCTTGCCGGATGGTGTTGAACGCATCTAGACATTCCTGTGAAAACTCAAAAACCGCATCCTTCATCAATAGATTAGTGAGAGGTTTTGATATCTTAGAAAAATCTTGAATGAAGCGTCTGTAAAATCCAGCGTGTCCTAGGAAACTTCTTATTCCCTTCACCGAAATTGGGGGAGGGAGTTTCTCTATGGTCTCTATTTTAGCTTTGTCTACCTCTATCCCTCTACTAGAGACTAAGTGACCTAAAACGATTCCTTCCTTAACCATGAATTGACACTTCTCCCAATTAAGAACTAGGTTAGTGTCTTCACATCTTTGCAAAACAAGAGAAAGGTTAGAAAGACAATCGTTAAAAGAGGAACCGTAAACGGAGAAGTCGTCCATGAAGACTTCCATGATTTCCTCTACGTATTCGGAGAAGATGGCCATCATGCACCGTTGAAAGGTGGCTGGGGCGTTGCAAAGCCCGAACGGCATTCTCCTATAAGCGAACGTACCCCAAGGGCACGTGAATGTGGTCTTCTCTTGATCATCCGGATGTATCGGGATCTGAAAGAAACCACTATAACCGTCAAGGTAGCAAAAGTATGAATGTTGTGCTAACCTTTCAAGCATTTGATCGATGAATGGCAATGGAAAGTGATCCTTCCGCGTTGCATTGTTGAGCTTGCGGTAGTCTATACACATTCACCATCCAGTCACGGTCCGGGTAGGAATGAGTTCGTTGTTCTTATTGGTGATGACCGTCATTCCTCCCTTCTTCGGAACTACTTGAACCGGGCTCACCCACTTGCTATCGGAGATAGGATAGATGATACCTGCATCAAGAAGTTTAAGAATTTCCTTCTTGACAACCTCCTTCATGGTCGGATTCAACCGCCTTTGAGGTTGTCTTGAAGTTCTAAAGTCCTCCTCCATTAGTATTTTATGCATGCATAGGGAGGGTTTGATTCCTACCAAGTCCTCAATAGTATAACCTATGGCTTTTCTATGTTTCCTAAGGACAATCATGAGCTGTTCATGTTCATCTATGCTTAATTCGGAACTAACGATAACCGGGAAGGTAGAATTAGATCCAAGAAAAGCGTACCTTAGATGAGTAGGAAGTGGTTTGAGTTCCATTGCTTTCGGAGCTTCCAATGATCCTTGAGGAGCTTCCGATGTTTCCTTAGAAGTTTCTAAGGATGTTGAATGGTTTGGAGAAGAATTAGGAGAAGTTGAAGAAGTGTGTCGATCACCCTTTTCCACGGTCAAAATCACGGCTTCCTCTGGTTTTCCACGGCCGTAATATCCTCTGGAATGGAGGTCGAATTTGGTTGTGGAATCCACGGCCGTGGAATACAGAGTATGACCGTGGAATCTTGTATTCTCAGCCTCATCGTGGAGTTTCTCAAACTCTACTTCATGCATCTCTCCTTGTGCTTCTAAGGCTTCAATTTCCTCTTTGCACTCCTCTTCTTCTTCTACATCGGTTAGACTCATAGTAATAACCTTTTGCAAAGGATCGTTAAAGAGGATCGCACTTACCTCCTCCCTAGATAAACCTTCTTCGTCTTGGACATTGTAAATATCCTCATCAAAGATTGGCTCCTTCACTAGAGTGGAAAGAACGAACTCTACTTTCTCTTCCCCAATGTCAAAAGCGAGTCTCCCATTCTTGCAATCGACCATGCAGCCGGAAGTTGCAAGAAACGGCCTTCCGAGTATGATTGGGACCGGACTATCTGCAGGAATGTCAAGCACGACAAAATCGATAGGAACAAAGAACTTGCCTAGCTTGACCGGGACGTCTTCTACAATGCCGACGGGACGAGTAATGGATCGATCCGCCATGTATAACGTCATCTTCACCGGTTTAGGATCGCCTAAACCGATCTTCCTGCACAATGCAAGTGGTATAATGCTCACACTTGCTCCCAAGTCACATAAAGCGTCATATGTGACCTCTCCCACTCCAATGGGAATGCAAAATGACCCCGGATCCTTCAGCTTTGGGGGCATTTTCTCCTTCATAGTCTTGATGAGATCCGAAGAATCTGAACTCATCTTGACTTCACCGAAATCTTCTAGCTTTCTCTTGTTAGAGAGAAGCTCCTTCAAGAACTTGCCATAAGCCGGCATACCTACAATAGCATCAATGAAAGGTATATTAATATGCAGTTTGCTCATGAGTTCTATGAACTTACCGAATTGCTTGTCTAGGCGCGCTCGCGCTCTAGATTGAGGGAACGGTAGGGGAGGTTTGAAAGCTGGAGGAGGAACATAGACGTCTTCCTTCTCCTTCCCCTTTTCTTTGTCCTTCTCTACGGGGACTTCAACAAATGTAGGCTGCGGATCGGTGGTAGTCACTCCGCTCCTAGTTGTAATCGCCATTACCCTTCCTTTAGGGTTGTCCTCCGTCTTTCCTGGAAGTTTCCCTTGATTTCTAGGAACTTCCTCCGCATGGTTGAACATTTGATTTTCCAAAACCTTTTGAGCTTTGTCAACCTTAGATATTTGATCATCAACCTTGATGATGCGGTTCTCCAACCCTCGAAGCTTTCCCAAGATCGTTTCCAACATGGGATCCGGCTTTTCCTTTCCCGTATTGTTTCCTCCATTTGATGATTGCCCCTGGCTTTTCAAAGGAGTAGAGGAAGAAGAGGGTGGAGTTAGTAAATTGGAATTGGAAGGATAGGAGTTACCGGAATTTTGTTGATTGGAGCGCCAATTGTTGTTGTTCGAACCCCGATTGTTGTTCCAATTGTTGTTGTTCCGGTTGTTGTTGTTTCCATTCCAATTGTTGTTCCGGTTATTGTTCCGGTTATTATTGTTGCGGTTGGTGTTGTCACCGCCATTGTTGTTGCCCAAATAGCCAACATCCTTCTCTTGTTGCTTTGGGAAGTTGGTCTTGATAGTCTCCTTCAACTCTTTGATCTCATTGTTGAGGGAGAAAATCTGATTTTGAGCTTCATGTGTGAGCTTCGCTCCTTGCTCTACACGATTTCCCTCCACTTTCCGGTGGGAATACTTCTCTATGACTCTTGCTTGCTTCTCAATGAAGTCCCAAGCGTCATCTTCTCTCATGTCCATGAACGTTCCGCATGAGAGGGATTGAAGGTTGAATTGTGTTCCCGCATCCAGCCCCTTGTAGTAAATTTCCAGCAAGGCAAGCTTGGATATGCCATGATGAGGGCAATCCAAGAGCAAATCCTGAAACCTTTCCCAAGATTGAAACAAACTTTCGTTAGGTCTCATAGAAAAAGCATTAATCTTACCTCTAAGTTCCGCCGTTTTGGAGGGCGAAAAGAACTTGGTGAGAAACTCTGCGGAGAGGTCTTCCCACGTCTCTAGTTTCCCACTAGGAAGAGCTTGATACCAAGATAGCGCTTTCCCTTTCAAAGAGAAAAAGAAAGGTTTGAGCTTATAGCTGTTGGTAGTTGCGCTCTTTGGTCTCATCGTCTCCATCATACACTCAAAGTTTTGCAAGTGTTGGTGTGGAGATTCAGCGCTTGTACCGCCAAACTGGCTTTGGCGAACAAGAGTGATAACTTGAGGGTTGAAGCTAAACCCTTGTACATCTTCAGCATCAAAGTTCACACCTAAGCGGCGTGGTTGTTGTGTTGGATCCATCCGCTGGCCAAGAGTTCTCGGCTCATTATCCACACGTTCGACTCTCGCATTCCTAGGTGGAATGCGGCGGTTAGCAGCTCCTTGTGTGTTGAAAGGATTTATATTGATCGTGGGATCAATCTCTTCTAGCGGAGGCATGGAAGAATCACTATCATCAGCGGATGAGTGGCTTCTTCTTCTAGACCTTGTCCTTCTTCTCGAGGACTTCTTCCCCACCTTATTTTCAAGATCGCTCATCTTTATCGTCATTTGGGCGATCACGTCTTGTAGACCGTTAACTTGAGTTTGATGACGATCCATTTCGTCTTGGAGGAAAGTCTCATTCCATCGGAGTTGGGCTTCCTTCTCCGCCAACTTAGTTTGAAGATCGCTTTCGTTCTCTTGAGCCATCCTCTTTTCCTTGCGTCTTTGTCTCAAGGTTTTCTCTACCTCTTGATCTAGAGGTAAGAGATCTTCGGTGTTCCTAGACCTGCGCATGCACTCAAAACGAAGTCAAATAACGAGAGCAAGCTCCCAAGCTTGACAACCGGCTACCGAATTCGGCCGAAACCAAATCCCTGGCAACGGCGCCAAAAACTTGTTCGCCCCTAGAGGTGTGTGCAAATAAGCTTTAAATTTATAAAACTAGAATCAAGCAAGCGAACCCGCAGTGTACGGATCGATATAGTTAAGCAAGAATTCCAGAGTATCGAACACAGGGATTTGGGTGGAACGAACTCGATTGCAGGTTATCAAGCAGTAATTATAGGAGTTTGCAAATTATTGGGAAAACAACAATCCTAAAGATCCAAGTATCCAGCTGTGGCAATCGATTCAAGATATACTAAATGATATAAAGACAGAGTTGAGATATGCAAAGGTATACTAATGTAAGGTAATCGTACGGTTGAGGTTCCAAAAACCTTATGTAACTCATCCAAAAGACACTCCCTATACAGGTTGTTGAGGCTCAATATAGAAAGATTCTAAAGACAAGGATTAGCATCAAATACCCAAACCAATAATCTAAAGGTCAAGACTAACTTATCCGATTGAGGTTGTTGAGGCTCACAATCGAGGTAGAGGTTGTTGAGGCTTCACTACCACCTAGAAAAGACAAGTCTAAACTAAGCTAAAGCAAATCTTTAACTTTGAATTAAGGTAAAAGCAGGCTCGTAAAGTTAGGGAGTTACGGTTGGATCTTGAGATTCCACGGTCGTGGAACTCAAGAACAACCCGTAATTTAGGGTTTATCGGCGACAATTCTCTAACTCTCAGGGCCTAATCTGTTTGCGATCGATCTATCATCATCTATGCCACAACTATCAACCCTTCACCTTAGAATTGTTAAGGGTTTTTAGCCAATAACAGTCATATTGATATTAATTCAAGATTTAAAAGATAAAAGATGGGAACTTTCAAGAACTATCAATAATCTTCAAACGAATCTCAAAATCACAATCAAGAACAAGTGTTTATCAAAAGATTCAAATCGGGATAAGCAATCACAATCTTAGGAAAGAAAGGAAACGGGATATCAATCCGATCCTAAATCAAACCTAAGCAAGAAGAGGAATCTTCTTGCAAAATCCTCCAAGAACTTCGATCTTCCACAAACGCGAAGATCACCCGCAACAATTCTTCAATTCCGGACTTTGATCTTCAATAAGATCTCCAAGATCACCTCCAAGAATGAGGGTTTGTATGTTGCTAAGCTTGCGTTTTTTTTTTGCCGCTAAACTTAGGGTTGAAGTGTCGTAAGCGGGATAGCGAGGTAGCGAGGTAGCGAGGTAGCGAGGTAGCGAGGTAGCGAGGTAGCGAGGTGACGGAATCTTGCTTCATCCGTCCTTTTTATAATGCAGGGCAAAATGTCGGCCCGGCCCGATCTTCAAAAGATCATGGCTTCGAAACGTGGCGAAAGGATTCGCCAAGATCACGGTCGTGGAAGATTCCACGACCGTAATTTTGGGGCGTGGAAACAAACACGGATAGCTTCCACGGCCGTAATATCCTCTGGAATGAACATCGAATTCTGACTCATAATCCACGGCCGTAATTCAGGGTGAAACCGTGATTCTTGCCTTCATTCGTGCATTCCTCAATCTAATACTCCAAATTGCTTCCAAAAGGTGTCCTTGATCTAGAGGTACATCAACTCAACTTTCCTTTGCTCGATTTCGTTCGGAAATAGCTCCAAATCACCTATAATCAACATAGAACTCGTGTAGACATCTATATCGACAATATAGGCAATACTAGCTTATATATGCACAAAGCTCAATCAAAGACTATCAATATGAATCAAATATGTTTAGAAAACGTGCCTGAAATATCACAATATTTCATGCTAACAGCCCCGTACAAGTAGTGTCGCCATATCTTCAGGGCATGAACCACTGCTGCTAGCTCAAGATCATGGGTGGGATAATTCTCCTCGTACGGCTTCAGCTGCCGTGAAGCGTACGCAATAACCCTACCCCTCTGCATCAAAACGCACCCCAAGCCTAGCTTGGAGGCGTCACTATACACTACAAAATCCTCTACGCCCTCTGTCTGGGCTAAAACAGGAGCAGAGGTCAACCTCCTCTTCAGCTCCTCAAAGCTGCGCTGACAAGGCTCAGACCAGACGAACTTGGTAGACTTCCTTAGCAAGGAAGTAAGGGGTCGTGCAATCACGGAGAAACCCTCAACAAAACAGCGGTAATATCCCGCTAAGCCCAAGAAACTGCGCACCTCCTTGACCGTCCGAGGAGGCGGCCATGAAGAAACGGACTCTATCTTCGCTGGGTCAACCATGACACCCTCGGCGGAAACTATGTGACCCAGAAATGCTACCTCGGGCATCCAAAACTCGCACTTAGAGAGCTTTGCATAAAGCTCTCTATCCTGAAGGACTCGAAGAACCGTCCTCAGGTGTCCCTCATGCTCCTCCCTACTCCGGGAGTAGACTAAGATGTCATCTATAAACACCACCACAAACTGGTCCAAGAAATCGATGAATATTCCGTTCATCAACTCCATGAAGACGGCAGGTGCATTCGTGAGCCCGAATGGCATCACGACAAACTCATAGTGGCCGTATCTCGTCCTGAATGCCGTCTTCGGTACGTCCTCCTCCCTCACCCTCAGCTGGTGGTATCCCGACCTCAAGTCAATGCGCGAAAATACGGAGGCTCCCTGCAACTGGTCTAGCAAATCATCAATGCGCGGAAGGGGGTACTTGTTCTTGATGGTGACTTTGTTCAATTCCCGGTAATCGATACAAAGTCTCAAAGATCCGTCCTTCTTCTTGACGAAGAGGACCGGTGCACCCCAAGGGGACACGCTCGGGCGTATGAAACCCCTCTCTGCTAACTCCTCGAGCTGCTTCTTCAGCTCTAGCAACTCGACTGGCGCCATGCGGTATGGGGCCTTGGAGATCGGCCTCGTGCCGGGCTCCAACTCAATGGCAAAATCAACACTCCTCTGCGGTGGTAATCCAGGTGGCTCTCCAAATACATCCTCGAACTCACATGCTACGGGAATCTCCTCCAGCGACGGTCCCGCCTCCTCCTTCATGGCATAGCACCAGAAGGCCTCGCATCCCTGTCTGATAAGTCTTGCGGCTCGAACCGCGCTAATGACTGTACCGGTCTTTCCGAGGTCCCAACCTCGGAAAATCACCTCATGTCCCGACTCTGTGGTAACTGTCACGGTCCTCCGACTGATGTCTAAGACGGCTCGGTGGCGGTCCATCCAGTCCATGCCCAAAATGACTTCTTCATGCACTAAGTGCATGACATAGAAGTCGGCTAACCAATCTCGGTTTCCCAAACGTATGGGACAACCGTGTACCTCTCGGGTACCACTAACCCTACCTCCATCGGGTAACCCCACAACAAAGGGTCTCCCCTCTACCGTAACTAAGGACAACCTAACTACACAATCATCGGATATAAAAGAGTGCGTAGCACCCGTATCAAATAAAACTCGGACCGAAATGCCGTGAATCTGAATAGTACCTGTAGCTGCTGGCGCTGCTGGATCAGCAGCACTCCTCAACTCGAACACTCTAGCCTGTGTGCCTCTAGTATCCTGGGCACCCACACCCCGGCCTCTACCTCGGCCCTGGGCTGACCCCTGTTTACGGGTCTGACTCTGACCTCTCTGCTGAAATCCCTGGGCCGGAAACTGAGGTGGCCTCTGCCCCCCTCCTGCCCTGGTAGCAGGTGAAGAACCCTGTTGTGACTGGGCCTTGCCCTGGCGGCAAAAAGAGGCTCGGTGACCCGCCTGTCCACAAGTGAAACACGTCACGGGCGGCCTCTTACATGCCGTCCGAATGTGCCCAAACTCCCCACAGTTGTGGCACTGTCGGCCCCGGTCTGGTGTCTGAGTCGAGTGCTGGGGACCGGGACGTCCCTGTGTCTGGCTACGCCCATGTCCTGAGGCTCCTGCCCCTGCACTAGCTGACCATGTCCTCTGCCTCTTGTCCGGCCCTCCGGACTGTGCTGCTCTCCTGAACCCAGGGCGATCTCGCTCATAGGCCGAAGCTCGGTCCTGGTACTCTGTCAACGAAACACAACGAAATCCCGCCAAGTAAGCACGGGTGGACTCCCTCAATCTCCTGGAGAAGAGATAGACATGTTGGTCCGCCGGAGGTGCAGCGGGACCCAACAAGGCTAACTCCGCTCGAAAACGTCTAATCGCCTCAATGACTGGGACGTCCTCAAATCCTGCCTCTAGAAAATCCTGGACTCTGTCTCTCCTCAGTGAATCCGGGCAAAAAGTCTCTCTAACGAGGCTCAGCAGCTACTCCATCCTAGTCACACCTCCTCTAACAGTCCTCCACCAATACTGGGCCTCCTCTCGAAATAATGTCTGGACTATCTCCACCTGTCTCTCCTCTGGACAACGGATCGCCTCTAGTGCGGACTCCACGTGTCCAATCCAGTGCTCGACCTCTAACCCTACCTTCCCGTCGAAGTAGGGTACATGCTGCTGGTTGAAAGCCTTCAACCATGAATCAGGACTAGGAGACCTCAACTCATCTCTAGCTCTGGCGACCTCGATAACCGGCTCGGCCACAACTGCCGCTGGTGCAACCACCTCTGGTGCGGCCCTAATAGGAGTAACTCTCTGTGAGACCTCAGCTGATCTCGCAGGTGCAGGTGCAGGTACCGGGGGTGCGGGAGGTGGTGCTCCTGTCCTGAATGCCTCCTCCACTCGGCGTACGTAATCTGCAAATTCAGTAGCTCCAATAGATGGTCCCCCGGTCCTAGCAGATGGGGAACTATGCGCCCCGGACCTCACAACTATCCTATCTCTAACCTCGGGAATGACGCTCTCAGCTACGTCCTCTACTGGAATCTCAGCTGTTGGCGGATCCACAGCGGGTGGGTCCGCAATGGGGATACGTCCCCGACCTCTCGTGCCTGGAGGTCTCCCTACCCGTCCCCGTCTCTGGGCGGTAGGTGGAAGAGGGGGTCTACCCCTGGCGGGTCCTACGTAAGCCGTGGCTCTCGTACGTGCCATCTGATATCGTGTGGCGTATATTTATATAAATACGTACGTAATACTTATGAACTTAATTTGATAATAATACATAGAAGCATAATAATGATCAAAATCCAAATATGCAACCAAGGCCCATAAGCCCAATCACCCTAAGGTCATATACATATCTAGATACATATAAATCCAGAAACATCCTAAGGCCATATATATATATATATAGAGCTATGCAACTATGAGTATACATCAAGTCCAGAAATCTACGTCGCCGAGGTTTGCGTGAGGAGTGGAGGTCCCGTACATTCTAACCCAATCCCGACTCATGCATATGAATTTTGAAAACTAAAAAGTCAGAACCCGAAGGGTTCTGTTTATCCCTCATTCAGCCTTTAGAAAGTTGCGAGTGCCATTGTTGTCAACCTAGGGCTCTAATACCACTTTTTTAACACCCCAAATCCGCGGGATATCGGGATGCTACGGGCGAGACCTCACAATGGGTCCCGACCCTTAGCTTGACAACAATTTCACCGGACCTTTCCAACATGGCACAAATAAAGGCAAAAACTCAAATCGTTAATAGTGTATGCGAGAAACTGGAAATAAAAGTACAAAGTGGAAACTCAGCCGAGTCCTCAAAACGACACAATCTCAAAGGATAAATCCGAAACCACAAGTCCGAACATAACCAAAAGAAACCTAAAACGCCCCCGTCCTATAATGTACGGCGACCCTCGGCTGTCCACTCCTCCACCTCACTCGGCGGCGTCCCTAACCTGTGGGGCATCTACACAAGCGGTTTAAAACCGTTAGCTCTATTCCAAGCATTAGAAACATGGCGAAGGCACAAACACACTCATACATCATAACATCACATAATCATACTCAACATACAAGTCCGGTTTATTATCTTTATTTATTAGGTTGTATCCCGTTCTAATTCAACTTCTTTTGTGACACGAGAATCTCCCGAAACTCGCCTCGGTCCCCACTTACCGCATGGAACGGTGGATGCCTCCGACCGTCTAACCACACGGGCTAGTTGCCAAGAACCTCCTAACTCTACGCAAGAGCTAGGCAAGTTGTCACCGCCCGTTATCATACACTTGGGCTAAATAATAAATAAATAATATATAAAGGTCGGTAATCCTAATTCCGGTTTTATAAGTTATAATGAAAGCGATAAACACACCACCAAACACGCATCGAATCTAATACATAGAATACGAGCTAAGTAAGTCCGAAGACTTACCTCTCTCAAGGTAACTCGAAACCACTCTCAACTTCCCGCAGGAAAACGCTCTAAGCCTGACCAAGTGAAGCACTCTATCAATAACCAACTAAAAAGCTAGAAGTTCTCGGACTTCTAGTCTCCAACATATATATATGATATCTAACTCTAGCATGCTAGGTCCAACCTATTATCTCGAGGATCATCATAAGATCGTAAAGAAGGTAAAGCAACAAGTTCCATATCCAATAACCAATACCTAGGGTTCATGGCCACTACATGGCATTTGCTCTACGTTATGCTAAGTTCCTCTAACAAGTTATACTATCATAACCAAACTAACGAAGGGAAATACTCACACGAGATCCAAGGTGAAGCACGGTCTACGGAGTCAAGAACGAGTTTGATTGCTTCTATTGGGCGCTTCCGGACCTAAGGACAAAACTAAGCAAAATTAGCTTAACCGCTAATTTTGAAAGGAAGGTTTAGCGCATCAAGATTTCCAATGAAAACTCCGTTTTCTAAAGCCGAGGTTAAACTCTTTAAAACGAATTCCGGGCAAGATATCCAAAATGGAAAGTTGATTAAAAAAAACGAATTTCAAGTTATCCAACAATCGGATTAGACCAACAAGGTCACCAAATTAGTTTGTAAGGGAGTTGGGTCAAAATCTCCACAAAAACAAGGGTTTAATAATTTTAATAATTACTGTAGGGTATAAGTGTTTCTTTCCAAAGTTATTGGGTCAAAACTGCAATTACACACAAACTGGACCCAAACTGTAATCATTTAAAAAGAATAGGGTCGTAAATGTAAATATACAAAAACTGGGGCAATTATTGGAATTACACAAAAAATCCCCTTTTTTTTTTTGCCCTAGCCGTGTTTTGTTCTGCAGAGAAGGAGAGAGGCGAGGGGAAGGCGGTCGGCGGCTGACGGCGGCTCCCTGGGCGAGGCAACGACTCCGACGGCAGGCAGGATGCGGCGTTCCTGGCTGGCGTCTTCCGGCGGCGCGGACCGAAGGGAGGGGTCCTTCCTGGCGGCTGTCACAAGGGGTCCGGCACCCACGTTACGCAGCATAGAAGGAGAAGAAAACGAGAAGGAAAGGGAGAGAGGAAGCTCACCAGGCCGGCGTCTCCGGCTGGCTGATGCGGCAGTGGGGAGCCCTCCTTCAAACCGGCTGGCTGCAACAGGGTCCGGAGAGAGAGAGATCTTTCTGAGCGAGAGAAACGAGAGATGGGAGGTTAGGAATTACAGAGAGGGAGATTGCTGAGAAGAAGTGAGGCTGGGCTGCTTGGGGTAGACTAGAAGGGGGGGAAGGCGAAGAGGCGCTGCAGCCTGCAGGGGCAAGGGCGTAGGGGCAGGCCGGCAGACTAGGTAGGTTGCAGACGGTGGGAGGGAAGCGAGGAGGCGGATCCTCTGGACGATCCTTTCCAGCGCACAACAGACCCAAAAAGAAGAAAGGAGAAAAGAAAAATAAAAATAAAAAAAAGAAAATAGAAAAAGGGAATAGGGAAAAACTCGATTAAACGATCGGAACGGGATTTCCCCCGATCGGTAAATCCCGACTTTCCGACAAAAATCAAATTAATAAAAATACGGAGATACATACATGTATCCCAATTAATAAAATACCCGGAAAAGATAATTTTTTTTAATATATATAAGTACTTTTATTAAAATTCAAGCTAATAACAAAACACTAGCAGGGAAAGAAAACGAAGTCGGAACGCACCCGAATAAACGGGGCGTTACAAGTTGAGAGGGGATTCATTGGTGCAACTGCTTTAATTTGGCCTCGAGGTATGATGGGTTTGACATGTACAAGTTATTCCGCAAGACAAGGTCTTGATCGAGTATTGAAGAACGAAGTAAAAGTAATAGCATACTGGTATCGTTAGTAGAAGCGGTGCGAAGTAAGGTACTTCCTTCACTACTTGGAATTGCAACAAGAATTGAGGAAACGTAACATCCAAGTTTGGTTTGACAAGAACCGAAGCCAACGGTGTAAATTGGAAATTTGATCTTCTTTGTTAGAGAAAATCAAAGAGAAACTTAATGGAAATGCTGCATTGAGAAAGACCTGAGAAGGAGGTTGAGTTTCCGATATATCAGACCTTTTTGAGATCTTAAGCGCAAGTTGGGAAAATGGCTTACCGGTTGGCGTGGCCGCCGAGAGTAGATGGTGTTCATCCGGTGTTTCATGTGTATCAATCTGAGAAGAATAGGCATGACTCGAGAAGTTTTGCCGGTCTTGATGAGTTAGTGGCGTCGTAGAACCAATGAGGCTAATAGGAAGTCGGAGGATAATATCTTTAGTTGAAGTTACGCTGAGTTAGTAGCATCGATAGAATCGACGGGTTAGACTTAGTTCTTCTCTTGGTTGAGTTATGTGCATGTGTGATGTTATGTGTAGTTGTGCCCCGTGCGGGAATGCACTATATGACGTGTTATATCTTGCGGTGGTAGTTAGAGTAGATTGTGTGTATAGATTAGAAGGTTTAAGCCTTCTTAGTGTGAGAGTTCATACCTCGGCTTTAAGGGACCGAGAAGTTCGGCGTGTGGCAAGTTTCGGGACGAAACTTGTTTTTAGAGGGATCTAATGTAACGCCCCAATTTTAGGCACGTTTGCGTTTTTATTCTTGCGGCTTTTATCGATATTTAATGGCTTATATATTTTTATTAAAAGTATTTTACGACGCGAAATATCTTTCCGAGTATATTTATATTTTGAATACCGTATAACTTTTATTTTTGGAAATTTTCGGAAAGGTTTTCCGAACCAAAAATCCCGTTCCGATAGTTTAGATCGAGTTTATTAAATTCCGATTTTGGAATTTTATATTATTTCATTTTATTTATTTATTTATTTTCTTTTCCTCCTTTTTCCTTCTCTTTATCCTTTGCGTGTTGCACTGCTGAAGATAAGCCTGCCGCCCAAGCAATGTCCTTGCACTCTCCTCCTTAGTTGCTTCTGCTTTCCTCTTTGTGGAAGTCTACAACTACAAGCAACCAGCTCACCCCTTCTATCACCTATGAGGCAACCCAGCCTCTCACCTTCTGATTTGTTTCGCATCACAGAAACTCCACATCTGCACTCTCCTACCTCACCTTTCTTCACGCTGCAGTTGCAAGCAACCTCGCTTTGCTCAACCTCTCGATGCTCTCTCTGTTGCTCTCAACTGTATGATGGACTTTATTTGGACTTTGAGACGTGTGAGCTTCCAGGCAAAACCTATTGCATGATTTGCATTTTATTTGGATGTTTTATGTTTGGACTTTGTTAAGTTTACTACTACCGAAATTGTTTGTTAATTAAGATTTTGGATGTTTGTTAATTCAGTTAGTTACTTAATTATCAGTTTCGATCAATTTTGTGTTTTTAGAATTTTATAGGTCTAAACTTTTATCCAAACAACACCTAAATCGGGCCTAAGCCGAACCGAACCACCAATAATATCGGTTTTCGGTTGTACATTATTTTTAGTGTACAAGTTTACAATTCGGTTTTTCGGTTCTAGTCATAGGTTTAAGTTTTCAGGTTTGCAAATGGGTTTTCGGTTTTAGTCTGAAATCGAATATAAACCTAAACCGAATTATCTTTTGTAATTGAAAACCGAACCTAAACCGATGAAATCGGTTGCAGTTTAGGTTTTATAACTTTTATAACTTCATGCATTTGACAACATCGACATTCATGTATACATCGACATATCTTTATGTTGAACCAACATAAATTATTTCTCGATTATAATCACAATTTTCAATTAAATTTTAATTGCCGCCATCACACGTTTCACTGCATTCACAATAGCGGAAAATGAATCCCTCGCAGTTTCCTTCTGAATAGCCTTCAACGACGCATGCGTTGTCACAATGACTGTTGATGAAGCATAATCCGTTGTAAGTATCGCTTTTGTGATTACATATTCTTTTCTCACTTGCCACTCCTATTGTCATTCCAAATTTCACAAAATAAAATTAAATCGATAATATCCACATACATATATTTACATATTCATTTAGGAACGTTAAAACACCGACTTATATATGAGTCCCAAACCTAAACCACCGGTTTAGGTTTGAGAACCTACGATTTAGGTTTGGCCTTTGACCAAACCTAAACCGGCATTTAACCAAACCGGTTTGGCAACATATATATTTTTTTAAAATAAATAAAAAATACCAAACCGAAAAAAATTAACCAAACCTCCGGTTTAACCGCCGGTTTGGTTAGCCTAAACTGCCGATCGACGATTTGGCTAAACTAGCAAACCTAAACCGGCAGTTTGAACCGGTTTAGCAGTTTAGCCCAAACCGAACTCAGGTCTACACCGACTCACGTAAACTTATCTATTTTATATTTTTTGAGTTTGTATGAAAGTTATTCTCTTTTATTCAATTCAATGTCAAATTCAACCCTGATTCATCAAATTTTCTATAATGAATCCATCTCCCTCTTGATAAATACATATTTATAAACTATTCACTTAACTTTATTCTCGTAAAACGCTAAGGGTCCGTTTGTTTTAAACTTCGAAAACGAAAACGGAAACGGAATGGAAATGGATCTACTCCATATGTATATCCTTGTTCATGAAACTTTTGGGAATCATTCCTTGTGGTTGAACTAATTGGAGTATAATTTGATTACTCTTGATACCTTATATGAAAATAAAATAGGAGAAGAAAATGCATTTTGTATCAGATCAAAATGAATCATTCCAAAAAATTTATGAACAAGGTACATATAAAAAACTAGATTCATTTCCATTTCGTATTTGTTTCCGGAATTTAAAACAAACGATCCTAAGCTTATCAAAGATTAATGTTGTTAATTCAATTACCCATTCTAGGTCACCCCATATGCTTCCCTAATCAACTTGTGTCTCATTAACTAAAATGTTATTAGAAAAACTAATTCCAAAATTAAATGTTGTGGGATTATGAACAGAATATTCATACAATATGAATTGCTTAAATCCACAAATATATACTATAAGACACGTTTGCACGTGAGTTAATCACTAACTTTTCTGATGATCTTGAACTCTGTGTTCGCATCCATAATGATGCTGTAAGATGGAATACCTCTAGCAGATAGTTTATTCTAATTGCTTTTTATTATTAAAAAAATAAAAAATAATAAAGTTGATATTTTTTTTCACCTGATGTGAAGAGAAGCACCAATAGAAGGAACATGGTATAAGAAAACGATTGTTTCGAGCTTGAAGAACTCATGGTTAGTTGTATAGCTCCGAGGGATAATGTATTTGTGTAGTTTTTGGCTCTTACTTGTGTGTTATACACAACAACAAGAGAGCTTATATAGGAACTCCGTGGCACATGAGGATCCTCTATATAATTGATAAATTTATTAATTGATCGTATTTGTTTAACATTAATAATATATTCATAAAAATTTTTGTGTTCAGTGAAAAGAAAATGATGATAGAAATCCATTTTACAAATAAAGTATATAAAATTCAAGTGATACATGCATTACTTGTTAGGTGCGATATCTTTCCATTCACATTATTGTGATATTGTATGAACCTTCACACATAATAGTAGAAGCATTTTGGGGTCATGTGCTGAAAAAATTGTTGATGAACAATGTCCTTAATAGCAATTAATCTGAGTAATCCGGGTCTTAATCTTACGATCCTTGAGTGTTCTTATTTTTTAGAAGCACCTCTTTGACTCCATATAGTGTCGAACACAAATAGGTTTCTTTACGTGAATAATTGGTGATTTTAGTGAGAGGCGAGATCATAGTGATTCTCGTATGACAAAAGAAGTTGAATTAGTAATGAGTAACTTAATGAAAGATAATAACCGGTTGAGTGCTATCATGTTATATGTTTACTTTATCTTATGTGTGTTTGTGCCTTTACGTTCTTGTTGATATCTAGAATGTTAGCTAACGGTTTATACCGTCGTTGTAGATGTTCCGCAGGTTCAGGATACTGTTGAGTGATCCGGATGGTGTGGTCAGCCGGAGCTCCCGCACATTATAGGACGGGATCGGGTTTATGTTTATGTTGTTGTTTTTCCTTTTATTTTGAACTCGGCTACGAGTCGTTTTACGCTTCCTTTGTTTAAAATTTTGGTTTTATTTTGAGTTTTGGTTTTCATTCGTCTGTGCCTTGTTGTAAGATTTGTTTGTCGTTGCTACTCTGAGGGTTTGAATCCATTGTGAGGTCCTAAACCATAACGCTTCGAGTTCCTAAAACTTGGGGTGTTATAATATGGTATCAGAGCTCTAGGTTGGCAACAATGACACTCAAAATCTTTTAAAGGTCGGATGGATAAATAAATAGAACCCGCAAGGGGTCTACGTTTTAAAAAGGGGGTTTTTGTTTTAAAACTTGGGATGTTTCTTTGAGAAACTCTAGAGTTTCTCAGACAGGAGGTCTTGAGAAGAGGCAGAAGATTGGACCAGCCAGTGATGGAGCTGGAGCAGCGGGTTTTGGGCGTAGTCAGACGCCGGGACGTTCTAGTTTCCAACAGACGGTACAAAGTTCAGACAAAGGACGCCAAGGCTTTAACTACGGAGAGGTCGGACACATGAGAACTGATTGTAAGAAGACTGCAATGACTTGCTTTTCTTGTGGCAAGTCAGGACACGGAGCTACGTTCTACCGTCAGGGCAAGGCACCATCGCAACAGGGTTCTTCACCTGCTAGTGTTGCAGGAGGTGGACAAAGGTCTCAGTATCACCAATTGAGGGTAAGAGACCAAGAGATAGCCAAGACGGCATTTCAGACTAGATATGGACACTACAAGTTTGTAGTGATGCCATTCGGGCTTACGAACGTGCCTGCAGTTTCATGGAATTGATGAACAGTATCTTCATCTAGTTCCTTGATCATTTTGTAGTTGTCTTCATAGATAACATTCTGGTTTATTCTCGTAGTAGAGAGGAGCATGCAGGACACTTAAGGATCGTTCTTCAGGTTTTACAGGACAAAGAGCTTTACACTAAGCTCTTTAAGTGCGATTTTTGGATCTCCGAGGTAGCATTCCTTGGACACATCGTTTCAGCTGAAGGGATCAAGGTAGATCCGGAGAAGATTAAGTCAGTAGCATCTTGGCCGCCTCCTAAGAACGTCAAGGAGGTACGCAGCTTCTTAGGATTGGTGGGCTACTACCGGCGTTTTGTTGAGAGTTTTTCAGTTATCGCCCGACCTCTCACTTCCTTGTTGAGGAAGTCTATGAGGTTCGTTTGGTCCGAGTTGTGCTTGTAGAGCTTCGAGGAGCTGAAGAGGAGATTGACCTCTGCTTCTATCTTAGCTCAGCCAGAGGGCATTGAGGATTTTGTGGTTTACAACGACGTATCCAAGTTGGGTTTGGGATGTGTTTTGATGCAGAGGGGTAAGGTGATTGCTTATGTGTCTAGACAGCTGAAGACGTACGAGGAGAATTACCCTACCCATGATCTGGAGTTGGCTGTTGTGGTTCACGCTTTGAAGATTTGGCGGCATTATCTGTACGGAGCAACGTGTCAGATTTTCACAGACCATAAGAGTCTGAAGTATATATTCACTCAACGGGAGTTGAATAACCGTCAGAGGATATGGTTGGAGTTGATCAAGGATTTTGATCTTGAGATCTTATACCACCCGGGGAAGGCTAATGTGGTAGCCGATGCCCTTAGTAGGAAGACTCCCCGGGAGATGGCGATCGCTAGGCTAACAGCTCAGCCACAGTTACAGCGAGATTTGGAGTGGTTGAAGATGGATATCCACTTCCCGGATTCGGACAGCCAGTTGTTTACCACAGAGATAGTACCTGATCTTGTTGTCGAGAATCGACAAAAGCAGGAGAGTTGCCCAGCTTTGACACAGATCCGAGACCGGATGTCTAGAGGAGAGGCGCCGCAGTTTGTAGTTGGTCCTGATGGAGTTTTGAGACGCTAGGAGCGTGTTTGTGTGCCTTCAGATCGAGAGTTGAGATAGAGGATCCTTCAGGAGTCTCATTCTTCACCTTACTCAGTGCACTCCGATGCGAGTAATATGTATCAAGACATCAAACGCTCCTATTTGTGGGGAGGTTTGAAGCCAGACGTCGCGAGATATGTAGCTCATTGTGCGACCTGTCAGCAGGTCGGGATCAAGCATCATCGACCAAGAGGCGAGCTACACCCACTTCTCGTTCCTCAATGGATGTGGGAGGACATCCCTATGGATTTGGTGACCGGTTGGAGACCAAGTCGTGGCCTTGGCACGCCCTACGTTGCCATGCCATGGGAGACGACAGCTCCACAGGGCATTATGTGGTCACTTCAGTTTTCTGTTTTTGATCATCAGTATTGGTCTGCCACTTGGTTCCCTTACATACAGAATGCTAGAGACGTAGTTGATGATGATGCTGATGAGGGGTATGGAGAAGGTGCAGCCATGGAGACCGGTATTGATACCGGCGGGCCCAGTGTTCACGTTGTTGACCTTGATGACGAGGCGACGGAGGATGAGAGGGCAACACCACCGCCGCCGCCACCTCAGCGCAGATCCCACCGCCGTAGAGATACCGAGGCCCACCAACGGATTGATGAGCTTACGGAGCAGATGATTGAATCCTACACGGCCCTGACAGTTGACATCACTGAGCGTTTCGCTGAGGAGCGCCGACACATTGAGGGATGGACACATCGGATGGAGGAGAGCCAACACTTCACTAGACGGATGATGGAGATCCAACATCAGCAGGTTATGGGCTATCCTTTCGATCCGACCCAACATCCCTACATTCCACATCCACCACTGCCAGCTGACGAGGACTAGAGCTTCATGGATTTTATTTATTTATTATGCAGTTCAGCTAGGTCTGGTGAGTATTCTGATTCTAGACTTATATTTGACCCATTGGGACAATGTGTCCCAAGTATGGGGTATTTGGATGTATTTATGTGACTTATGTGCTACTTGGCTTGTATGACTCTTGGATATTATTGTCTTATTTGGCTTTATGTGCTTATTTGTCATTACATGCATACATACAGGTTTTTATTTGAGAAAACGTAAAAAACTAGTTTGAAATTTTTTTATGACTCAACCGAGACGTTCATGGTCGATTGAGGATGAACACCTCGGATGACGCCAAAACACCTCGACCGAGATGGTTCTTAACTGAAAGGTTTTTTGAAACGTTTTGTGCTTCTTTTCTGAATATGACCTCAATGATGGTCTATTTGCATATTGGTTTTGAAATCTTTACATGCTCAAAAGGTTTTATGATATGTTTAAGTTGCAAAATGCTTTATTTGAAATTCTAGCATGTTTAATACTTTGTTTTTATCAAAATTATGTTGAATTTGAAAGTTGACACCACATGATGAGTTCTATCACATTCTTCCTGGAGTGATTAAGGCAATTCATTCTCTTCTCTTCTTCTTCTTGATCATGCTTTAGCCCTACATATACATATTTGCCTCCCTTTACCTATCCAGGAATTTGGAAGCAAGTGAAGAAAAGCAAGTGAAAGTGAAGTTGAGATGTTGGCTAAAAGTGTTAGAAAGAAACAATTAGGTTTGAGGAAATCAATCATGATGATGAGTAACTCGGCACCATTCACATAGCCGGGTGTTTGTGTCTTGCCAAAGTCGGCTTGAGCGATATTCCTAACGGGTCATGGTATGTGCATCAAGGGTTTGAGGCATTTCGAAAAATTGATGATTGCTGATCTCCTAGGCTTCAGTTATTGTGCACCTCTGTTCATGCATCCCAAAAAGTAAAGTAAAAAAGCAAAAATAAGTAAAGCTTATTGGTGGAAGATGTTGCGATTCAATGAAAGTGAAGAAAAGATCCTATTCCCGGATCCTAGCACCATATTATCCTATATATATCCCACCCTGGCACGTTTCTTGACTTCTTTTGGAAGCCCTTTAGACCTCGAGCTTGTTGATTGACTTGGTGGTTTAAACTGGATTATACATGATTAATTTTGATAAATATGATTTATTATGCATTCTATGATTTTATGCAAAGATGCACAACTTTCTTATATTCATAAAATGTTTTGATCATGTCTTGATTTTATTTACCATGAAACATTCTCTTAGGGTGATCTATGAGTGGAGCACACACCAAAATGTTTTTGAAATGTTTTTCATTGATCTTTTTATGACTTATAATTCATTCTACCTTGTATCTAAGATTTGGATCTTATTTGGGGACAAGCAAGGGACAAGTATGGGGTATTTTGATAGCATGTATTATTGTCTATATTTTGGGATTGGTTTAGACGTTTTCTCTCATAAATCTGCATGTATGGATGTATATTTTTTGATTATATTGTTGTTTTGTCTACCATTGCTGGAATTGAGGTCTACACCTAGTTTCGTTGTAATTGTAGGGAAAATGACGCGTTTTTTTACGGAATGGAGCTATGGAAGTTAAGGAGTCATTGGAGCTACATTACGAAGCATTGAGAAGTTATAAGAAAAGCGCAAGAAGCATGGAAATGATTTAGAAGATTGATTTTAAGACCAGATTAGAGAAATTCACACTCAGTTGAGATTCATCTCGGTTAGCTACAATGTCACCTCGACCAAGGTGATCTTGAGGAGCGTCTAGACTGAGGCGAACACCTCACCGCCGACAAGATCTTTATTTTTGGCTGAGATCTTCTAATTTTGGAAAGTGAATATCACATATTTTTGGCTGGATTTCTGGAAGAAAGATATCTTTTTGGCTGATATATTTTGGAAGATATGGAGATATATTTTAAGGAAATGATCTTTTTAAGATATTTTATCTTTGAAAGATAACTCTCCTATATAAATGGACTGATTTTCTAGAATTCAGCATCCTCGCATCTTCGGATCAACGGATCTTTGGATCATAGTGTTTTAAAGGAAGTTTTGAAGGAAGGTTGAAGATCAAGGAAGGAAGGAATCTAGTTGAAGTTGGCTTTGAAGGAAGTTTGTAAGATTTTCTTAGTTTGTTTTGATTGTTGTCTTTTCTGATTGTGATTGAGGAATGTTGATTGTTTGTTTGATTCAGTTATTGAGACCGTTGTGTTAAGGTTTTCTTGCTTGAATATTGATTCTTTTCTTATGTATTTGATTATTGTTATCATGATGATTGTTGGCTAAGTTCTTTATGTGATCATGAGTGTTAGTTGATAAAGGATTATCCTTTATTAGGGTTTGAGTGTGCCTTCATCCCATCTTTGAGAGTTAGCCTGAGACTTACCCGGTAAAGGTTAGTTCTATTCCCTTGGGTGGTGTGTTTGTTTGAGATTATAGTTCCTTTCCTTAGTACCTTGAGATTTACCCGGTAAGAGGACCTTTGGATTGGGATTGTGAGTAGTGAGACTTACCCGGTGATCTATTCCCATATTAGAAACACCTTCCCTTTGCAAACCTCAGCTTTGTCCACGTTATCTTTTGAGATCTTGAGTCGGAACCAGAACTGGATGCTTTAATCTCTAGAATCCGCATTTCTCTTTATCTGATTATATCATCTTTGATAGCTTTGCTTTATTGCATGTTTGTTATTGATAACCTGAACTACCGAGCTTTGTTTCACCAAAGTCTCTTGACTAGGGGTATTTCTATGGTCGTCTATACCCTATCAGAAATAAATCCCGACTTAGCACTAAAACAAGTATAGTGGTTAAGTAAGGGTCGAACCCAAGAGAGTTAAGGTATTTTTATTAAACTTAATTATTGATTATAGAAACAAGTAACAAGGGGGGGGGTGTTTGGTTGAATTGACGCACACAAAACTTATAAAAACAAGTGACACAAAAGTAAGACAAGGATGGATGAATCTACACTAGGTTGATTCTTAGCATGCAAATGCTACTTTGGTGAGTTCCTTTTACAAGTTTTAAGTAATCTCCCGTCTTGATCATATATATGTGTTGAGCCAACCGGCATCAACACAACTTAACAGGTTAGTGTTCCGTAAACCTACAAGAACAATTAACAAGTTAACTTTCAAATAAAGACTAAGAGGATATAAAGAATAGATTAAAACCGTTAACCTTATCTTTATATTTGTGTTACTTTCTTTAAGCAATTACAACCCGTTATTACTTAAAGTTTACTAGTAGATTAAAGACCCGAACCCGGAATCTATTAATCCTAGTTCTTTGCATGCACTTTAGAACCTAAGGTGATCAATCTTAAGCGTTAATCAAACATGTAATTAGACAATAAAGATCAAGGAAACACAAAGCATTACTGAGGGAAAACTTATATTAAAGATAACTTACAACCAAAGTAACAATGCAGCTTCAAACCAACTCAATGTAGCAAGGGAGTTAGCAACTCATTACAATGGAAATGATGAGAAAATTGGATTCTAAAATGGATTAACAAGTTGATAAGTGGATAATCATGCAATCAGCCAAAGACTATTTATACTAAAAATGACACTAAATAGGAGTAAATGGCCGGCCCAAAACAGCCACCTTTAATGCCATAAAGGTGGTGTAAACAACCGGAGTAAAGCTTCTGTCGTTGAACCGCAGGGGCGGCCTTCAGAACCGCAGGGGCGTGATAGCATGTATTATAGTCTATATTTTGGGACTTGTTTAGACGTTTTATCTTCAATAATCTGCATGTTTGGATTTATATTATGTGATTATATTATTATTTCATCTACCTTTACGAGAATCGAGGTCTACACCAAGTTTCGTTGTAATCGTAGGTAAAACAGCGCATTTTGGACTAAAATGGAGCTAAAGGAGCTAAGGAGTCATTGGAGCTACATTCAGGAGCTTAAGGAGGAACCCAGGAAACATGGAAATGGATTAAAGATTCACTTTGGACTAGATTTGAGAGATTTCACATTCAGCTGAGATTCACCTCGGTCAGCTACAGTACCACCTCGACCGAGGTGATTTTGAGGAGCGCCCCGACCGAGGTGAATATCCTGACGCGGCGAGGAGATATATTTTATGGCTGAGATCTTTTAATTATGGAAAGTAGATCTTATATTTTTGGGCTGGATTTCTGGAAGGAAGAAGATATATTCAGCTGATTTAATTAGATATATTTTATAGGAAAATATCTTTCAAAGATCTCTTATCTTTGGGAGGCAATTTTCCTATATAAAGGGTTGGATTTTCTACAAATTCATCCATGCTTAGACATCACGCAGCAGTTCGAAGACTCGCATCAAAAACCCTGCAGTTGCAGAAGATTTCCCTTCGGATTGAAGGAAGAAGGAAGATTTCCTTGTTGGAAGATAGCTTTGAAGGAGTTTGTGAGCTTTCCTTAGGTTACTTCTTGGTTTGTTGTCTTGTTTGATTTTGTTGATTTAAGGAACGGTGATTTGTTTGATATTTGATTCAGTTATTGAAGCCTTGTTCTTAAGGTTTTTGTGTTCAAATATTCATTACCTTCTCATATATTTGATTATTGCTTTCATGATGATGAGTGACTAATTTCTTTGTGTGATTCTAGGGTGATTGGTTGAAAGTTGTGGGAAAGACGATGCTAGAATGATCTTAATCACAGTAGGATCCGGAAAGTTCGAGTCTTTATCCTTAACCCTAGAGTACCTCGCTCAGTCGATGAACACCTCGGCCGAGGTGGATTCTGTCTGACCGAGGTGACCTATTCTGATCCAAAACTGAGAGTTAAGTGTTAGAGTTTGCCAAATCCTATTCTTATTATACCTTTCCCTATCAATGCAAGTCTAGGATGAGACTTACCCGGTGATTCCTTTGTTTGTTTACCTAATATCATAAGTGATAAGTAATAAAGGTTTATCCTTTATTGGGGTTTGAGTGTGGCTTCATCCCATCTTTGTGAGTTAGCCTGAGACTTACCCGGTAAAAGTTGATTCTATTCCCTTAGTTGGTGTGTTGGTTTGAGGTTATAGTTCTTTTCCTTAATTCCTTGAGACTTACCCGGTAATAGGATCTTTGGTTTGGGATTGTGAAAAGTGAGACTTACCCGGTGATCTATTCCACTTTAGAAACACCTTCCCGTTGCAAAATCTCAGTTTTGTCCCCTTACCTTTAGATCTTGAGTTGGAACCACAACTAGATGCTTTAATCCCTAGAATTGCACATTTCCTATAATTGACTTTATTATCATCTTTT
Source organism: Fagopyrum esculentum (assembly GCA_033239045.1). Classification (NCBI taxonomy): domain Eukaryota; kingdom Viridiplantae; phylum Streptophyta; class Magnoliopsida; order Caryophyllales; family Polygonaceae; genus Fagopyrum; species Fagopyrum esculentum. The sequence goes on along the minus strand of BSUD01000002.1, from coordinate 2,167,939 downwards.
GATTGCTTTAATCGCTTTTGTGGTTATTAGTTACATAGACAACCTATATTTGCTTAGGTTTCACCTAAGTCCCTGAGATCGACACTCCAGAATTCTTGCTTTTACTATAATTGATTCGTACACTGCGGGTTCGCATCCTTGTTTTAAGCATATTTCCTCGGTTATAAATTTAAAGCTTGCACATACCTTTTTGAGCGAGCAGGGCGGTTTGGGCAGAATCGCTTAAACTTCTTCATGGCCGCAGGAGCGGCCAGGCCATTCCGCAGGGGCGGATCTTTAATGCTCTTCAAACATCTGACTCTTCAACTTCCTGCCGTTTCTGATGCCAAGACGCAGGGGCGTCCTAGTGTCAACGCGGGGGCAGTGACACTGACTCTTCACCTTTTGAGCTTCGTAGGGTGAGGCGCAGGCAGAGGCGCCAACGGTGCTGGCTTTGCTTCTTCAGGGCATGTCACCGCATGTGCGTCAAGGAGTGGCGCAAGGGCGGTGACACTCTTCGTGGCTGGTGCTGGCGAAGGCGCAGGGAGCGCTCCGGAGTGTGCTGTCACCCGCTGGGGCGGTGACACTTCTCCGCGGGGGCGGTGAGGCAACATAAGCTTTGCTTCGTGAACAATCTTCACTCCTAAGTGCTTATAACTCCTTCTTTATCTTCTTTTATTCTTCTTCTTCTGGACCAAGAAGTTAGTAGCATAAACCGACACAAATGTAATAAAAAGACTCTAAAAACTAACCTAAATGATAGTGATTCCATCACCTATCAAACTCCCCCATACTTAGACCTTTTACTCGTCCCGAGTAAAACAAATGACAGCAAACTAGACTCAAAGGCCTCAAGAAGCATGGGTGAGCAGAAAAGATAATGAAAACAAAAGAAAAACCAAGAAAGAAAGAAGGAAAAAGAGAGAAAATGTGAGAAAAATATGAGAAACACTACCATCCTTATTGCTCCAAGAGTGACCTACCCGAACAACCTCCTTATGACTCCCCTTCTTATGTCGCCAAACGTCGGAAGGAAAACCTACACTCGGTGTCGCTCATTTTGCCAAGGTGTCCTTTCGGGTTTTTACCTTGCCACTCTTCTTCTTTTTTTTGATGTTCTCACTTAACTCACATCCCTCAAGTCCAATTTTGCACCAACCTAAGGTTGGTCGGACTACCTTCTTTTTGCCTAAACCGCCCTTTCGGGTTTTCGGTTTATCCAAGGGTTTTCATGCCTTTTTTTTCATTTTCTTTGGCTTTTTCTTTCTTTTTTTTATATATGAATTTGAAACTTAATTACAAAACATAAGACTCAATGCAAAACAAACTCAAAACAACTCGAATGAAACTGTACATGCAATGATAATTCCCTCCCCCATACTTGAAGTACACTTTGCCCTCAAAGTGGAAATGAAACAAAGATAAATGTGGGAAAGGGAAGAGAAATATACCCCTCAGTGGGTTGGTCCATCTGGACCATCCGGACCCTCCTCCGGTGGGTATGGGAAGTGGCGGAAGAAGTGCTCCTGCCGGCGGTAGATGTCATCGATGCGGCTCTGCTGGGCATTTATCCGACGGCCGAAAGAGGTCTCAAAGCTGGCTTGCCAAGCCAGCTGTTGAGACTCGAGCTGCTGCTGCCGGGCCGCCTTCCAAGCCTCCTGCCTCTAGTCGAAGTAGGAGGTCATGGAAGCGGCAAAGCTGGTCTGCCAGCTCCGCTGCTGCTCCAGCATGGTCTTGGTAGTCGGACTGCCATGTTTGGTGTTGGGTGGTCATAGCCGCCATCTGTGCCTGAAGGCTCACAAGGACCGGATTCTCCTCTGGTGCCGCAGTGGGCATATCCTCGTCGTCGGGGATAGGCATGTGCTCCTCCTGATGAGCCCGGCTGGAGATCGCAGCATGCCTCTCTACAATGGCCACCAGCAGCCTCCTCGGCACGAAAGGATCTGCCGGGATGTAGAGCTCGGAGAGGTCATCCCCGAATGGTAAAGGCCGAGGGAGGTAAGGGAGGTGGCTCCCATCTACAAGGGAGATCCAAAACAGGTTCTCCCCGTCCCGTCAGAGAAACTTACACCTCCTAAGCATCCCCTCCGTGTAAAGGGGAGCCTCCAACCCATCCTCTAGGCTGGAAAGATCCATAACCTGTGAGGCGATCAAGGAGATCACCCAACCGCCGACAATGTCCCTCGGCTCGTTCTTCCTAATCCGCTTCAAAGCGGTAAGGAAGAGGGACGGTCAATACATCACCTTCTCGCTCATAGGAAGGCAAGAGTATAACAGGGGGAGGTCCTTGAGGGCGACCTTGTTCTCCTCTTTGTGTCCACAGAATACACTCATGAGGATCTTAGAGAGGAGCCTCAAGCAGGGGTGAGTGAGTTTGTTGGAGTACTCACCCCTACATAGAACTCGGATCCGGTAGCCGTCTGCCAAAACTCACACAGGTCCGGAGTCAAGACTGGCTCCCACCAGTTCTCGGAGGGGTTGAGAGTCACCCCGAAAGCCTCTTGTAGCTGGTAGTAGTCAAGTGTGTATTTCACCTTGTTGAACTTGAAAGTGAGCCCAACACACACGTGATCCTCTTTCTCTATGGTGAAGGTGGCTATGAACTGTCTGCTGAGCTCGGGATATATCGGAGCACTCTTCTTTAGGAAGTCTCCGAGCCCAGCATAGGCTAGAAAGGACTGCATCCTCTCTAACATGCCTAGTTTCTCCAACGTAGGAATGTGCAAAAACCGAGTTGCATACACAATGCGATCTTGCACAATCCTATATCTCTCCTTCTCAACTTCGGACATCTTATATTTCCTTTGTGGTTCCATTTTGGTATTTGATTTAGCAAAAGAATTAGGAACTTTCAAAAACAAGGAGAGAAGACGAACCCTCTGTTGTGTTTTCCGCAAGGGCGGCTGAAGCAAGCGCGGGGGCGGTAAGGCGCAGGAGTGGAGGCTTGCAGGTGCGGGGGCGGGAGAAGTACAGAGGGCGATTTATGAGAAACGACGAAGGTGGTGATGATGAGGTTGTTCCGGTGACTTCCCTGTTGGTTGAGGCGTCGACGGAGGTGGAGCAGGAGTGGAGTTTTGTGGTGGGTGATGATGAAGGGTGTAGTAAAGTGAGAGAGTTTTAGAGGGAGGAAGGTGGTGGTAGGGAGCTCGAGAGGGTGGCGCAAGAGCATCGCAAGGGGTTGACTGGTCGTCGGAAATGGCGCAGGGGCGTTGGAGAGGTGGTTTGTGAGCAAGGGGGTGCAGGGGTGTGAGTGTGGTGTGAGAGAGTAAGGTTCGGGGGAGAGGTGTGTTGGGTGAAATAAGAAGGTAGGTGGGTGTGGTAGGTGTTGGCATTTTTCGAGATCCTTATTTTTTTTCTTTTCTGGGTAAACATGCAGGGGCGGGTGCTTGTCGCCGCGGGGACAATGACAAAGGAGAGGGGTCACGCAGGCTCAGCGTCGGGGCGGCGCTGAGGATGTGTGTCAATGGTGGCCGCCGCAGGGGCGTAAGGGAGTCACCGCGGGGCGGTGACTAGTATGTTGTAGGCGCTGGCCCAGCGCCGGGGGCGACGCTGGGCATGGGTGTCACCGCGGGGGCGGGGACACTGAGCCGCAGGGGCGGTTTTCTTGACAGAGGCTCCTCTTCTTATTCCTTCGGGTTGCCTCTCGAGCAGCGCCTTTGTTTTACGTCGTTAGCTCGACGTAAGGGCTCTACTTCTCTGATTGTGCTTCCTCCAGCACCATTTCATCAATTGGATCATTCTTTACTCCTTCAAGATAAGGCTTTAGCCTTTTCCCGTTGAACTTGAACACCTTGTGTGTTTGGGGATCATAAAGATTAGGGCTGTTAACGGTTCCTGAACCCGTAGTTTTTTTGTAAAACCGGGAACCGAACCGTTTAAGGTAAACGGTTCGGTTCCTTTTTTTTTTCCGGCCGGAACGGTTTGGAACCGAACCGGTCAGGAACCGTTTTTCCTGAACCGGAACCGGACCGTTTAAGAAATACAAGGAACCGTTTAGAACCGGTCCGGGATGAACCGTTTGGAACCAGAACCGTACAGGACCGTTTTGAACCGGAACCGTTTGGAACCGGAACCGTGTAGAACCGTTTTGAACCGGAACCGTTTAGAACCGGAACCGTTCGGAACCATTTGGACCGAAAAACCTGTTTGGAACCGGAGCTGAACCGCTTATAACGTACCTAATTTGATCCGTTTAGGATCGTACCTGACCTATTATAAATTTCTACCACACAATTGGAACTATAAACAAAATTAAGTAATCAACAAGAACAAATTATCAAAAGAAAATAATCCTTACACAAAAAAAGTTCCAAAAACAAGCTTGCGATTTAAATAAGTGCATAGTTGCAAATTGCAAGCTCAATTACAAACCAAAGTTTACAAAGTGGAAATGCACTAGGCAACCGGCAACACAAAGTGGAATTCTTCAACCTACAATAATGAATAATGTCACCATAAAAGAATTTCATATTAAATAGAAAATAATCAAAAGTAGTTCATATTTTATACCTTTTCCTCTAGTTTTTTTTTGTCTTTTGTTCCTAGCTTTGGACTCTTTGATGACTAGTGCACGAGCCGAAACTGAAGCATCTGAACTTTTTGTTATCACACTTGGTATGGATGGATTGGATGCAAATTCAACAACAAGATCATTGTTGTCAAGTGCCCCTTTCATATGTTCTACAACAAAAAAAATGTTAAGAGAGAATTTGCAAATAAACAAGTACATAATTGAAAGAAAATCAATTTATATATTTACCTGCTTCAATGATTTCATATGTCTCCATTTCCCCTGGTTCTGGAACGTATTGCAAGCCCATAATTGCATCAGATTTAAACCAATTTTGAAGACAAATCAGTTTTTCAACTGTCTTAGGCAACAAAGATGATCTGTAAGGATCAATCACCCTTTTACCGGTACTGAAAGTCGACTCACTTGCAACTGTAGACACTTGTACTGCTAGTACATCTCTTGCAAGTGATTGCAAGTTCGGATATTTATCTCCATTCACCTTCCACCAATCCAAGATTGACCAATCCACCTCTACACTCGGTTTTTTAACAACTTTCTCAATAGGGTCCAACAAAGATCTATCAACCTCATGACCCACAACAACTTCCTCATTCTGTTCAATCTCCCTATCCCAATCTTCTTCCATAGCAGCCCTTCTCCCACTAATAGGTTTGATTACTGTTTCAACCCTATCACTCACACCCCTCTTTTTTCCTCTTGATCATGCACTATGAAACTGAGCTCCATACAAGTCACATAACTCAACCATAAGTTGTCTCACTTCATCATATTTATTCTTTATCTCAAAAGTACGCAAATTCAGTTGTGCTTTACATACTCTTTCAAAGTACTTCAGCTTGTACCTAGGGTCCAAAATCACAGCAACAAGGAAAATAGAGTTCATGTTATCCAACTTACCAAAATACTTGTTGTACTTTACCTTCATTTTAGTGGCCATCCCATATAAAACCTTGTCTGCTTCACTCGAATCAGGCCCTAAGCCAACTGCACAAAGATCTTCTAGCTCAGTTTGAACGGTAACAATATCCTGGAAGGCCTTGTGAGATGTTGGCTTAAGAGATGCACTAATATGCACAGTTGCTTCATAAAACACTTTCAAGAACTTAACAAATACCGCAGCATTGTCCCAATCTTCAACTGTGGGCGGTCCAACTCTCTTCACTCTCCTAGAAGTAGGCACAACACTCTCACTCGATATAAGCATCTCGTCCTTATCATCATCATGTTCATCCTCATCAAAATATCTTCTGACCTCAAATCATCATAATACAATCTGTCAAAAGCTTTTTTGTATCCCAAAGCTCCATCCAACATCAGATAGGTGGAATTCCACCTTGTTGGAACATTCAAGACACAAACCTTCTTACAATCAATTTTTTCCTTCTCCACGCACTTTCTAAACTCATCATTTCTTGCACTAGAACCCCTTACATACCTCACAACATTTCTTATTGCTACAACAGACTTCTCCAAGGTCTTCAAGCCAGATCTCATAATAATGTTTATGATGTGAGCTAAGCATCTCACATCCATAAACCTACCTCCAAGAATTGGTTTAGTTTCCCAACTGCACAACTTATCTCTCACATATTCAATGGCAATTTTATTAGCAGATGCATTGTCAACAGATATGCAAAGAACATTATCAAATGACCAATCTAGCAGACAAGATTCCAAAATCTGACCTATTGTAACACCTTCATGATTTGGAATCACACAAAAAGCAAGCACTCTCTTATGCATGTTCCATCCTCTATCAATGAAATGTGCAGTGACAACCATATAGTTTATGTTTTGGCAAGAAGTTCAAGTGTATGTGGTCAAACAAACACTACGAGACTTCAATTCCTTCTTCAACTCCTCCTTCTTAGAATCATACATCTTTAAGAATCTTTTCATTATGGTTTGTCTACATGGAACTTTAAACAAAGGTACAACCTGTGAGCGAAAATAACTAAATCCAAGAGCTTCAATGTAGCTAAATGGAAGTTCATCAACAACAATCATATGAGTTGCAGCAGTAACACAATTATCCTGTGTCCAATTAACCATCATTGGTGTGCCTTGACCATCCATCACTCCACTAAACATTTGTTGCCCAGATGACACCTTAGCTCTACCCGGATAAAGTTTGCATATAGTCTCAATATGTTTCCTAAGTGTAGAAGTACCATGAGTAGATGCACTTTTAACAAATGAAGTATCGCAATACTTACAGTGAAGTCTTTGGAAAGATCCAACTACTTTCTCAACACCATCGACCACATCCCTCAACGGATGACTCTTAGTCTCGAAATGAGAGTATATTTCAGCCCTTTGCGCTCCTTTTCTTCTTTTCTTTACTGTTTCAATAGGTTTCAAAACAAATTCAGCAGTTCCCACCGGTTTCTTTTCACTCCTAGCTTTCTTGAGTTCTAGTCGTCGTTGAGATGATAGAGTTGCAATCTCCCTACACTCCTGATCGCTTTCAGACTCATGAGATTGAGAACGAGATATACTCCCATATAATTCATACATTATGCACCTGTAAATACAAATCAAAATTTTATCATGAACCATCAAATCAAACAACTTACATGCCAGTGCCAAAATTCAAAAACGTGATATGACCAAAATAGTAGAACTACAAGTCTGAGCAGTGAGATGACCAACATCAGATTGCAAGTAGTTGTGGATTCTATTTTCTATTTTATCATATTTGATATCCATTATCCAATCATCACATGCCTTGGTTCTTGACGAAATTAAAATAGAAAAACTCAAAAACGTGATATGAACAAAATCAGTAAGAAGGAATACTGAGATGAATCAACAAAGACGAGATGTGAGAAACAGACGCAACGACAAATCAACAAAGACGGATCGAGGGGCGGATGGAGGGTGGCGACAGACGGATAGAGGGCGGCGACAGACGGAGCGAGGGGCGGCGACGGAAGGATGAGCTTGTGGTCTGGTGAGCAGCGACTAGCGAGATGTGAGAAACAGAGAAACTGAGCAGCAGCGAGGTAAATGGTTCGGGTCGGCGAGAGGCGTTGAGGTGCGGCGAGGGTTGGTGACCGGCAGCGAGGGACGGTGAGGCGTGGGCGGCAGCGACGGATGGTGTGCGGCAGCGACGACTGGTGAGCGGAAGCGTGGGGCGGGAGTAGTGAGAAGTGAAAGTGAGAAAGAAAGTGAAACTAGGGCTTGGGACGGGAACGGGAAAGCAGGAAGCTCATCTTCATTTTTTTAATTTTTTTTAATTTTTAATTATAAACGGTTCCAAACGGTTTGGAATTTTTTTTAAAAGTCGAACCGGACCGGACCAAACCGTATATAAACGGTCCGGTTCCAAATAAATCTACAAAAATTATTTTAGGAACCGAACCGAACCGCTAAATTCCGGTTCGGTTCCTCCGGTTCCTAATGGAACCGGACCAAATTAACATCCCTAATAAAGATCCACAACTCCATGAGGATATACTTCGGCTACTACGAACGGCCCTGTCCATCTTGAACATAGCTTACCTGCGAAGAGTTTCAAACGCGATTGAAAGAGAAGTACCTTATAAGCTACCTTGAAGTCTTTCCGGAGAATGTTTCGGTCATGTCATGCCTTAGTCTTTTCTTTGTATGCAGTGGCATGGTCATATGCATCTAATCTCAACTCCTCCAACTCTTGCAACTGGAGTTTCCGAATTCTCCCACTTCCTCTATGTTCATCTTGCACTTCTTTACAGCCCACCAAGCTTTGTGTTCTAGCTTCACCGGGAGGTGGCACGTTTTCCCAAACACGAGCCTGAACGGAGACATCCCTATCAGATTTTTATGGGCTGTCCGATATGCCCATAGCGCGTCGTTTAGCCTTGCACTCCAATCCTTCCTTCCGGGAGAGACCGTCTTTTCAAGGATGGCCTTTATTTCCCGGTTGGATACCTCAGCTTGGCCGTTTGTTTGTGGATGATAAGTTGTTGATACTCGTTGGTGGACGTGGTACTTCTTAAGGAGAGCCGTGATCGTCTTGTTGCAGAAATGGGTACCCCTATCACTGATTAAGGCTTTCGGAATTCCAAATCTTGCAAAGATATTTTTCTTAAGAAAAGCTGCAACCACTTTTGAATCATCAGTTTTGGTGGTCTTTGCTTCCACCCACTTGGAAACATAGTCCACCGCAAGTAAAATATATGTGTGCCCGAATGAATTAGGAAAAGGTCCCATGAAATCAATTCACCAAACATCAAATATTTCGCAAAATATAAGAGACGATTGGGGCATTTTATGCCTCCTTGAAATGTTTCCTACCCTTTGGCATCTATCACACACTTTGCAAAACGCAAAAGCGTCTCTAAAAGTGTGTGGCCAAAAGAAACCGGCATCCAAAACTTTCCTTGCAGTTTTGTTTGCCCCAAAGTGCCCCCCACATGCTTCAGAATGACAGAAGGTTATGACAGATTGTACCTCATTATCCGGAATGCAACGGCGAATTACTTGGTCACTACAATGTTTCCAAAGGTACGGATCGTCCCATACGTAATGTCGAGCTTCAGCCTTCACCTTCCCTCGTTGTGCCTTGGTGAAGTCTGTAGGATACTCATTCCTGACCATAAAATTCACAATGTCAGCAAACCAAGGTTTATAAGACTGGAGCTTGAGACAAACCTCTGTCGACAATTCCGTAGGGGCACCTAAACTGAGCCGCAGGGGCGGGACGTGTCAGGCGCGGGGGCGGTTACACAACAGAGAGTTGTGTAAAATGTATCGTTTGGAAAACTTCCAGCTATCTCCTTTTCTTTTCCTGGATCCTCCTCTTCCTTGACTAGCCTGCTCAAATGATCGGCCACCAGGTTCTCAACCCCCTTCTTGTCCCGTATCTCTAGGTTGAACTCACTTAGAAGGAGCACCCACTGGATCAATCACGGCTTTGCTTCCTTCTTAGCCATGAGGTACCTAAGAGCTGCATGGTCAGTGAAGATAATTACCTTTACCCCGAGTAGGTACTGTCTGAATTTTTCAAGGGCAAAAACCACCGCTAACATCTCTTTCTCGGTGGTAGAGTAATTTCTTTGTGCTCCATTGAGTGTCATAGACGCATAATGGATCACATGTGAAGCGCGCCCATCTTTCTGTCCTAAGACATCTCCAACAGCGTAATTACTGCCGTCACACATGATTTCGAAGGGTTTCTCCCAATCCGGAGAACGGATGATTGGTGCGCTGGTGAGGCATGCCTTCAAAGTGTCGAAAGCTTTCTTGCAACTCTCATCCACTATGAGGTGGCGTCTTTCTTAAGCAATTCGCATAAGGGTGCTGAGATCTTTGAAAAGTCCTTTATGAACCGTCGGTAGAAACCTGCATGACCAAGAAAAGATCGGATTTCCCGAACATTAGTAGGATAAGGTAAACTTTGAATTACATAAACTTTTGCCCTATCTACCTCTATCCCTTTGGAGGATATTACATGTCCTAGCACAATTCCTTTTCTACCATGAAATGGCATTTTTCCGAATTAAGAACTAGATTGATTTCAACACATTTTTCAAGAACAAGTTTTAAATGTCTTAAGCATGCATCAAAACTGTGTCCATGGACGGTAAAGTCATCCATGAAGACTTCAATGAAATTTTCTACGTATTCGGAGAAAATACTTATCATGCACCGTTGGAAGATGCCGGGTGTGTTGCAAAGTCTAAATGGCATTCTGCGGTACGCAAAAGTGCCAAATGGGCAAGTGAACGTTGTCTTTTCTTGATCTTCCGGCGCAATGGTTATTTGGAAGTAGCCCGAATATCCATCAAGGAAGCAGTAGTACGGATGACCTGCAAGACGTTCCAAAATTTGGTCAATAAAAGGTAATGGAAAATGGTCCTTTCGTGTTACCTTGTTGAGCTTGCGGTAATCAATGCAAACTCTCCATCCGGTTTGCGTTTTACTTGGGACCATTTCTCAATGTTGATTTTCCACCATGGTAATACCTCCTTTCTTTGGAACCACTTGAGTGGGCTAACCCAAGTGCTATCCGAAATAGGCAAGATCATATCCGCTTGGAGGAGCTTCAACACTTCCTTCTTGACCACATCCATCATCGGCTGGTTCAACCGTCGTTGAGGTTGCCTAGAGGGCTTGGCTTCCTCCTCAAGTAAGATCCTATGCATGCAAGTTGACGGACTTATCCCTTTGATGTCCGCAATGGTCCATCCAAGGGCCGTTTTGTGTTCTTTCAACACTCTCACCAACTTGTCTTCTTGACCGGTGGTCAACTTGTTGGAGATGATCACCGGCAAGGTATTGTTATCTCCAAGGAAAACATACCTGAGGTGGGATGGAAGATCCTTCAATTCTATTTCCGGTGTCTACACTATAGATGGAACAAGCTTCTCGCTTGGGGTTAGTAAAGTGGGCCCAATGGCCAAATTGGAGATAGGTAGCCTTTTATGCCCATCTAATTGGGCTAGTACCTCTTTCATGTTGGATGTTAATACATATTCTGATTTGAAATTATCAATGTCATGCTCAATTACATTTTTCAACTCATCAATATCAGAATTATCAAACACATCTTGCACAAAAGGTTCAACAATGTCAATAACACATAAAGAGTGATCATCACTAGGAAATTTCATTGCATCATAGATGTCAAATTCCACTACTTCACCATCAAAATCCATGGTTATTTTGCCACTAACATAATCGATTTTAGTCCTAGCAATTTTTAAAAATGGTCTACCTAACAATATGGGTGCAGCATGCGAATCATTTTCCATTTCCATTACGAAGAAATCAGCAGGAAAAATTAGGTTGTCTACCATTACTAATACATCTTCAATTATCCCTTTCGGGTACACATTAGATCTATAAGTAAGTTGTACTACAATCCTAGTTTCCGTTAATGGCCCAAGGCCAAGTGATTTGTAAATAGAATATGGCAAAACATTTATAGAAGCACCAAGATCAAGCATGACTTTGTCAAAACGGGTTTCCCCTATAACGCAAGGAATGCTTACCATGCCCGGATCGCTGCACTTCTTGGGCATTCTCCGTTGGAAAACGGCCCACACATGCTCACTTACTTGCACTTTTAGTTTCCCCTTCAGAATCTGATTCCTTTTGATAGTGCAAAGTTCCTTCAAGAAACGAGCATATTTAGGAATACTCTTCACCAACTTAAGGAGGGGAATGTTTACCTTGCATTTGGAAAAGGTCTCGAAGAGATCCTTGTCCTCGATGATTCTTCTCTCTTTTAGAGCCTCGGGAAAAGGGGCTGGTGGTTTCTCAGAGTACAATGGCGGAAACTTAGGCCGGACGTAAGGATCCATCTCAGCATAACTCTTTGTCGAGTTTTCCGCAGGGGCGTCAGTGATCAGACGCAGGGGCGGCTCAGGGGATGTCACCGCGGGGGCAGGGACATCTAGCCGCAGGGGCGGCGTCTACTCAGAGCTGGACGCAGTTGCAGCCGGAGGGCCGGCTATGGGTGCGGTTGACTCGTCAGAGGGTTTGCCTTGTGGTTCTTTTGCTGGTTTCTGTTGGATTTGCTTCCCACTCCTTAATGTTAGGGCACTAACATTCTCCTTGGGGTTTATGACCATCTGGGAGGGCAATCCTCCGGAAAACCTAGCTTCGGTCCTTGATATGGCTCCTGCCATTTGCTCAACCTATTTTTCAAGGTTCTTGATGATGGATTTTGTTGTTTGGACATGAGTAGCAAAGTGTTTAGTCAAAACCTGCAACATATCCTCAGTTGATTGATACTTACCTTGTCGGGGCTGTTGTTGTTGGTTTTGTTGATCCCCCAACGGAAATTCTATTGGTCACGCCAATTTGGCATGAAATTCTGCGCATAAGGATCGTTCCTAGGCCTTTGTTGTTGTGGTTGTCCATAACTCATCGCATTTACCTCAGCATCGTCATCCTGAACTTGTGGACACATGTCCTTTGGATGATATGGGTCAGCACACACTCCACAAGCTTTGAGTTGCTGTGGGGTTCCCATAAGTGTTAATCTCTTCACCATCTCCTTCAATTCTGCAAGCTCCGTGGAGATCTCACTCTTTCCAGCATTCACAGCATGAACTCCCCTCTTGGACGGGGTCCTTCCAAAGTTCCGGATTCCTTCTGCTAGTTCCTGTATCTTTTCCAAAGCAAGGTCAGGAGTAGAGTTAAGAATGTTACCTCCACAAGCCACATCAACGATCCTCCTTTCATTATCGAGCAAGCCATTGTACAAGTACAAGACTAGATCTTGAGTCAAATATCCGTGGAAAGGACAACTGGATCGGAGGCGTGCGAATCTTTCAAAGTACTCATAAAGAGTCTCATCCGCCTCTTACTCGATGTTGCTTATAGCTTTCCTCAAGCTAGTGGCCTTCTTGGCTGGGAAGTATTTCTCCAAAAACGTCTTGTGAAGGTTCTCCCAAGTGTCGATGCTCCCGGATGGAAGGTGGTAATACCAATCATCCGCGACATCCTTGAGTGTGAAACCGAATGCCCTCATTTTGATTTGTTCTTCGGTGATGTTGGCCGGCTTCATGCTCATACACACGGTAAGAAACTTCCCAAGGTGCTTGATGGGGTCCTCACCACTTAATCCATGGAAAGATGGGAGCAAGTGAATGAGACCCGGCTTGAGCTCGAAATTGATTCCTTCCCCTAATGCCGGTATAGTAACCGCAAGAGGGTTCTGAGCCAAGGTAGGCTGCGTGAGTTGGCGAAGTGTACGGTCAGCCATCTCTTGTTGAAGTTGTTGTTGTCTTCGTTGCCGGATGTGCGTCCTCTCAATTTTTGGATCAAAGGAAGCAAGATCGGGGTAAGTAGCACGGGTTTGAACCATAAAAATGGTTCAAACCAATAATCAATTATAACAAAATAAAAATACTAAACTCCCCGGCAACGGCGCCAAAATTTGACTAGGGGTATTTCTATGGTCGTCTATACCCTATCAAAAATAAATCCCGACTTAACACTTAAACAAGTATAGTGGTTAAGTAAGGGTTGAACCCAAGAAAGTTAAGGTATTTTTATTAAACTTAATTATTGATTATAGAAACAAGTAACAAAGGGGGGTTTTGGTTGAATTGACGCACACAAAACTTATAAAAACAAGTGACACAAAAGTAAGACAAGGATGAATGAATCTACACTAGGTAGATTCTTAGCATGCAAATGCTACTTTGGTGAGTTCCTTTTACAAGTTTTAAGTAATCTCCCGTCTTGATCATATATATGTGTTGAGCCAACCGGCATCGACACAACTTAACAGGTTAGTGTTCCGTAAACCTACAAGAACAATTAACAAGTTAGCTTTCAAATAAAGACTAAGGGATATAAAGAATAGATTAAAACCGTTAACCGTATCTTTATATTTGTGTTCCTTTCTTTAAGCAATTACAACCCGTTATTAGTTAAAGTTTACTACTAGATTAAAGACCCGAACCCGGAGTAAAGCTTTAATCAAACATGCAATTAGACAATAAATATCAAGGAAACACAAAGCATTACTGAGGGAAAACTTATATTAAAGATAACTTACAACCAAAGTAACAATGCAGCTTCAAACCAACCCAATGTAGCAAGGGAATTAGCAACTCAATACAATGGAAATGATGAGAAAATTGGATTCTAAAATGGATTAACAAGTTGATAAGTGGATAATCATGCAATCAGCCAAAGACTATTTATACTAAAAATGAAACTAAATAGGAGTAAATGGCCGGCCCAAAACAGCCACCTTTAATGCCATGAAGGTGGTGTAAACAGCCGGAGTAAAGCTTCTGTCGTTGAACCGCAGGGGCGGTTTGGGCAAAATCGCTTGAACTTCTTCATGACCGCAGGGGCGGCCAGGCCATTCCACAGGGGCGGATCTTTAATGCTCTTCAAACATCTGACTCATCAACTTCCTGTCGTTTTTTATGCCAAGACGCAGGGGCGTCCTAGTGTTAACGTGGGGGCGGTGACACTGACTCTTCACCTTCTGAGCGTCGTAAGGTGAGGCGCAGGAAGAGGCGCCAAGGGCGCTGGCTTTGCTTCTTCAGGACAGGTCACTGCAGGGGCGCCAAGGAGTGGCGCAGGGGCGGTGACACTCTTTGTGGCTGGCGAAGGCACAAGGAGCGCTCCGGAGTGTGTTGTCACCCGCTGGGGCGGTGACACTTCTCCGCGGGGGCGGTGAGGCAACAGAAGCTTTGCTTCGTGAACGATCTTCACTCCTAAGTGCTTATAACTCCTTCTTTATCTTCTTTTATTCTTCTTCTTCTGGACCAAGGAGTTAGTAGCATAAACCGACACAAATGTAATAAAAAAGACTCTAAAAACTAACCTAAATGATAGTGATTCCATCACCTATTATCCCTGTGTTCGACCTTGGAATTCTTGCTTTTATTACAATCGATCCGTACACTGCGGGTTCACTATTTGCAATTATTCTTGGTATAAGTATTAAAGCTTGCACACACCTTTTGGAGCGAACAAGTTTTTGGCGCCGTTGCTGGGGACTTGGTCAAGACCAAGTTCGGTTTCGGTTGTCTTTCGGGGCTATTGCCCTTGTTACTACTAACCACTTTACTTTTGTGTTTTCGCAGGATCTTTCCTTAGGTTTATGCGAAGAACTCGTGCTGGAAAGGAAATCGTTCCTTACGATCCTGAACCAGAAAAGACATACAAAAGAAGATTGAAAGAAGTTAAGATGGCCGATCAAGACAATCGCGATCTTGAAGCCGAATTGAAGGAGGCATTGGAACAACTACGCCTCAATAAAGAAGAACTACAGCGAGAGAAAGATGAGACTCGGGTAAGAACTGAAGGAATTAAAGTTGATATGACCGCTCTAAGGGCTCAGTTTCTACCTCGACCGTTCCCAGATGTTCGACCGAGGCAAGACCCATTCCCAGTTGCCCCGGCCGAGATACAACCACCACCTCGGATTCCAGTGTGAGATGTTCTTTTTGTTGGAGCTCCACAAACCCTAGGACAGAGGATGGACCCCAATCAGCAAGTCAGGCGTCCATGAGTCAACCTAGGTGATCCAACTGAGCATGATTATGAACTTAGACCTCAAGTTCTAACCATGATTCGACAATGTCAATTTGGAGGTTTGGAGAGAGAATCTCCACATCAACATTTGCAAAACTACGAGATTCTGATGGAGACTTTGAGACCATCAAGAGTGGAGAATAACAACTACAATTTGAGGCCTTTCTACTTCTCTTTGAAAGACAAGGCGCTTGTTTGGTATTAATCTCTTCCGGCTGGAAAAATCAACACTTGGTAAGAGATGACGACAGAGTTTTTACTAAGTTATTTCCCCCTTCTAAGACCGCTGAATTGAGGGGCAAGATCAATGCTTTTATTATGAAAGATAAAGAAAGTTTATCCAATTAACATCAAGGTTTTGGCAGCAGGTACATGCCGCCCTAGGTACGAGTTACAGTTCACGACTTCTTATCATCCTCAAACCGATGGTCAGTCCGAGCGGACCATTCAGACTTTGGAGGACATGTTGAGAGCATGCGTGTTAGATTGGGGACAAGTGTGGCCAGATCACCTCTCCTTAGTGGAATTTTCGTATAACAACAATTGGTACGCATCGATCAGGATGGCTCCTTATGAGGCTTTTGATAGCATGTATTATTGTCTATATTTTGGGATTGGTTTAGAGGTTTATCTTCCAAAATCTGCATGTATGGATGTATATTCTTTTATTATATTGTTGTTTTGTCTACCTTTGTTGGAATCGAGGTCTACACCAAGTTTCGTTGTAATTGTAGGGAAAATGGCACGTTTTTTTACGGAAATGGAGCTATGGAAGCTAAGGAGTCATTGGAGTTACATTACGGAGCATTAAGGAGTTATGAGAAGAGCTCAGGAAGCATGGAAATGATTTAGAAGATTGATTTTAAGACAAGATTAGAGAAATTTACACTCAGTTGAGATTCATCTCGGTCAGCTACAGTGTCACCTCGACCAAGGTGATCTTGAGGAGCGTCTGGACCGAGGCAAACACCTCACCGCTGACAAGATCTGTATTTTTGGCTGAGATCTTCTAATTTTGGAAAGTTAATATCACATATTTTTTGCTGGATTTCTGGAAGGAAGATATCTTTTCGGCTGATATATTTTGGAAGATATGGAGATATATTTAAGGAAATGATTTTTTTAAGATATTTTATCTTTGCAAGATAATTCTCCTATATAAATGAACTGATTTTCTGGAATTCAGCATCCTCGCATCTTCGGATCAACGGATCTTTGGATCATAGTGTTTTAAAGGAAGTTTTGAAGGAAGGTTGAAGATCAAGGAAGGAAGGAAGGAATCTAGTTGAAGTTGGCTTTGAAGGAAGTTTGTAAGATTTTCTTAGTTTGTTTTGATTGTTGTCTTTTCTAATTGTGATTGAGGAACGTTGATTGTTTGTTTGTTTGATTCAGTTATTGAGACCTTTGTGTTAAGGTTTTCTTGCTTGATTATTGATTCTTTTCTTATGTATTTGATTATTGTTATCATGATGATTGTTGGCTAAGTTCATTAAGCGATTCTAGGGTGATTGACTTAAAGTTGTGGGAAAGACGATAATAGAATGATCTTAATCCCAGCGGACCCTGAAAGCTCGAGCCTTTACCTTAACCGACGAACACCTCGGTCAGTCATTGAACATCTCGGCCAAGATGGAATATAACTGAACGAGGTGAGACCTTTCCTGAATCCATATCTGAGTTAAAGTTCCAGATTGCCAAATCCTATCCTTGTTATACCTTTATTGGTTCAACGCAAGCCTAAGATGAGACTTACTTGGTGATTCCTTTGCTTGTTTACCCAAGATAATAAGTGTTAGGTAATAAAGGATTATCCTTTATTAGGGTTTGAGTGTGCCTTCATCCCATCTTTGAGAGTTAGCCTGAGACTTACCCGGTAAAGGTTAGTTCTATTCCCTTGGGTGGTGTGTTGGTTTGAGATTATAGTTCCTTTCCTTAGTACCTTGAGACTTACCCGGTAAGAGGACCTTTGTTTTGGGATTGTGAGTAGTGAGACTTACCCGGTGATCCTCATCTTAGAAACACCTTCCCTTTGTAAACCTCAGCTTTGTCCACGTTATCTTTTGAGATCTTGAGTCGGAACCACAACTGGATGGTTTAATCTCTAGAATCCGCATTTCTCTTTATCTGATTATACCATATTTGACATCTTTGCTTTATTGCATGTTTGTTATTGACAACCTGAACTACCGAGCTTTGTTTCACCATAGTCCTTGTGTTCGACCTTGGAATTCTTGCTTTTATTACAATCGATCCGTACACTACGGATTCGCTATTTTCCATTATTCTTGGTATAAATATTAAAGCTTTCACACACCTTTTGGAGCGAACATCTTTATACGGACAGAGATGTCGTACACCTTTGTGTTGGGATAATCCGATTAGTGTTAGCAGTGTAGCACCCGAGCATATTCAGGATGATATGGCTCGAGTAGCAGTGATCCGTGAGCGGGTGTTAGCAGCACAGAGTCGACAGAAGTCTTATGCGGATAAGAGGCGTAGACCTCTAGAGTTCAGAGTTGGAGCTTAGGTTTGGTTGAGAGTATCCCCGACATGAGGCGTCAGAAGTTTCGGTGTCAAGGGAAAGTTGAGTCCCATATACGTCGGACCGTTCGAGATTCTTGAGCGAGTTGGAGAGGCAGGATACCGTTTGGCTTTGCCACCTAGACTCGAGGGTGTTCACCCCGTCTTCCATGTGTCTCAGTTTCGGAAGTTCATACCGGACCCGAGACACACCATCAGTCACGAGGATCTAGTAATCCAGCCAGACCACACGTTTGTTGAGCACCCGGTGGCTGTTTAAGAGCGTAGTACGAGACGCTTGCGTTCGAAGGACATACCGATGATGAAGATTCAGTGGTCGATGCGAGGAGCTGATGAGATGACTTGGGAGATAGAGGATAGTATCCAAAGAAACTATCCGGAGTTTTACGATGGGTTAGATGCACCTTGGGCGTAGTTGTTGTGCTTCGGTTTTTCCATGTTGAGTTGGACGTACCTTCAGCGGAGATGTCGGAGTTTTAGTTTGGTTGTTGTGTGGTGCACGCTTTTGTGACGTTTTGATTTATGTGCCCCGAGTGGGGATAGATGAGTTATGTTCAACGGTTCGCGTTGTTTGTATTCTTTCGGGATGTTGCAAGTTTCGGGACGAAACTTCTTTTTGGGGGGATCTGATGTAAAGCCCCGTCTACGGGTTGTTTTATCTTCGTCTTCTCCTATCTTATTCCATCCATGGGATTTTGGCTCGTTTTCCTTCTATCCTTCTAACCCTAGACGTCCTTTCCTTCTATCTTTCCAACCGCCTCTTTATATTCCCGTCTTTCATCCTTTTTCCCATTTCTGCATACATTTCTTCAAACCCTTGAAGCTGTTCACCTAGCTTCCTGCGACCTTGCTGAACGTGTAAGTTCATCTCTTATGTTTCTTCATCACGTTCATGTTGTTACTGCATGCCTTTCTCTTATGTTTCGCTTTTTCCCTTCGTTCTTCCTTTTCTTCTTCTCCAAGGGTCAAGATCGAGTCTTGATCCTTATTGTTGGTTTCGTTGTTGACGAGTTGATGGTCACATGCTCCCTTGGTTGAGTGTTGAAGAGTTGAAGCGAAGGATCGAGCTTTTGATCCCTTGCTGGGAAGTTTCTATCGAGAGAACCCTCAACAGTGCCTTCTGTCACGCAGCCGCCCCCGCGCCTCTGCAGTGCCGCCCCGTGGTCGTCCGTCCCTGCGCCTCTATCTGGACGCCCCTGCGGTTCTTCTATAGTAACTTCCGTCTTTGGTGAGTTGCTTCCTTCCTTGCTTCCTTTGCCCTTTCCTTATGTTAGATCATGCTAGGCTGGACCTAGATGATTGGTAGGAATATTAGTTAGTGGCTTGTTGATTCCTTTGAGTGGTTTACATCTTTGACCTCTGTTGTTGATGACGTTCCTTGAGAACCTTGAGACTAGGAATCCTTCTCCTAGCATGTTGAGATCTTTAGCAATCATTGAGACTAGAAGTAGTGAACTTCTAGCACGCTACAGTAGATCTATTAGAGATCATTGAGACTAGAAGCATGTAGGCTTCTAGCATTGGTTCAGTTTATGATTCCCGATGCCTTGTTTGAGCAGGCATCTATCCTTTCCTTCAAGAAGTTGAGCAGTAGCGGTTTTCTGAGTTTACCTTCGAGTGAGGTAAGTCCCTTGGACTTACTTAGTTTCATTTCGCGTATTGGTTTGAGTGTTTTGGTTTGTTTGTGTTGTTTATCATGTTATAACGGATAACCGGAATAGGATTCACCCTATATACCTAGCTGGCCCAAGTGTATTATAACCGAGCGGTGACCACATGTCTAGTTCTTCAGGAGACTAGAATGTGCTCTTGCAACCCAGACCCGCAGGTAACGGATAGTACTGATCTATTCCTGTTGGTAGACGGAAGCGGAGGCGAGATCATAGTGATTCTCGTGTGACAAAAGAAGTTGAATTAGTAATGAGTAACTTAATGAAAGATAATAACCGGTTGAGTGCTATCATGTTATATGTTTACTTTAATTATCTTACGTGTGTTTGTGTCTTTACGTTCTTGTTGATATCTAGAATGTTAGCTAACGGTTTATACCGTCGTTGTAGATGTTCCGCAGGTTCAGGATGCTGCTGAGTGATCCGGATGGTGTGGTCAGCTGGGGTTCCCGTACATTATAGGACGGGATCGGGTTTATATTTATGTTGTTGCTTTCCCTTTTGTTTTGAACTCGGCTGCGAGTCTTTTATGTTTTCCTTTGTTTAAACCTTCGGTTTTATTTTGAGTTTTGATTTTCATTCGTTTGTGCCTTTTTGTAAGATCTGTTTGTCGTTGCTACTTTGAGGGTCGGAACCCATTGTGAGGTCCTAGCCCGTAACGCTTCGAGTTTCCAGAACTTGGAATGTTACAGATATAAGAGACGTCAACATCACAAGATCAATGTTAATGTATGAATATATCTAACAAATAGTTAAATGCATACGTAAAAGATCAATTTAATAGCATTTGAACAAAAATTATAGAATCTCGTTTGCGTCAACAAAAAATAGGAAGCAATTCAATATTAATGAAGCTATTATACTCTTATCAAAACCACAATAATAATTCAATACAATAATTTTAGTAGCATATGTAACCGTTACACAATAAATTTATACTAGAATCACGTTGACATGCCCTTTATGTTGAACCAACATAAATTATTATTTGAATATAACCGATAGTTTTCAATTAAAGACGGTTAGTATCGCATGCTTCACTACACACACAATGACGATTGAAGATAAATCCCTTACATCGACCTCCAGAGAACCCTTCTACAATGCATGCATTCTCACATTGACTACGTAAGAAGCAAAATCCATTAAAATCCTCGCTTCGAGTTTCACACATCTTTTGCTCAATTGCCTCTCCTATTATCATTCCAAATTTCAACAAACAAAATAAAATCAATTATATCCTCCAATATGAACTATACAAATCAACAAATATATACTACAAACCACATTTATACTTGTTTAGCTGTAGTTTATTGGAGATTATTTTAACTTATTTTTAGTAGGTTATAATTTTTAAGTGTTTAATTATAGTTTATTAAAATAATTTAGGTGGTTTATTTGAGCTCACAAATCTCAAAATATAACCTTCACTCCCAAGACTATATTAGTATACGTATTTTTTTTTGGAGAAAAAAAAACACAACTAAACATCAAATAACATTTAACCTTATTTAAATTAAATATCCAAATATAAACTATAACCTCAAATAAGCTCGTATAAATTAAAAATTCAAAAATAAACATATCTACAACTAAACACTGGCTGGTCTTTCATATCGTTATAACTTTAAAAAATAAATTAATTTGTTTAAAGTACAGTAATAGAGGGTATGATTTGATATTTTTATCACCTGTTGTCAAGAGAAGCACCAATATAACGAAGATGGTACAAAAAAGTGATTGCTTCGAGCTTGTAGAACTCATGATGAATTGTATAACTATGAGGATAATGTATTTGTTTAGTTTTTGGCTCCTTGTTTGTCACACACAACAACATGAGCTTATATAGGGTCTTCATGATACATGAGGATCCTCTATATAAGTAATAAATTTATTACTTGATCGTATTCGTTTAATATTTATAAAATATTCATAAAACCATTTTAACAAATGAAGTATAGAAAATCAAGTGATACATGCATTACTTGTTATATGCGATCTCTTTCCATTCACGGCTTCGTATCATAATTGTGATATTTTATACAACTATACAAATAAAGAAACATTTTGGAAATTACTGTATCCCAATATTGAATCGGGAGAAATGATAAGTAATTAGAAATATGAAAGTACATACGTTAATAAACATGCACTTTTTTCTATTTTTAAAAGTGTAAATTTTGTTAAAAAGGGTATTTCTAGATTTTTTTCCTTTTTAGTTCACATATATTCACATATTTATATTTTGTATGCTTGTCATTTTTTACAATAATCCGTCCCGGGACCAAATGACGCGGAGGGCACACGTTCGGTGAACCACACATACATGCACACGGGGTTCCATCCTAAAATCAATTGACAATAGGAGGAGTAGCCCGGATGCTTATATGGTAGGTTCACTTGATTGCGTGTTATAGATGTGAGACTTTTTCCCTACATCTCAACACTCTCCCTCAAGTGTTAACTACCTGAACTAGTTAATACTTGACACATTTTTCTTTCTCAGGTCGAGCATCTCATTCTCTTTTGAAACAATTTGGTTTACTAAAGGTTGGGGTATATTTACTTAATTGAAACATTAAAAAGCCTAGTTACTAATCTAGTTTCTCAAAAAGGCCTAGTTACCAAAATTGCACTTCTCTTTTTAGCTTGCCCACAATTTCTTTTTTTTTCTTTCGACGGGTTTCGCATCTCATTCTCTTTTAGCTAAAGCCCGAATTCAGGTTACTGGACCTGGATCGGACCTGCTCTAATACCATGTTACTTTTTCTTATATCCGTCTCGGGACCAAATGACGCGGAGGGCACACGTCCGGTGAACCACACATACAAGCACACGGGGTTCCATCCTAAAATCAATTGGCAATAGGAGGAGTAGTCCGGATGCTTATATGGTAGGTTCACTTGATTGCGTGTTATCGATGTGGGACTTTTTCCCTACATCCCAACATAAGAGAGTTGAAGTGAAATTTAACTTGTTTGAACATTATATGAAACTACCATGTAAAGGGTTTTTTTTATCAAATGCTACAATACTTGATTATATGCTCTCTCTCTCTCTCTCTTTTTATGAAGGTATGTAAAACTTCCTAGACATGTTTAGCTTCACTTGCTCTATTCATAACTAAAGAGGTGAAATAATACATCGGAAGAAGAAAGCAAGATTGAAGTATTGGGTTGTGAGTCCACAAATACACAAGATATAAAAGCGTTATTATATTAATAACGCTTCTCATGGTGTTGTGCATCAACAAAAGGAAGAAAAATGTTATATTATTAATACCTAATGTACCATTTGAAGCAAGCTTGAGAAAAGCATTGGTTTGCAAAGCACGTGGTGCTACATTGAAAAAAGTAACTTAGGTAATGTGTTCAAGTTGAAGAAACAAGGCTATACAAAAAAAGAAGACGACCGAAAAAAGACGGGTCGAGCGACAAATCGGCTAACTTGTGGGTATCAATCGAACGGCCGAGAGCAGAATTGTAAAACCCCTAGTACCTTAGTGACCCCGCGGCCGCGCCTCGGCTTAGCCGTAGGTACGGCGCCACCCCCGCGGTCTAGATTTTCCGCCCCCGCGGTTGTGAAGGGTGGGCGCCATCATTTTTTACTGCCTTTTTCCGTTGCTTCTCTTTTAAGTTTCCTTCTTTCTCTTTTGGATGAGGGTTTTTGCCTTCATTCCAGACTTTTTCCTTCTCTTGCTTCCCTCACGTTCTTCCTTCTCTTCTCTTGGTTCCTTTCTCCTGGTTCTTCTTTGGACACTTTCATAAGCTTGGAAGAGAGTTTGATGATGTTGGTGATGAGGATGAATGTGTGTTGTGTTGTGGATCTGTAGCTGAGTGTGTGAGGTGTTGTTTCCCTTTCCGGATTCTACAGTGGTAAGCTTCCTTCTTTCTTTCCATCTTTCTTTTCCTTTCCTTTCCCTCTTCTTCTTTTGGTTGAATCTCACAAGACTGATCTTGTATTTGGCATCTCCTAGATGTCTATATATTTTCCATCTTTCCTTTCCTTTCCTTTCTGCACTGACACTGCCTCTGCGCCTGATTTTGGCCGCCCCTGTGGTGATGAGCTTGTCACCTCCCCTGGGGCTCTGTCCGACGTTGTCGCGTCTTGTCACCGCCCCCACACCCCTTCATTCCCGCGGGTGCGCCTTCTTCTAGGACATACCAAGTATTGGTATGATGTCTCTTTTCCTTATGATTATGGGTTGGTTTAAGAGCACGCTAGGTTACTATGTAATGAAATTGATGATATCGTAATGATGTATGCCCTGATGAGGCTTTTGAGGTTTAGTATGCTATTCGAGGTTATTACGATGTTTATGATACGCATGGATCCTTTGGGTCAAGGTGTGATCCTTTTAGTTGATGATTTGAGAATTGATATATTTATATGCCTTGTTATCAAGCAGTGGTCATTCCTACGGGAATTGGAGAGTTGATCGTGGTTGAGGTTATATTGTGATTCAAGTAAGTTCGTAAGACTTACTTAGTTGCATTCCCATATTGGATGTATGCATGAGTGGTGATTTTTATGTGCTTTATATAGCATGCGATACTGATTATACTGACGTATGATTGTCCCCTTTGAAGCGGGCGGTGATAACCTCTTTCATTTCTCATAAGGGAGTCTGAGAGGTTCTTTGAGGTCAGGCCAAACCTGGTATAAGGGAAGGGTACTGCTCCCATTGAAACACGACCCGACTCAGCCGAATGTGCTCTCTGTGTGTAACACCCCGAATCCACGGGACTCGGAGTGTCACATTGGGATAGGATCTCACAGTGGATCCTGACCCTACCCTGACAACAAGTTCACTGGACCTTACAACATGGCACTGACAGATATAAAACGAATACATAAAGTTGTATAAAATTGTACAACCAAAAGGTAAACAACGTCATAGCCGATTGTCAAAACATAATCCTCACACAAGAGGTATATCAAACATCATCCTCATGTAGGAGGGAAACATAACAACCCAAAAACCAACCACCTAATGTACGAGAGTCCTCGGCCTGTCACCTTGCTAGATCACTCAGCAACACGCCTATCCTGCAAGGCATCTACAACATGGTATGAAACCATTAGCTAACCATACATATATAAGGTAATGCATAAGCACAAGCACAATCATGAAAGATAAACACATCAGCATGCTATCACACATTTACCCATTTATTATCTTTATATAATGGTCATTCACTCAAATCGTATATATATAGATAGATGAAACTATGTGACACGAGGACCGTATCATCCTCGCCTCTGAGCCTGACAACCAGCTATAATAGTATCGGTCACACAACCGGTGTACCCTATGAGAGTGGATTGCGCCCTTCCTCTAGACCAGTCTGGCCTGACGTCAGAGAACCTCCCAGACTCCACGACGGGATGAAAGGGAAAGGTTATCACAACCATGCAACGGGGCAATCAATAAAACATAGGTCGGTATAAACGACATCTCATGCTATCATAGCAAACATATAACGCACATACCACTCATGCAAGCACTCAATATAGGGATGATAGCTAAGTAATTCATATGGACTTACCTAAACCTCGTATAACCTCAACCACGATCAACCTTCAATCCTTAGAGAGGGACACTGCCTAATAATAAGACATAGAAAGATATCAACCTCTATTCATCAAAGGGGTCACACCTAGACCCAAGGGATTCATAGGATCATCCTCAACCTAAACCTCACAACCTATAATCCTCAAGAGCCGTATAAGGCATAACATGATCATACATCATCTAAACACTCTCATCTAGCCCTAGCATGCTACTACACTCTCACACTAGGAAAGGAAGAGGCAATGCCATCCATAAGCAAGCCTAGAAGCAAGACACACCTGCAGAACCAAGAGCAAAGCCTACCTGATGTAGGTGGCCGCAGGGGCGGCTAGGAGGTGGTGCAGGGGCGGCTCACTGCCGGCGTTGGGGCGGCTCAAGACAGGCGCAGGGGCGACTGGTGTGTAGAAGGTGCACCTCCGGCTGTCCTTTGCTTCTTCACTCGATCTTCTTCACTCCTTCTCCATCCAGATGCCATACACATACATATACATACATATATACATCAATTAAATCCAATCAAGGCTGCCATAATATCAACTTGTGGAACCTAAGCTATAGATGAAGAAAAGAAGGAAAGATGCAATAAAGAAAAAAGATAGGAAGAGATGAAGGGAAACCTACCAAGCTGAAGTTATGCAGAGGAAGAACACACTCCACAAGCTCAAGGCTGGCTATCAACAAGCACAACAGCAACAACCATCATCAATCAACCACAAAGCCAAGCTATAAGCTATCAATCTCACACAAACTCAAACAAGGATCAAGAAGAGATCCAAGAGAGGAAGAAGAAGAAGATGAACGTGAGGAAGGAGAAGAAGTTGTAAATGAGGAACCCTCATCAAGAAGGAAAGAGAAAAATCTTATAAAGGGAGGTAAAGGGTAAAGCACGGGTCAAGGGGTCAACAAAGCCGACTGCAGCCACACAGAGCTGCAGGGGCGGCCTTTGGGTCACGCAGGGGTGGTTTAGGCCAATTCTAGGTCCTCAGCACACACTCTCAACAACTCAGCAACTAGGCTCTTTCATCTCACCCCCCTAAAAACAAGTTTCGTCCCGAAATTTGCAAAATCCCAAATCTTCTCGGACCCATAAGCCGAGGTATAACTCTCTCTCTCTCTCTCTCTCTCTCTCTCGAAGGTATCACATCTCCGTTTAAAAGATCACAACCTATATCAATCTATAACCTCAAACGTGAACATGGAGGAATCATCAACTCCAGAAAACAGGGTCATAACGCTACCCAAAGGCGTAGATGAATCACATCTCTCGCCATACCACATCACAAGGCATAGAGGAAGTACATCTCTAGCCAAACCATAATCATATACAACGCATGGAGGAATAACATCTCCAACAAAGCTATGTCCATCAAGGTAGCGTGGAGGAAAGAACCATCTCCAGCTATATCCTAATCACATTCAATGGCGCGGAGGAAATAACCATCTCCAGCCATAAACATAAATCATACTCAGATGGCGTGGAGGAAATAATCATATCCAGCTATAACATAAACTGCGCTAGCACATCAAGATCTACTAAGATCATATATCACATCATAGCTAGCACGAAAATAAACACATCAAGGCATATAAGCCCATAAGCATAATATCCATCATGATAACACTAAGATCTACTCGTGCTCCTACCGATGGATCTGTCTCGACATTGATAGCATGAATTATAGTCTATATTTTGGGGTTTGTTTGGACGTTTTATCTTTCATAATCTGCATGTTTGTATGTACATTATGTGATTTTACTACCATTTCATCTACCTTTGCGAGAATCGAGGTCTACACCTAGTTTCATTGTAATTGCAGGTAATATGGTACGTTTTGCATCAAAAAGGAACAAAAGGAGTCAAGAGTCATTTGGAGCTACATTCAGGAAGCACAACCATGGATTAAGGATTTACTTTGGACCAGTTTTGAGAGATTCCACATTCAGTTATGGGTCACCTCGGTTGACCAGAGATTCATCTCGACCGAGGCGATCCAGAGACGCCGACTCGACCGAGGCGAACACCTAGGACGCGGCGAGAATATTTTATTCTTGGCTGAGATCTTTTAAAATTGGAAAGTGATCTTATATTTTTGGGCTGAGCTTCTAGAAGGAAGGAGATATGCAGAATATATATTTTACCTATATTTATGGGATAATATCTTCTTAAGATTTATTATCTTTGGAGGTTTATTCTTCCTATAAAAAGGGTTGATTTTCTACAATTTCATCATCCCGCTTACAGCTGAAAACCTCGCATAAGACGCAGCAGCCACGTTCCACTCCAATTGGGGAGAGAGTTGAAGAACCTTTTTGAAGGTTGAAGGAAGATTGAAGACTATAGCTTTATAGCTTTTTGGAGGGTTTGTAAGATTGTCTTCAAATCCTTTCCTTGTTGTCTTGTCTTGTTGGATTATTATCCAAAGAACGATTTTTGTGTGATATTTGATTCAGTTATTGAAGTGTTTTCATTAAATTCTTCTTTGTTCAAATATTCACCTTCTTCCCATATATTTAATACTTTCATTATGATGATGAGTGGCTAATTTCTTTGTGTGATTCTAGGGTGATTGACTGAAGGTTGTGGGAAAAACAATGATAGAATAATCTTAGATTCCAGTAGGATCCTGAAAGTTCGAGTCTTTAACCTTAACCCTAAGCATCTCGTTCGGTTGATGAACATCTCGGCCGGGGTGGAATTCTTCTGACCGAGGTGACTTATCCGACCTTAAACTGAGAGTTAAGTGTTAGAGTTTGCCAAATCCTTTTCTTATTACACCTTTCTGATTCAAAGCAAGCTTAGGATGAGACTTACCCGGTAATTCCTTAGTTTGTGTACCAACGATCAAGAGTGTAGGTAATAAAGGCTTGTCCTTTATTGGGGTTTGAGTGTGCTTCCAACCCATCTTTGTGAGTTAGCCTGAGACTTACCCGGTAAAGGTTGATTCTATTCCCTTAGATGGTGTGTTAGTTTGAGGTTATAGTTCTTTATCTTAATTCCTTGAGACTTACCCGGTAATAGGAGTTACGGTTTAGGATTAGTGTGTAGTGAGACTTACCCGGTGATCTACTCCACTATAGTAACACCTTCCCCACGCAAAAATCTCAGCTTTGTCCGCTTATCTATAGATCTTGAGTTGGAACCACAACTAGATGCTTTAATCCCTAGAATTGCATGTTTGCTTTATTTGACATCTTATTCATCTTTGATTGTATTACTTGCTTTTGTGGTTAGCATTAACATTAGCACACCGTATTGGACTTTGTTTCACCAAGTCCCTGTGATCGACCCCTGGAATTTTCTTGCTTTTACTACAATTGACCCGTACACTGCGGGTTCGCATCCTTGTTTTAAGCTTAAGTCTAGGGTTATAAATTTAAAGCTTGCACACACCGTTTGGAGCGAACAAGTTTTTGGCGCCGTTGCCGGGGACTTGGTCTAGACCGAGCCGGTTGCGGTTTGCTTTTCGGGGCACTCGCCCCTGTTGCTACTAACTACTCTTTCTTTGAGTTTTGTAGTTTTCAGGATTTCCGATGACTACATTTGATCCAGCCTGGATAGCAAGGCAAAGTGCTAGGGAGGACCATTATGAATACTTGGAGGAGAAGTACTCCTTCTATTGGTTCAACAACGAATGGGAAAGAGAAGAGGCCATTCAGCGTGAACTTACGATGTGGGATGAACTGAATGTCCCTAAAAAGACTTATGAGCAACCTCTTGAAGACTCTCTCGAATCTAGGTTGGAGAAGTTAATGAAGAAGGTGGCGGAACTCAAGGAAAGCACCCTACCCTATGCTAGGCCGCAAGAGGAGCATAAGGAAGTGTTGCACGTTCCAAGCATTCCCCCAATCGAACCAGAAATTTCTCCTGAAACTTCTGAGGAAGAGGAGGATATGGAAGATTTCGATCTAACTGTTGAGACCTCGGTCAAGGTGGAAGAGATTTCGGCCGAGATGGAAGAAGAATCTGCAAAATTGGAACTGGAAGATGCGGCGAACCTTGGCCAAATCACTGAGACTGTGGTCAAAGTGGAAGAAAGACCAGCGGAACTGAGAGAGATTTCGTGGGTGGATTATCAACCCAACACGAAACTTGTCTCAAGCTTTGGAGAACTTTACAAGGTACATTCTCCTACTTTATTTGAAATCCCTATTAAAATTTCTGAATTTTTCAGGAATGCACCGGAGAGTTGGAGGTCTCTTCCGAAAGAACCTCCTAAGATCAAGATGAAACCTCCCTTGAAACCGTTGGAAGAAGATACTCCTTGGATTATAAGGAGTGGAGTTTGCAAGCACTTCACCGTTAAGGCGATGAAGTGTCTTTTGTTCAAGTATGGGGTCCTTCGCATGCTAAGGACCTTGTACCATCCCCAAGCTATAGAAGGGGAAGCTACTAGGATTCTCGAGAAGCTGTTTTCTCGATCAAGGAAAGGATGGGATGAAAGACTGAGTTATGTCCCATGGACAAAGAGGAAGACCGGTAGGATTCCGGTGAGAACCAAATCGTACAAGCTTGTACGTAGGAAATCCTACCATTTGCCGGTGAAATTAGGAACCGGAACCTTTTTGGAAGAGTTTTATGATGGATGTGATGAGCACTCCATGGTGTTCAAGGTACATTGAGTAATTCTATGGAGAAGGGTCCAGCTAGCGACCTTAAACCAAGCGCTTCTTGGGAGGCAACCCAAGGTATTGCTTTCTTCTCCCTTTTCTAGTTTAGTTTAGATAGTTGCTTTGTTTTTGTTTTCCTCTAGACAACAACCAGGTATTCCAAAAGGAAGGATCACAGTTCAGGAGCTACACTGGAAGAACAAAATTTCGAGAAGTTGAGGAAACGAGCTTTACTGAGATACATCTCGGGTACTGTCAGAACACCTCGACCGAGATGTGCTTCGCCAACCGAGATGGTCTTATCTGGGAGCTGTTTCTTACTTCTTCATGCAATTTAGCTATGTTCGGTGAGTATCCTGTCCTTAGACTTATTCTGACCCACTGGGACAGTGTGTCCCAAGTATGGGGTATGCGGATATGTTATTTGACTATGGATGATTGTATGCTACTTTGATGGATATTTATGATCTTATTATGCTCTATGTGATTATCTGATATTACATGCATACCTACAGGTTATTTGATTGAGAAAAACGTCGAAACCGGAAAAAAAAAAGGTTTTAAAAAAAATTATTTTGACCTCGACCAAGTCAGTCTTGGCCAAACGAGGCATTTCACCTCGGTTGAACCAAGAACACCTCGACCGAGGTGGGTAACAGAAAGTTTTCGAAAACGATTTTTTTTGCTACTTATCTGGATATGATCTCAGTGAAGATCTTGTTTACTGACTGGTTTTAAATCCTTTATGTGTTTGAAATGTTTTATAATATGTTTAAGTTGCTAAATGCTTTGTTTGAAATTATTGGCATGTTTAATACTTTGTTTTTATCCAAATTATGTTGAATTTGAAGGTTGACACCGCAGGTTAAGTTCTCTCACTTTCTTCTTGGAAAGACCAAGGCAATTCATTCTCTTCTTCTTCTTCTTGATCATGCTTAGCCCCTCATATACATTTTGCCTCCCTTTACCTATCCGGGAATTTGGAAGCAAGCAAAGTGGTGAAAGCAAGTTAAAGTTGAGAAGCTGGCTGAAAGTGAAAGTGTTAGAATGCAATTCTAGGTTTGGGGAAGTCAATCATGATGATGAGTAACTCGGCACCATTCACATAGCCGGGTGTTTGTGTCTTGCCAAAGTCGGATTGAGCGATATTCCTAACGGGTCATGGTATGTGCATCAAGGGTTTGATGCATCTCAAGAAATTGATGATTGCGGATTTCCTAGGCTTCGGTTATTGTGCACCTCTGTCCATGCATCCCAAAAAGTAAAGTAAAAGAAAAAGTGTGAAATAAGCAAAGCTTATTGGTGGAAGATGTTGCAAGTCAAAGTGAAAGTGAAGTTCATCCTTTTCCCGGATTCTAGCACCACATTACCTTACATACATCCCTACCCTACACGTTTCTTGACCTTTTCTTTTGGGAAGCCCTTGAGACCTTGAGCTTGTTGATTGACTTAGCGGTTTAAACTGGATTATACATGATTAATTTCGATGATTATGATTTATTATGCATTCTATGATTTTATGCAAAGATGAACAACTTTCCTATATTTATAAAATGTTTTGATCATATTGAGTTTTTAATTTCCAGGAAGTACTCTCTTAGAGTGATCTATGATAGTTTCACACCATAAAATGTTTTTGAAAGACCTTTCACTGATTTTCTTGACTTATAATCCATTCTATCTTGATTTCTATATGAGGAACTTGCTTAGGGACAAGCAAGGGCTAAGTATGGGGTATTTTGATAGCATGAATTATAGTCTATATTTTGGGGTTTGTTTGGACGTTTTACCTTTCATAATCTGCATGTTTGTATGTACATTATGTGATTTTACTACCATTTCATCTACCTTTGCGAGAATCGAGGTCTACACCTAGTTTCATTGTAATTGCAGGTAATATGGTACGTTTTGCATCAAAAAGGAACAAAAGGAGTCAAGAGTCATTTGGAGCTACATTCAGGAAGCACAACCATGGATTAAGGATTTACTTTGGACCAGTTTTGAGAGATTCCACATTCAGTTATGGGTCACCTCGGTTGACCAGAGATTCATCTCGACCGAGGCGATCCAGAGACGCCGACTCGACCGAGGCGAACACCTAGGACGCGGCGAGAATATTTTATTTTTGGGCTGAGCTTCTAGAAGGAAGGAGATATGCAGAATATATATTTTACCTATATTTATGGGATAATATCTTCTTAAGATTTATTATCTTTGGAGGTTTATTCTTCCTATAAAAAGGGTTGATTTTCTACAATTTCATCATCCCGCTTACAGCTGAAAACCTCGCATAAGACGCAGCAGCCACGTTCCACTCCAATTGGGGAGAGAGTTGAAGAACCTTTTTGAAGGTTGAAGGAAGATTGAAGACTATAGCTTTATAGCTTTTTGGAGG
Source organism: Fagopyrum esculentum (assembly GCA_033239045.1). Classification (NCBI taxonomy): domain Eukaryota; kingdom Viridiplantae; phylum Streptophyta; class Magnoliopsida; order Caryophyllales; family Polygonaceae; genus Fagopyrum; species Fagopyrum esculentum. The sequence goes on along the minus strand of BSUD01000002.1, from coordinate 2,135,642 downwards.
GTTTGTAAGATTGTCTTCAAATCCTTTCCTTGTTGTCTTGTCTTGTTGGATTATTATCCAAAGAACGATTTTTGTGTGATATTTGATTCAGTTATTGAAGTGTTTTCATTAAATTCTTCTTTGTTCAAATATTCACCTTCTTCCCATATATTTAATACTTTCATTATGATGATGAGTGGCTAATTTCTTTGTGTGATTCTAGGGTGATTGACTGAAGGTTGTGGGAAAAACAATGATAGAATAATCTTAGATTCCAGTAGGATCCTGAAAGTTCGAGTCTTTAACCTTAACCCTAAGCATCTCGTTCGGTTGATGAACATCTCGGCCGGGGTGGAATTCTTCTGACCGAGGTGACTTATCCGACCTTAAACTGAGAGTTAAGTGTTAGAGTTTGCCAAATCCTATTCTTATTACACCTTTCTGATTCAAAGCAAGCTTAGGATGAGACTTACCCGGTAATTCCTTAGTTTGTGTACCAACGATCAAGAGTGTAGGTAATAAAGGCTTGTCCTTTATTGGGGTTTGAGTGTGCTTCCAACCCATCTTTGTGAGTTAGCCTGAGACTTACCCGGTAAAGGTTGATTCTATTCCCTTAGATGGTGTGTTAGTTTGAGGTTATAGTTCTTTATCTTAATTCCTTGAGACTTACCCGGTAATAGGAGTTACGGTTTAGGATTAGTGTGTAGTGAGACTTACCCGGTGATCTACTCCACTATAGTAACACCTTCCCCACGCAAAAATCTCAGCTTTGTCCGCTTATCTATAGATCTTGAGTTGGAACCACAACTAGATGCTTTAATCCCTAGAATTGCATGTTTGCTTTATTTGACATCTTATTCATCTTTGATTGTATTACTTGCTTTTGTGGTTAGCATTAACATTAGCACACCGTATTGGACTTTGTTTCACCAAGTCCCTGTGATCGACCCCTGGAATTTTCTTGCTTTTACTACGATTGACCCGTACACTGCGGGTTCGCATCCTTGTTTTAAGCTTAAGTCTAGGGTTATAAATTTAAAGCTTGCACACACCGTTTGGAGCGAACAAGTTTTTGGCGCCGTTGCCGGGGACTTGGTCTAGACCGAGCCGGTTGCGGTTTGCTTTTCGGGGCACTCGCCCCTGTTGCTACTAACTACTCTTTCTTTGAGTTTTGTAGTTTTCAGGATTTCCGATGACTACATTTGATCCAGCCTGGATAGCAAGGCAAAGTGCTAGGGAGGACCATTATGAATACTTGGAGGAGAAGTACTCCTTCTATTGGTTCAACAACGAATGGGAAAGAGAAGAGGCCATTCAGCGTGAACTTACGATGTGGGATGAACTGAATGTCCCTAAAAAGACTTATGAGCAACCTCTTGAAGACTCTCTCGAATCTAGGTTGGAGAAGTTAATGAAGAAGGTGGCGGAACTCAAGGAAAGCACCCTACCCTATGCTAGGCCGCAAGAGGAGCATAAGGAAGTGTTGCACGTTCCAAGCATTCCCCCAATCGAACCAGAAATTTCTCCTGAAACTTCTGAGGAAGAGGAGGATATGGAAGATTTCGATCTAACTGTTGAGACCTCGGTCAAGGTGGAAGAGATTTCGGCCGAGATGGAAGAAGAATCTGCAAAATTGGAACTGGAAGATGCGGCGAACCTTGGCCAAATCACTGAGACTGTGGTCAAAGTGGAAGAAAGACCAGCGGAACTGAGAGAGATTTCGTGGGTGGATTATCAACCCAACACGAAACTTGTCTCAAGCTTTGGAGAACTTTACAAGGTACATTCTCCTACTTTATTTGAAATCCCTATTAAAATTTCTGAATTTTTCAGGAATGCACCGGAGAGTTGGAGGTCTCTTCCGAAAGAACCTCCTAAGATCAAGATGAAACCTCCCTTGAAACCGTTGGAAGAAGATACTCCTTGGATTATAAGGAGTGGAGTTTGCAAGCACTTCACCGTTAAGGCGATGAAGTGTCTTTTGTTCAAGTATGGGGTCCTTCGCATGCTAAGGACCTTGTACCATCCCCAAGCTATAGAAGGGGAAGCTACTAGGATTCTCGAGAAGCTGTTTTCTCGATCAAGGAAAGGATGGGATGAAAGACTGAGTTATGTCCCATGGACAAAGAGGAAGACCGGTAGGATTCCGGTGAGAACCAAATCGTACAAGCTTGTACGTAGGAAATCCTACCATTTGCCGGTGAAATTAGGAACCGGAACCTTTTTGGAAGAGTTTTATGATGGATGTGATGAGCACTCCATGGTGTTCAAGGTACATTGAGTAATTCTATGGAGAAGGGTCCAGCTAGCGACCTTAAACCAAGCGCTTCTTGGGAGGCAACCCAAGGTATTGCTTTCTTCTCCCTTTTCTAGTTTAGTTTAGATAGTTGCTTTGTTTTTGTTTTCCTCTAGACAACAACCAGGTATTCCAAAAGGAAGGATCACAGTTCAGGAGCTACACTGGAAGAACAAAATTTCGAGAAGTTGAGGAAACGAGCTTTACTGAGATACATCTCGGGTACTGTCAGAACACCTCGACCGAGATGTGCTTCGCCAACCGAGATGGTCTTATCTGGGAGCTGTTTCTTACTTCTTCATGCAATTTAGCTATGTTCGGTGAGTATCCTGTCCTTAGACTTATTCTGACCCACTGGGACAGTGTGTCCCAAGTATGGGGTATTTGTGTATTATTTGACAGTTATGTGATGGATGACTCTACTTGATCGGATCTTTATTTATATTTATGCTTCAGTTTGCTTCTATGTGATTATCTGATATTACATGCATACCTACAGGTTATTTGATTGAGAAAAACGTCGAAACCGGAAAAAAAAATGGTTTTAAAAAAAA
>BSUD01000002.1:2015162-2132803 GCA_033239045.1 Fagopyrum esculentum | reverse complement strand
TATTTTTGGGCTGAGCTTCTAGAAGGAAGGAGATATGCAGAATATATATTTTACCTATATTTATGGGATAATATCTTCTTAAGATTTATTATCTTTGGAGGTTTATTCTTCCTATAAAAAGGGTTGATTTTCTACAATTTCATCATCCCGCTTACAGCTGAAAACCTCGCATAAGACGCAGCAGCCACGTTCCACTCCAATTGGGGAGAGAGTTGAAGAACCTTTTTGAAGGTTGAAGGAAGATTGAAGACTATAGCTTTATAGCTTTTTGGAGGGTTTGTAAGATTGTCTTCAAATCCTTTCCTTGTTGTCTTGTCTTGTTGGATTATTATCCAAAGAACGATTTTTGTGTGATATTTGATTCAGTTATTGAAGTGTTTTCATTAAATTCTTCTTTGTTCAAATATTCACCTTCTTCCCATATATTTAATACTTTCATTATGATGATGAGTGGCTAATTTCTTTGTGTGATTCTAGGGTGATTGACTGAAGGTTGTGGGAAAAACAATGATAGAATAATCTTAGATTCCAGTAGGATCCTGAAAGTTCGAGTCTTTAACCTTAACCCTAAGCATCTCGTTCGGTTGATGAACATCTCGGCCGGGGTGGAATTCTTCTGACCGAGGTGACTTATCCGACCTTAAACTGAGAGTTAAGTGTTAGAGTTTGCCAAATCCTATTCTTATTACACCTTTCCGGTTCAAAGCAAGCTTAGGATGAGACTTACCCGGTAATTCCTTAGTTTGTGTACCAACGATCAAGAGTGTAGGTAATAAAGGCTTGTCCTTTATTGGGGTTTGAGTGTGCTTCCATCCCATCTTTGTGAGTTAGCCTGAGACTTACCCGGTAAAGGTTGATTCTATTCCCTTAGATGGTGTGTTAGTTTGAGGTTATAGTTCTTTATCTTGATTCCTTGAGACTTACCCGGTAATAGGAGTTACGGTTTAGGATTAGTGTGTAGTGAGACTTACCCGGTGATCTACTCCACTTTAGTAACACCTTCCCCACGCAAAAATCTCAGCTTTGTCCGCTTATCTATAGATCTTGAGTTGGAACCACAACTAGATGCTTTAATCCCTAGAATTGCATGTTTGCTTTATTTGACATCTTATTCATCTTTGATTGTGTTAATTGCTCTTGTGGTTAGCATTGACATTAGCATACCGTGTTGACTTTGTTTCACCGAGTCCCTGTGATCGACCCCTGGAATTTTCTTGCTTTTACTACGATTGACCCGTACACTGCGGGTTCGCATCCTTGTTTTAAGCTTAAGTCTAGGGTTATAAATTTAAAGCTTGCACACACCGTTTGGAGCGAACAAGTTTTTGGCGCCGTTGTCGGGGACTTGGTCTAGACCGAGCCGGTTGCGGTTTGCTTTCGGGGCACTTGCCCCTGTTGCTACTAACTACTCTTTCTATGAGTTTTGTAGTTTTCAGGATTTCCGATGACTACATTTGATCCAGCCTGGATAGCAAGGCAAAGTGCTAGGGCGGACCATTATGAATACTTGGAGGAGAAGTACTCCTTCTATTGGTTCAGCAATGAATGGGAAAGAGAAGAGGTCATTCAGCGTGAACTTGCGATATGGGATGAGAAGAATGTCCCTAAAAACATTTATGAGCAACCTTTTGAAGACTCTCTCGAATCAAGATTGGAGAAGTTGATGAAGAAGGTGGAGGAGCTCAAGGAAAGCACCCTATCCTATGCTAAGCCGAAAGAGGAGCATAAGGAAGTGTTGCACGTTCCAAGCATTCCTCTTGTTGAACCGGAAGTTTCTCCTGAAGCTTTTGTGGAAGCGGAGGATATGGAAGATCTCGATCCAACTGCCGAGACCTCGGCCGAGGTGTCAGAGATCTCGACCGAGATGGAAGAAGAATTTGTAGAACTGCAAGATGCAGCAAACCCTGACCAAATTACTGAGACTGTGGTCAAGGTGGAGGAAAGGAATGCACCGGAAAGTTGGAGGTCTCTTCCGAAAGAACCTCCTAAAATCAAGATGAAGTCTTCCTTGAAATTGTTGGAAGAAGAAGCTCCTTGGATTATAAGGAGTGGAGTTAGCAAGCACTTCACCGTTAAGGCAATGAAGTGTCTTTTGTTCAAGTATGGGGTCCCTCGCATGCTAAGGACCTTGTACCATCCCCAAGCTATAGAAGGGGAAGCTACTAGGATTCTCGAGAAGCTGTTTTCTCGATCAAGGAAAGGATGGGATGAAAGACTGAGTTATGTCCCATGGACAAAGAGGAAGACCGGTAGGATTCCGGTGAGAACCAAATCGTACAAGCTTGTACGTAGGAAATCCTACCATTTGCCGGTGAAATTAGGAACCGGAACCTTTTTGGAAGAATTTTATGATGGATGTGATGAGCACTCCATGGTGTTCAAGGTACATTGAGTAATTCTATGGAGAAGGGTCCAGCTAGCGACCTTAAACCAAGCGCTTCTTGGGAGGCAACCCAAGGTATTGCTTTCTTCTCCCTTTTCTAGTTTAGTTTAGATAGTTGCTTTGTTTTTGTTTTCCTCTAGACAACAACCAGGTATTCCAAAAGGAAGGATCACAGTTCAGGAGCTACACTGGAAGAACAAAATTTCGAGAAGTTGAGGAAACGAGCTTTACTGAGATACATCTCGGGTACTGTCAGAACACCTCGACCGAGATGTGCTTCGCCAACCGAGATGGTCTTATCTGGGAGCTGTTTCTTACTTCTTCATGCAATTTAGCTATGTTCGGTGAGTATCCTGTCCTTAGACTTATTCTGACCCACTGGGACAGTGTGTCCCAAGTATGGGGTATTTGTGTATTATTTGACAGTTATGTGATGGATGACTCTACTTGATCGGATCTTTATTTATATTTATGCTTCAGTTTGCTTCTATGTGATTATCTGATATTACATGCATACCTACAGGTTATTTGATTGAGAAAAACGTCGAAACCGGAAAAAAAAATGGTTTTAAAAAAAATTATTTTGACCTCGACCAAGTCAGTCTTGGCCAAACGAGGCATTTCACCTCGGTTGAACCAAGAACACCTCGACCGAGGTGGGTAACAGAAAGTTTTCGAAAACGATTTTTTTTGCTACTTATCTGGATATGATCTCAGTGAAGATCTTGTTTACTGACTGGTTTTAAATCCTTTATGTGTTTGAAATGTTTTATAATATGTTTAAGTTGCTAAATGCTTTGTTTGAAATTATTGGCATGTTTAATACTTTGTTTTTATCCAAATTATGTTGAATTTGAAGGTTGACACCGCAGGTTAAGTTCTCTCACTTTCTTCTTGGAAAGACCAAGGCAATTCATTCTCTTCTTCTTCTTCTTGATCATGCTTAGCCCCTCATATACATTTTGCCTCCCTTTACCTATCCGGGAATTTGGAAGCAAGCAAAGTGGTGAAAGCAAGTTAAAGTTGAGAAGTGGCTGAAAGTGAAAGTGTTAGAATGCAATTCTAGGTTTGGGGAAGTCAATCATGATGATGAGTAACTCGGCACCATTCACATAGCCGGGTGTTTGTGTCTTGCCAAAGTCGGATTGAGCGATATTCCTAACGGGTCATGGTATGTGCATCAAGGGTTTGATGCATCTCAAGAAATTGATGATTGCGGATTTCCTAGGCTTCGGTTATTGTGCACCTCTGTCCATGCATCCCAAAAAGTAAAGTAAAAGAAAAAGTGTGAAATAAGCAAAGCTTATTGGTGGAAGATGTTGCAAGTCAAAGTGAAAGTGAAGTTCATCCTTTTCCCGGATTCTAGCACCACATTACCTTACATACATCCCTACCCTACACGTTTCTTGACCTTTTCTTTTGGGAAGCCCTTGAGACCTTGAGCTTGTTGATTGACTTAGCGGTTTAAACTGGATTATACATGATTAATTTCGATGATTATGATTTATTATGCATTCTATGATTTTATGCAAAGATGAACAACTTTCCTATATTTATAAAATGTTTTGATCATATTGAGTTTTTAATTTCCAGGAAGTACTCTCTTAGAGTGATCTATGATAGTTTCACACCATAAAATGTTTTTGAAAGACCTTTCACTGATTTTCTTGACTTATAATCCATTCTATCTTGATTTCTATATGAGGAACTTGCTTAGGGACAAGCAAGGGCTAAGTATGGGGTATTTTGATAGCATGAATTATAGTCTATATTTTGGGGTTTGTTTGGACGTTTTATCTTTCATAATCTGCATGTTTGTATGTACATTATGTGATTTTACTACCATTTCATCTACCTTTGCGAGAATCGAGGTCTACACCTAGTTTCATTGTAATTGCAGGTAATATGGTACGTTTTGCATCAAAAAGGAACAAAAGGAGTCAAGAGTCATTTGGAGCTACATTCAGGAAGCACAACCATGGATTAAGGATTTACTTTGGACCAGTTTTGAGAGATTCCACATTCAGTTATGGGTCACCTCGGTTGACCAGAGATTCATCTCGACCGAGGCGATCCAGAGACGCCGACTCGACCGAGGCGAACACCTAGGACGCGGCGAGAATATTTTATTTTTGGGCTGAGCTTCTAGAAGGAAGGAGATATGCAGAATATATATTTTACCTATATTTATGGGATAATATCTTCTTAAGATTTATTATCTTTGGAGGTTTATTCTTCCTATAAAAAGGGTTGATTTTCTACAATTTCATCATCCCGCTTACAGCTGAAAACCTCGCATAAGACGCAGCAGCCACGTTCCACTCCAATTGGGGAGAGAGTTGAAGAACCTTTTTGAAGGTTGAAGGAAGATTGAAGACTATAGCTTTATAGCTTTTTGGAGGGTTTGTAAGATTGTCTTCAAATCCTTTCCTTGTTGTCTTGTCTTGTTGGATTATTATCCAAAGAACGATTTTTGTGTGATATTTGATTCAGTTATTGAAGTGTTTTCATTAAATTCTTCTTTGTTCAAATATTCACCTTCTTCCCATATATTTAATACTTTCATTATGATGATGAGTGGCTAATTTCTTTGTGTGATTCTAGGGTGATTGACTGAAGGTTGTGGGAAAAACAATGATAGAATAATCTTAGATTCCAGTAGGATCCTGAAAGTTCGAGTCTTTAACCTTAACCCTAAGCATCTCGTTCGGTTGATGAACATCTCGGCCGGGGTGGAATTCTTCTGACCGAGGTGACTTATCCGACCTTAAACTGAGAGTTAAGTGTTAGAGTTTGCCAAATCCTTTTCTTATTACACCTTTCTGATTCAAAGCAAGCTTAGGATGAGACTTACCCGGTAATTCCTTAGTTTGTGTACCAACGATCAAGAGTGTAGGTAATAAAGGCTTGTCCTTTATTGGGGTTTGAGTGTGCTTCCAACCCATCTTTGTGAGTTAGCCTGAGACTTACCCGGTAAAGGTTGATTCTATTCCCTTAGATGGTGTGTTAGTTTGAGGTTATAGTTCTTTATCTTAATTCCTTGAGACTTACCCGGTAATAGGAGTTACGGTTTAGGATTAGTGTGTAGTGAGACTTACCCGGTGATCTACTCCACTATAGTAACACCTTCCCCACGCAAAAATCTCAGCTTTGTCCGCTTATCTATAGATCTTGAGTTGGAACCACAACTAGATGCTTTAATCCCTAGAATTGCATGTTTGCTTTATTTGACATCTTATTCATCTTTGATTGTATTACTTGCTTTTGTGGTTAGCATTAACATTAGCACACCGTATTGGACTTTGTTTCACCAAGTCCCTGTGATCGACCCCTGGAATTTTCTTGCTTTTACTACAATTGACCCGTACACTGCGGGTTCGCATCCTTGTTTTAAGCTTAAGTCTAGGGTTATAAATTTAAAGCTTGCACACACCGTTTGGAGCGAACAAGTTTTTGGCGCCGTTGCCGGGGACTTGGTCTAGACCGAGCCGGTTGCGGTTTGCTTTTCGGGGCACTCGCCCCTGTTGCTACTAACTACTCTTTCTTTGAGTTTTGTAGTTTTCAGGATTTCCGATGACTACATTTGATCCAGCCTGGATAGCAAGGCAAAGTGCTAGGGAGGACCATTATGAATACTTGGAGGAGAAGTACTCCTTCTATTGGTTCAACAACGAATGGGAAAGAGAAGAGGCCATTCAGCGTGAACTTACGATGTGGGATGAACTGAATGTCCCTAAAAAGACTTATGAGCAACCTCTTGAAGACTCTCTCGAATCTAGGTTGGAGAAGTTAATGAAGAAGGTGGCGGAACTCAAGGAAAGCACCCTACCCTATGCTAGGCCGCAAGAGGAGCATAAGGAAGTGTTGCACGTTCCAAGCATTCCCCCAATCGAACCAGAAATTTCTCCTGAAACTTCTGAGGAAGAGGAGGATATGGAAGATTTCGATCTAACTGTTGAGACCTCGGTCAAGGTGGAAGAGATTTCGGCCGAGATGGAAGAAGAATCTGCAAAATTGGAACTGGAAGATGCGGCGAACCTTGGCCAAATCACTGAGACTGTGGTCAAAGTGGAAGAAAGACCAGCGGAACTGAGAGAGATTTCGTGGGTGGATTATCAACCCAACACGAAACTTGTCTCAAGCTTTGGAGAACTTTACAAGGTACATTCTCCTACTTTATTTGAAATCCCTATTAAAATTTCTGAATTTTTCAGGAATGCACCGGAGAGTTGGAGGTCTCTTCCGAAAGAACCTCCTAAGATCAAGATGAAACCTCCCTTGAAACCGTTGGAAGAAGATACTCCTTGGATTATAAGGAGTGGAGTTTGCAAGCACTTCACCGTTAAGGCGATGAAGTGTCTTTTGTTCAAGTATGGGGTCCTTCGCATGCTAAGGACCTTGTACCATCCCCAAGCTATAGAAGGGGAAGCTACTAGGATTCTCGAGAAGCTGTTTTCTCGATCAAGGAAAGGATGGGATGAAAGACTGAGTTATGTCCCATGGACAAAGAGGAAGACCGGTAGGATTCCGGTGAGAACCAAATCGTACAAGCTTGTACGTAGGAAATCCTACCATTTGCCGGTGAAATTAGGAACCGGAACCTTTTTGGAAGAGTTTTATGATGGATGTGATGAGCACTCCATGGTGTTCAAGGTACATTGAGTAATTCTATGGAGAAGGGTCCAGCTAGCGACCTTAAACCAAGCGCTTCTTGGGAGGCAACCCAAGGTATTGCTTTCTTCTCCCTTTTCTAGTTTAGTTTAGATAGTTGCTTTGTTTTTGTTTTCCTCTAGACAACAACCAGGTATTCCAAAAGGAAGGATCACAGTTCAGGAGCTACACTGGAAGAACAAAATTTCGAGAAGTTGAGGAAACGAGCTTTACTGAGATACATCTCGGGTACTGTCAGAACACCTCGACCGAGATGTGCTTCGCCAACCGAGATGGTCTTATCTGGGAGCTGTTTCTTACTTCTTCATGCAATTTAGCTATGTTCGGTGAGTATCCTGTCCTTAGACTTATTCTGACCCACTGGGACAGTGTGTCCCAAGTATGGGGTATTTGTGTATTATTTGATATTTATGCTTCAGTTTGCTTCTATGTGATTATCTGATATTACATGCATACCTACAGGTTATTTGATTGAGAAAAACGTCGAAACCGGAAAAAAAAATGGTTTTAAAAAAAATTATTTTGACCTCGACCAAGTCAGTCTTGGCCAAACGAGGCATTTCACCTCGGTTGAACCAAGAACACCTCGACCGAGGTGGGTAACAGAAAGTTTTCGAAAACGATTTTTTTTGCTACTTATCTGGATATGATCTCAGTGAAGATCTTGTTTACTGACTGGTTTTAAATCCTTTATGTGTTTGAAATGTTTTATAATATGTTTAAGTTGCTAAATGCTTTGTTTGAAATTATTGGCATGTTTAATACTTTGTTTTTATCCAAATTATGTTGAATTTGAAGGTTGACACCGCAGGTTAAGTTCTCTCACTTTCTTCTTGGAAAGACCAAGGCAATTCATTCTCTTCTTCTTCTTCTTGATCATGCTTAGCCCCTCATATACATTTTGCCTCCCTTTACCTATCCGGGAATTTGGAAGCAAGCAAAGTGGTGAAAGCAAGTTAAAGTTGAGAAGTGGCTGAAAGTGAAAGTGTTAGAATGCAATTCTAGGTTTGGGGAAGTCAATCATGATGATGAGTAACTCGGCACCATTCACATAGCCGGGTGTTTGTGTCTTGCCAAAGTCGGATTGAGCGATATTCCTAACGGGTCATGGTATGTGCATCAAGGGTTTGATGCATCTCAAGAAATTGATGATTGCGGATTTCCTAGGCTTCGGTTATTGTGCACCTCTGTCCATGCATCCCAAAAAGTAAAGTAAAAGAAAAAGTGTGAAATAAGCAAAGCTTATTGGTGGAAGATGTTGCAAGTCAAAGTGAAAGTGAAGTTCATCCTTTTCCCGGATTCTAGCACCACATTACCTTACATACATCCCTACCCTACACGTTTCTTGACCTTTTCTTTTGGGAAGCCCTTGAGACCTTGAGCTTGTTGATTGACTTAGCGGTTTAAACTGGATTATACATGATTAATTTCGATGATTATGATTTATTATGCATTCTATGATTTTATGCAAAGATGAACAACTTTCCTATATTTATAAAATGTTTTGATCATATTGAGTTTTTAATTTCCAGGAAGTACTCTCTTAGAGTGATCTATGATAGTTTCACACCATAAAATGTTTTTGAAAGACCTTTCACTGATTTTCTTGACTTATAATCCATTCTATCTTGATTTCTATATGAGGAACTTGCTTAGGGACAAGCAAGGGCTAAGTATGGGGTATTTTGATAGCATGAATTATAGTCTATATTTTGGGGTTTGTTTGGACGTTTTACCTTTCATAATCTGCATGTTTGTATGTACATTATGTGATTTTACTACCATTTCATCTACCTTTGCGAGAATCGAGGTCTACACCTAGTTTCATTGTAATTGCAGGTAATATGGTACGTTTTGCATCAAAAAGGAACAAAAGGAGTCAAGAGTCATTTGGAGCTACATTCAGGAAGCACAACCATGGATTAAGGATTTACTTTGGACCAGTTTTGAGAGATTCCACATTCAGTTATGGGTCACCTCGGTTGACCAGAGATTCATCTCGACCGAGGCGATCCAGAGACGCCGACTCGACCGAGGCGAACACCTAGGACGCGGCGAGAATATTTTATTCTTGGCTGAGATCTTTTAAAATTGGAAAGTGATCTTATATTTTTGGGCTGAGCTTCTAGAAGGAAGGAGATATGCAGAATATATATTTTACCTATATTTATGGGATAATATCTTCTTAAGATTTATTATCTTTGGAGGTTTATTCTTCCTATAAAAAGGGTTGATTTTCTACAATTTCATCATCCCGCTTACAGCTGAAAACCTCGCATAAGACGCAGCAGCCACGTTCCACTCCAATTGGGGAGAGAGTTGAAGAACCTTTTTGAAGGTTGAAGGAAGATTGAAGACTATAGCTTTATAGCTTTTTGGAGGGTTTGTAAGATTGTCTTCAAATCCTTTCCTTGTTGTCTTGTCTTGTTGGATTATTATCCAAAGAACGATTTTTGTGTGATATTTGATTCAGTTATTGAAGTGTTTTCATTAAATTCTTCTTTGTTCAAATATTCACCTTCTTCCCATATATTTAATACTTTCATTATGATGATGAGTGGCTAATTTCTTTGTGTGATTCTAGGGTGATTGACTGAAGGTTGTGGGAAAAACAATGATAGAATAATCTTAGATTCCAGTAGGATCCTGAAAGTTCGAGTCTTTAACCTTAACCCTAAGCATCTCGTTCGGTTGATGAACATCTCGGCCGGGGTGGAATTCTTCTGACCGAGGTGACTTATCCGACCTTAAACTGAGAGTTAAGTGTTAGAGTTTGCCAAATCCTATTCTTATTACACCTTTCTGATTCAAAGCAAGCTTAGGATGAGACTTACCCGGTAATTCCTTAGTTTGTGTACCAACGATCAAGAGTGTAGGTAATAAAGGCTTGTCCTTTATTGGGGTTTGAGTGTGCTTCCAACCCATCTTTGTGAGTTAGCCTGAGACTTACCCGGTAAAGGTTGATTCTATTCCCTTAGATGGTGTGTTAGTTTGAGGTTATAGTTCTTTATCTTAATTCCTTGAGACTTACCCGGTAATAGGAGTTACGGTTTAGGATTAGTGTGTAGTGAGACTTACCCGGTGATCTACTCCACTATAGTAACACCTTCCCCACGCAAAAATCTCAGCTTTGTCCGCTTATCTATAGATCTTGAGTTGGAACCACAACTAGATGCTTTAATCCCTAGAATTGCATGTTTGCTTTATTTGACATCTTATTCATCTTTGATTGTATTACTTGCTTTTGTGGTTAGCATTAACATTAGCACACCGTATTGGACTTTGTTTCACCAAGTCCCTGTGATCGACCCCTGGAATTTTCTTGCTTTTACTACGATTGACCCGTACACTGCGGGTTCGCATCCTTGTTTTAAGCTTAAGTCTAGGGTTATAAATTTAAAGCTTGCACACACCGTTTGGAGCGAACAGACATAAACTCTGGATAGTTCCTCTGGATACTATCCTCAGTCTCCCATGTAGCCTCATCGAGTCCTCGTCTCGACCACTATGTCCTCAATATGGGAATGTCCTTCGAATGCAGACATCCCATATCTCGCTCTAGGAATGTAATCGGATGCTCAGCAAATATGTGGTTCGGCTCAACCACTAGATCATTATAACTCACAAGGTGTCTCGGATCTGGTATGTGCTCTCTCAATTGAGACACATGAAACACAGGGTGAACACCCTCCAACCTCAGAGACAAAGCTAATCGTTATGTTGTCTTCACAATTCTGTTCAAGATCTCAAGTAAATAGACATATTGGGAACTCAGTTTCCCCTCTGTGCCAACACGTCTGACGTCTCGCATCGAAGATACTCTCAGCCAGACATGAGCTCTCACTCTGAACTCTAGAGGTCGACGCCTCTTGTCTGCATATAACCTTTGGTGATTCTGTGTAGCCAACATTCTTTCTCTAATCAGCATTACTTGAGCTATATAATTCTGAATCTGATCAGGTGCTATCCCACTAATACTAATAGGCTCATTCTAGCATAAAGGTATACGACTTCTACGTCTATATAATGCCTCATAGGGGTCATCCTAACAAATGCACGTCAATCATTGTTATATAACAAATCAATTAATGGGAGGTAATCTAACCATCCATGTTTTCAATCCAACACACAAGCTCATAGTATATCCTCAAGGGTATGGATGATCCTCTCTGACTGACCATTTGTCTGGGGTGGGACGCAGTCGTAAAGTGTGGACTCGTCCCTGAAGTAGTTTGTACCTGCTGCCAAATCTCGAGGTAAATCGTCCATCTTGATCAGAGACGACGATCGTCCTCGGTACTCCATGGAGTCTCACTATCTATCTAGCGTACTCCTCAATTAATCTGCTCATTGACCACGTCTCTCTAATAGGAATGAGACGTGCCATCTTGGTTAGTTTGTCAACAAGAACCCAAATAGCATCAAAACTCCTACTGGGCCTCAATCCAATCACAAGGTCCATGGAGACGTCCTCCCACTTTCACTACAACACTGGTAGTGGATGAAGCTCACCTCTAGGTTGGTAATGCTCTATCTTGACATACTGACAGGTCACACACTATACCACAATTCAGGCTACGTCGGCTTCAATCTTCTCCATCCAAATAATCGTTTCACATCGGGGTACATCTTACTCATACCTGGATGTACTGAGTAAGGTGCACAACGAGTTTACTATAATATCCTCTATAAGTCTCACATATCAAATCGCCCTCGCCCAAATCCACGTCCGCGAGTGCGAACCCGTCACACATATCCACTCGCCCAGGCGCCGAAGTTGAAACTCGCCCTCACCGCCGCCTGTAACAATGTTTATGCCTTCCTTTTCCTGTTTGAGTCGATCTTTGGATAATTTCATGCGATTGTGAATTAAGATTCTAGATTAGTATAGATTAAACTGAGTAAAACATCTTCTTTGAGAATAGTGTAGGTCTATGTAATTTTGGGTGAGTGTTAACCGACACTAGACATCTAGACATTATATATATATATATATGTGTGTGTGTGTGTGTAATGGTGTGTTGGTAATGCGATATAAGAGTATCCACTCAAAAAGGCTTTCACATATATAGTGAGGTTGTATGAGTATGAGTATGAGCACACAACAAATTACGTGTGTATATATAATCGGTGAGTTGGGAAACGCGCGGGTTTTCCCAACATTCTCTTCATGTATCATCCCTCCTTGAAAGGATCCTTCCGCAACCGGTAATATATGAATTAACAAAGATAGGTTGAAGGGATGACCGTTGTTGTATGAGCGGGTTGGAATGAGAGTCGATCAAGCTTATGTTATGAAATTTAGAATAGATTAAGTTTGATAGTGAAATTTCTAGAGACTAATAATTGAGTTGGAGGAGTCAACAATTTTGCAAATAAGCTTATTTCATTGAAGCACAATAACCTCCTCCTCATATTGTCATCCACTTCGAAGTAAAAGAGCTCATCCAAAAAAATGCTATAGAATAGAATATAACCAAGCCTAATTGTTCTCCACTAAACCGACTTTGGAACTTTAAAGGGTACTTTTCTACAAGTACAAATATAACAAGTGATTTGTTGTAAAAAGTTAATAAACTATGAGTGGTTTTCAATATTATTATTATTTTATTTTTTTTGCCCTAGGGTGTCACCGGCTCAGCGGCGCGCTTGAAAGGAGGCACCGCCTTCCGTTATACAACCCACAGCAGCCGCAAGTTCTGTCAAAATACAAACACAGTGCTTCAGACTTTCGAAGACAGTTCTCCTCCAATCTTCCTCCTTCATCCACACTTTGAAAACGAACGAGGAAAAAGAAGCAGATAGATTGAGAAATTGTGGATATGGCAAGGAGACCATTACCGTGCAGTGGAGAATCGGGAAGGAAGCAGGTGAAAGAACTGCGAATGGTCACAGAAGGCGCGCATGATTTGCAAACCATAAATGAAAGCAAACAAGAACCCTCCAATATTCCTCAATTTGAACCCAAACCAGAAGAAGCAGATGGAAAAATCGAGGTCGAAATGGAGGAGTTGGTATCAGAAGAGGCTCAGAACCTGCAAAGCACATACGAAAACATAGAAGAAGAGGCACAGAACATGCAAATCACAGACGAAGACAAAGAAGAAGAGGCACAGAACATGCAAATCACAGACGAAGACAAAGAAGAAGAGGCACAGAACATGCAAATCACAGACGAAGACAAAAAAGAAGAGGAAGGGATACTAAAGATCACAAGATGGTTTCAAAAGAAGGTCAAGGAACCCGTTCGTATGCGTATTATGCAGCAACTCAAAGAGTTCCGTGCATCATCGAACGAAGGTGAGTTTGCTAATTCCTTTTTTTTTAGTTGGTTTTAGCTTTTGGAGGTAGTTTTGAGCAGTTCAGTTGGTTTTTGAATGAAATTTTGTCGTCAGATGTTCCATGTGGCGACGTTGCCGTTTTTGTAGTTTATTCAAGGATTATGTATGATGTTTAAATTGCTTGCTTAAAGATTAATGATTAGGAGAGAGTTAGCTTTGTCTTATTTGGAATGTTTTCCTTAAAAAATGCTAAAAATCATGTAGAATTTTGGGAACGACACCAGAATCCCTCAACTCTGTAGCAAGGTGGATTCGTAGTTCATGGTGAACATAGATGTTGTTATTTTAGTTGGCTGCCGTGCTTAGAAGTACTGGAATGCGGTGTGAGGATGGGAGTATTACAGAGAAATAGGAACATTGTGGCTCGGCAGAAGGACATATAGAGAGTTCCATGACGTTCCATTTGCTGTCTATACTTTGCCTTTGTATTTATTATGACTTGCTTGGTGTTTTACCAAAATTGTAGAAGGTTTGTAGAACCACCTCTTCTCATTGGAGATTTGACGAAGCCAGCTCTTATTGTTTTATGACTGAACCAACCCTTGAAGCTGTTTGTGCAAAATTTGCCGCATATTGGCGTTGTTCTATTAGTAGGCCACCAGTTTACCCCTTCCCTTTGCTTTATAGAAAATAACCAAATAGCACGGAAAGAGAGGATGCACCATTAGCTACCCCCTATTCTCCCCCTTCCCATATTTTTTCCACCATACCATCTCCTGCTCTGCTAAACACTATCATGTGTTAGAAACTAGGAATTTGAATTTAGAATTTAATTACATCTCATTATTTTTTTGTTCACACAAAGGTTGCTCAAGAAGTGTGTCAGTGTGTGGACATGTAGGCTATTTCGCAATCAAACACAAAAATTACAGTGGTAGAGATAGCTAAGAGAGAAAAGGAAACTATGGGTCTTTAGGCTATTTAAGCATGAATATTTCCCCCATATTAGGGTGTATTCATGAATGATTTGTAGGCAACTTCGCTCCTAAGCCATCTCCAGACGTAGGACAGAAAGAGAGCAGATCATGGGCATTTGTAACAATTGATAATGCTTTTAAAAAAGATAAAAGTGGGTATTTTTTGGACAAGGCTGACCAAATTCTCATTGGTGCCAAGTATTGTGACACCTCTAAGGTTTTGACCACACCGGTGAGCTGTCTGTATTCTTATCGATTTCCCATCAGAAGAGAAGGGAGAAGATACGGTGGTGTATAACGGTTTTAGATTCAATTCAAGAACAAATAAACTTGAAATAGGGTATGACTTGTTAACAGTAGCTTAAGATGTCGTGATGTCGTCTGGTTGCCCTGGTGAAAAGAAGCTTTGTAGGGGGTGGTTTTAAAATTTGCTGATGGGTGGTCTTGTTGTGCACTTCACGTTAAAAAGTTTGCCAAGGCTCATCCAATAAGTTGTATCTAATTCTGTAGGAATCAATTTAGAAGACTACTGTTTTCTTTATAGTAAACATTATCTCCTTCTATTTGTGCTCCATAGTCCCATCCATACCTGCCACTAGATAGTAGCTTCGATCCCCTCAATTTCCACAAGGAAATCTCTTGTTCACCTTTTCTCCTTTGTGTGTGTGATTGGAGGGGAGAGGGTGGCGGGGAAATATATGACTTTTACTGATGTATGTCTTACTCTATTCAGTCACTATCCATTTCTTATATATGTTTAACTTTATAGTTGTTTTTCTTTGAAAACATTGCAAGGTGTGAAGTGTATGCTAGTTTTTTGTTTATATTAGTAATAGTGATAATACGTGAAATATTTTTTGCATCTGCTATAGAATATTGGAAACACAATTTCTGATTTATACTTATCAGTATTCCTTCATAGGATTTGTCCCATACTTCCCTACTACACCAGAGAATTTAGTCTTGAGCGTACTATTAATTCATATTTGATGCAGAGTACAGAATTGAAGAGAAGCTGAATGTCATTCAACGTAGATTCGTTCACTTGCTTTGCAGGAAAATGGGCATAACGTCCAAAAGTTTTGGGTGAGTGGCTCATTTGTTTGATACTAATTCATTGTTTTGGCCTATTCTCTGTCAAGAACTTAATGATGGAATCTCCTCTACCTTGATTTGTGAAGTGACTCATTTTCCATTTTCATGGAGGGTTTCTATTTTGTGTTTACAGTACAGGAGTATTTTGATTCGGGCTAATCTTAAGATGATAGGAGAACTCCTCATCACCCTGGTAATATTAGGATAATATAAGAAACTATTGAGGGCTCGCTTGGTATGACTGTAGGAATGGGTTGGAATCAGGATTCGGAATGGAATAAGGAAATTAAGAATAAGTCATTCCTGATACTTGGTGTTTGGTACGACGTTAGAATGAAATATTTTTGACACATGTTTTTTATTTTATATGAGTTATGAAATGAGAAATCATATCATATTTGATGATATATGTGTGAATATTTATAATGTAAATATATGTTATTTTTTAAACTAAATTTTTAAAAAATAAGACTAACGAATAACTTAAGATTAAACACTAAACAGAATATATATTTCTTCTATCAAATATATTTTTTCTAATTGAACAAATTATATTGTTTTCGAGCATTTTTCGGTTAATTTACATCTTGAATGAATTATTCGTATTAGTAATTTTTATTTTTTTGTCAAAATCTTGTTTTTCTACAAAATAATTATATAATTTAAATTAATTGATGTACACTAAAAAAATTTATAAAAAAAATATTATTTTTATTTTGTGAAACTAAATAAGCAATTATAGATATTATAAAAATATATAAATGTAGTTTAAAATTTAAAATGAGTTTATATTGGAATGGGATACCCACCTTTAATTTTTGGAATCAACTTCTTCTCTAGAGTTGGAATGAGCCATTTCATGGATTCTGAGAATGATTCCAAGCCTTACCAAACACGAGGTATTGATATGACTCATTCCGATTCCGATTCCTAATTCCATGGGAATCGTACATACGAGCCCTGATTACCTTGGAATATCTTAAGATGAAAGGCCTGATTACCTGGCATTTTCTTTTACAAATGGTCGAGAACTAGTGGAAGTGGTTAGAGTATAAATTTGATGTCGAAGAAGGTTGAAATTTCCGAACTCTGTGGTGAGGTAATATTTACTTTACTTGATGTTGCAAAATTTGAGGTTGACCGTAAATGGTATTATGTACCACTCTTGTGAAAAACTGATGTTGCTTTTGCTTAAGATTTTCTTTTTAATGTTCAGTTTCATACTTGCATAAATGTAAATCTTTTGGTGATTTATAAAGGAGAAATATAATATTTTTGAAGTTTGTATTGATGACAGATTTTGAAGCCGGATTTTTTTTCATTTGGATGCATTTTCACCCTTGTTTTCACATTAATATTTAGGGAGGGGGGTAACCGACGCGTTTTAGTGTTCAAGGGGGACAAAATGGTAAGCAAGACAGGGCAGGACGAACATACGAGGAGTGACAAGAAAGGGAAGGATGCACATGTCCTGGCTCTTTCTGAAGAGTCACAGTCGGTTCTTCTGAACTTATTCACGCACTATCCACCTGGTCAAGATGGGCTTGAACAACTTAAATTTGAGGACTCCAGTAAGATGAAGAGAAAGTTACGGAACAAACGGGAAGATTTCTTCTGCAAACCCTTAATGAACAGGGATGCCATAGCAAAAAAAGTGGAGGCTCTTTCTTTGAGAATAAAGAAAGACAAAAATTTGGCTAAGGTTTTGTTGAATCATATTAACTACTTTAGGATTTATTGTATGCATCGAATAAAAGTTGATATCAGTTCATGAACTTCCTAATCTCTTTATCATTGAATATTTCTATTATATCGTGGTTTCAGATCAATGAACAAAGGTCTAGGCTTCCAATTGCTTCTTCTCGAGATGTTATCTTGTCAGAAGTTCAGAACAACCAGGTATTGCTTGTGCTACACTACATACTCATACCATCATTTTATTCCACATCTTGTATTTAAGTTAGACGTGTTGAAGTCCCTGAAAGTAAATTCTTCCAAACTCCATCGTCAATTTCTATTAAGCCCGAGGATGGAAAATGAACGTTGAAAAATATTTATGGTTAGTGTTCTTTGTGGAAGTGGGAGCTTGTAAGTTGTACGAATTTGGTACTTGGGCGATGTCAGTATTGTTACGTTCATTTGGTACTTGAGCAATGGAAAATTCCTATGTTCATTTGTTTTTTCTGATTTCCTATTTTCAATTACCGTCTCAATAGTTGTGAGTTTATATCCTTTTCTTTAAGAGCAGGTAGTGCTCATATCTGGGGAAACTGGATGTGGCAAGACAACCCAGGTAACAAGGTGTTTTTTCATTCTGTTAACATTATATTCAGTTGCTGACTTCTGATCTTAAAATCGTTTTATAAATATCATTAGAACTGCTGTCTGCTGTAATTTGGCATGTAAATATTTTACCCAACTTTTGCTGGTTAACAGAACTTGCATCCATCCTTTAATTTTGGTTGGGTTGCTTTAGATCATTGCAATATCAAAGCCTAGTATAGTTCTCTTAGAGTTTCGGTCAACCCAACAGGTCAAGTGTGCAAATTTTTTGTAAACTAGTTTTAAACACCAGAATAGTCATAAAATTTGATTCTTGTTGAAATGATATAATTTTTCAAGGACTAAGTAATACTAACTAATAATACTAATATTATATGTTATTTCTAATAATTAATATATGTAAATGAAAAATTGGATATATAATCATAATAATCTGAAGTACATAGTTATACTACAGGTGTATTAATTTCTAAATCTAAAATGTTGAGAGAGAATATAGTGAGTTTAGTATATTTTAATTGTATTTTATGTTTGTCGATAGTTTTTTTGGATATGAAATAAAAAATTTGCAGGTCTTCTCTGGTTCCTGGGTTGAACTTTCTTTACCTAAATTCCTGTCAGGCTGGGCTGGGTTGGCTAACTAGAGAAATGGAAAATACAAATACCCCACTCTCTGCATGAGATGGCAAGATAATTGGCTGGAAGCCCAATTAACTTTTGGTTATGCATGCCAATGCCATGGTGGTCCCCTTTGATATGAGTTGTGGCTTGTTGAATAGTGCACTGAGTTGTGGCTTTTTGTAATCAGTAACTGTCACTGTAAAATAAGAAGAGAAACAAGAGTTGGGTTGTTGCAGATCAGGATCCCTGATGCAGAATTCTCACTAAGACGAAGCTTATGGCAAAGCTCTTTATAAAATAACCTTTGGGGGATTCACAATGTGAAAATAACAAAGCAATATATGTTGCCTTAGACTAGGTGCTCAATTACGGAAAAAAGACAAATGAGGTTGATTGACATCTTATCTTATGCAAGATTAATTTAAGTGGAATTAAAAATGCATCTCTTAATTGAACTTCTGAGTTCTGACTATGATTAGTATTAGTATAAAATATATTTAGCAAATAGTAGATATTCCAAAGATCTCTTTTTCAATAAAAGCATCCAGTCAGTCAGTCACCCATTTCATAATCGTTTTTGAAACAAAGGTCCATGATTTTTGTTAGTGGATTTACTCCTATTTTGACTGTTCTGCTGTTATTATTGTCAATTATAGCTATCCCTAAAAGTGAATGTTGAAATCGTTCCAGGTCCCACAATTTCTGCTAGACAAAATCTGGGAATCAGGTGAAGCATGTAAAATAATATGTACGCAACCACGCCGAATTTCAGCGACCTCAGGTGAAATTAATTATCCATGCATACATTCCACCATCCTTCTTTTTTGCCTGAAAACCTTTTGTTTCTTGTAGTTCCCTTTTGGCTGGCTAAATTATAAATTAATGTGTGCTTGTAGTGGCTGTAAGAATCTCTCAGGAAAGAGGAGAAGTTATTGGAGATACAGTTGGATACAAGGTGAACATCAAATCAGGCATTTCAAAAGAAGTTGTCCACTCTATCAATTTAATTTTTCTGCTGCTTCGACTAAATAATGCAATAATGCATCTTTAATATGTTAAAACCTTAAAGATCATGTCTTCTTAGGTGGTTTCAAAAGCTTTTGTTAGGTGGTTTTTGCAGTATATAGATCAGCTAAATATAGTAGAAAATATCACCAGTGTCCAAAATAGAAGGTAAAACCTTAAAGAAACTAAAGCATGATAATAATCTGGTTTTGAAAAACGTTTTGATCATTAGCTTCTCTGGTTTTGCATTTTCTACTCTAAATTTCAATGTCAATTGTGTTATAACTACTTTCTTTGCTGCTAGATACGACTGGAAAGTAAAGGTGGAAGGGGCTCGTCACTCGTGTTTTGCACAAATGGGGTTCTGTTGAGAGTGCTTGTTTCTGATGGTCTTGCTGGATCTGGCCTAGATTCTTCTCGTGCAGTAGCATCAAGTACTCTTTCCCAAATAACTCATATTGTGGTGGTAATGATCATGTCTTCTTATATTTGTCTTCAAGTTTTACTTTGTTTGAAAGAACTTAGCTTTGTATGCATATAATCACATGTGAGGTATACAATATGGAGTTTGGCTTCGTCTACAATCTTAAAGGCTTCCTTATATGAATATGCTCCACCTATCTAATTGGAAAGGTTGACACCTTCATTTGAGAAGTTATAAAAATTATTTATAGCTAAAAATATTGATTAAGTGCTCCCTCCTATACTCCACCAATCTAATTGGATTAGTTTACAACTTGATTAGAGGAATTGCAAAATAGTTATAACTAAAGATATTGATAAAATGCTTCTTATCAACATTATCAATAAAAAAGAATTAAGAGAAGGATTAACCTAAGGGGGTGAACTTTGGGTAATTGAGGGCAAAATCAGAAGACCCATGAAGAGGGATACTGAGGAGCAAGTTGGTTCAAACTTCTAGACAGTCTTGATGACAGGCGAGTACTTTATTTAAATTTAAGACAACACTCAAATTCTGAAGAACAAAATGAATTTGTCCGGGATGAATTTTGCCTTAGAAGTAATTTCACATTAAGCATTGATGAAAATGTGTATCCTGAGCTTGGAGTGAATTCACAGTAAGAAGGAAGGAAGGAGGGTTAAACAGGAATATATTTATCAAACCTTCTAATTTGTATTAGTATCTTCTCTTTCAAAATAAGTTGCCAATTGGTCCAACTAGATGGGAGAAGCATATAAGGGAGCACTTAAAGGCTGTAGAAGCTCTAGACTCATCCTATGGTTGACTTATCTCTGCGTTCGTGACCTGATTTTGTTAATATCGGATACAAGATATTTCTAATAAAGGTAAACAAATTTCTTCGTTTTTTTCCTCTTTTTGTAGGATGAAATACATGAAAGGGATCACTATTCTGATTTCATGCTTGCAATTCTCAGGTATTGTTTGCCTTTTGAAGTTCATCAGCATAAACTTCTAATAATTATCTTTTCTTGTCTTCTTATGCTCAATGGAGTTATTCGTATACGATACCAGGGTTCTATTGCATCATTTGTGCTACTCCAATTTTTGTATATGCTCATTTATTAATGCACGTACCTTTGATGATTTTCTTGACACTAAATATAATTGAGTTTTATGAATAAAAAGTACACTATTTTGTAGTTGCTGATATGCTGTTCCTTTGATTTGGAGGACCTTGCAAGTCAAATATTGTGGAAGATTATTTTCCGACTGCAACCGCAACATGGCATCTTATGCTCATACTTTTGAAATACTTCTAAATTCTGCTAAGCAACTATTTTGATTTTTTTAGGTTTTTCAGAAGTAATAATTATTGTGTAACTTGGCGTGTCTATTCAAAACAAATAAAACATTATCATTTGTTGAATCTTTTTTAGCTGTATCTGTTACTGCTATTTGATCATATTACCTAGCTGTGTGCTTATATTTGGCTTCATCATGCATGCAGAGACTTACTTCCTAGATATCCCCATCTACGTTTGGTGAGTGTTCTATTGTTTCTGTACATTTGAAGGAGGAATATATTCATGCTTGTTGTTTTGAGTTGCCAATGTTATTTGCTAATAAAGTAATATTGTGCTCATGTAGGTCCTGATGAGTGCTACAATGGACATTGAAAAGTTTGCACAATATTTTGGTGACTGCCCAATCATTCGGGTGCCTGGATTCACCTATCCAGTTAAGACGTTCATTATTTTAATTTAAAAAGATGGCCGTTTTTGGGTTGGCTGACGACTGAAGTGAAAATATAATTTTTTTTTTCAGGTGAAAACCTTCTACTTGGAAGACGTTCTTTCCATCTTGGAATCTGCAGAAAAAAATCACATTGATGTGTCGAGTCACCACAATGAATTAACAGATGAACATAAGGTGGCCTTAGATGAGGCTATTGATTTGGCTTGGTCCAATGATGAATTTGATGCTCTCCTTGAATTGATCTCCTCTCAAGGAACATCAGAAGTGTTGAATTATCAACATTCACAGACTGGAATATCACCCTTGATGGTATTTGCTAAAAAGGGAAGAGTTGGTGATATCTGCATGCTTCTTTCTTTTGGTGCAGATTGCCTTCTCAAAGCACAAGATGGAAGTACTGCTTTGGATTGGGCAAATCGTGCTGTACAAAATAAAGCTGCTAATGTTATAAGTAGACACTTAATAAATGTCTCTTCAAACTCTAAGGATAATCAGGAGTTGGTTGACAAGTATTTGTCAAGTGTTAATTCTCAATTTATAGACGTGATACTTGTAACGAAGTTGCTGAAGAAAATATGCATGGACTCAGAATCTGGGGCTATTCTTGTTTTTCTTCCTGGTTGGGAGGACATAAATAAGACCAGAGATAGATTGCTTGATCATGAATATTTCAAGGATAGATCGAAGTTTCTGATACTACCCCTGCATTCTATGGTTCCATCAGCTGAACAAAAGAAAGTGTTTTGTCGCCCACCTCATGGTTGTCGGAAAATTATTCTCTCTACAAATATTGCTGAGACTGCACTTACGATTGACGATGTTGTTTATGTTATAGACAGTGGTAGGTCTAAGATAAAGAGTTATGATCCATACAAGAATGTTTCGACTTTGCAATCTTCTTGGGTTTCAAAAGCAAGTGCAAAGCAACGGGCAGGACGTGCTGGCCGCTGCCAACCAGGTTTCTGTTACCATCTTTATACAAGCCTACTAGCTGTTTCTTTTCCGGAGTTCCAGACCCCCGAAATTAAAAGAATGCCCATTGAAGAACTATGTCTACAGGTATTTCCCTCCAGTTAATTTATTATTTTACAACTAACCTGTTTTCACTTCTGATGTTGCATTGTCCTGTCTTCTTCTTATCATAAAAGTCCCTATTGAGTGTAGGATTTCTTAAAAATCTTGACGTGTTGATGATAACAGGTGAAAATGCTTGATCCAAACTACGGTATAGCGGAATTTCTCAACAAAACATTGGACCCTCCAGTGAAAGAAACAATAAGAAATGGTGTGGCTGTTCTCAAAGAAGTTGGTGCTTTGTCAAATGACGAAAACATTACAGAACTCGGAAAGCGACTTGGTTCTCTTTCAGTCCATCCCTTAACCAGTAAGATGCTCTTCTTGGCCATATTGTTCAACTGCCTTGACCCTGCACTGACTCTGGCATGTGCCTCGGACTTCCGAGACCCATTTACTCTACCTATGTTACCAAAAGAGAAGAAAAAAGCAGCTGATGCCAAAGCCGAGCTTGCAGCTATTTATGGTGGGCACAGTGATCAGTTAGCTGTGGTTGCAGCATTTGAATGCTGGAAAAACGCCTCACAGAAAGGTCTACAAGCAAAATTTTGTTCTGAATATTTTGTCTCCTCAAGTACTATGACTATGCTGTCTTTGATGCGTAAGCAACTGCAAAGAGAACTGATGGAAAATGGATATATTCCAAATGATGTATCAACATGCAGTCAAAATGCACGAGACCCAGGTCTCATACATGCTGTTCTTTTGGCTGGATTCTATCCAAACGTAGGGAGAGTGCTTCCTCCAACTAAAAAAGTGAAAAATTTCTGTATAGAGACAGCTAGTGGTGACAAAGTTCGGGTCAATCATCAGTCAACATACCTTCTAAGACACTTAAAAAACCCTAGTGACAGGGCTGTTGTTGTATATGGTGAAATAACTCAGGGAGACGGTGGTTTACAGGTAAAGAAATGTACTATTATTGGGAACATTCCGTTGGTACTACTTGCTAGTGAAATTGCCGTCGCTCCTGTGAAGGATAATGGTGGTAAAAATGCTAAAAAAGCTGGTATGGATGCCGGTGGAAGTAATTCTGAAGAGGAAAATCAAAAGGAAATTATGGATGAAGGGAGATTAATGTCCTCTGCTGATAGTTCTGTAATTATGATTGTTGACCGTTGGCTTCAATTAAAGTCCACAGCACTTGAAGCTGCTCAGATTTACTGCTTGAGAGAGAGGTTGTCTACTGCACTTCTTTTGAAGGTATTTTTTGCACAAAATAGTTTATGATATGTCTAATACAGCATATTTGGATGCAAAATTTTCCTTCTATGATGCAAGTCATATGCTTTGAAATGCCTTTCAATAAAGTTTGGTTTGAATGCTTTGTTTTATACATCTAATACTGCATATTTTAATTCTAAAGCTAATATTACATATTAGTGTAATAATGCATGAGATCTAAACAGGCCTTACGTCTTCTGTGAATTCTGTCCATCTCTTAGCTCATGTTTCATTTGCATGTTTCTTGTTTGCAGGCCACTAATCCAAGGGAAGTTCTACTTCCAGCATTGGCCGACTCTGTCGAAGCGATTGCTTGCATTTTGTCATATGATGGACAATCAAGACTCTCATTGACCTCAAACTCTGCTGATACTCCTGCGAGTCATTCTAAAACTGAAAAGCAGGCTGAATCCAAAGAAAATATAGGTATGGATCAGAATAATGCTCAGGGGGTCCCTTCTTTGAACCAGTCAGTATCATCGCTTTCTGAACAACCAAACCTATGTGAATCAGCCTCTATTCCATCAAGCATCTCATTGGCCTCAAACTCTATTGATACTCCTACTGTCAGTGCCTCTAAAGGCAAGAAGAAATCCAAGAAGCAAAACCGCAGGGATCAGGCTGATGCTCAGGGGACCCCTTCTTTGAACCAGGCAGTATCGTCTCTTTCTGCACAGCCAAGTGTATGTGTATCAGCCTCTATTCTATCAAGCATATCATTGCCCTCAAACTCTATTGATACTCCTACTGTCAGTGATTCTAAAGGCAAGAAGAAATCCAAAAAGAAAAAACATATGGTTCAGGCTGATGCTCAGGGGACCCCTTCTTTGAACCAGTCAGTATCGGCGCTTTCTGAACAGCCAAACATATGTGTATCAGCCTCTATTCCATCAAGCATCTCAATGGCTTCAAACTCTGTCGATGAGATTGCTTGCATTTTGCCATATGATGGACAATCAAGAATCTCATTGACCTCAAACTCTGCTGCTACTCCTACTGTGAGTCATTCTAAAACTGAAAAGCCGGCCGAATCCAAAGAAAATATAGGTACGGATCAGAATAATGCTCAGGGGATCCCTTCTCTGAACCAGTCAGTATTTTCGCTTTCTGAACAGCCAAACGTATGTGTATCAGCCTCTATTCCATCAAGCATCTCATTGCCCTCAAACTCTATTGATACTCCTACTGTCAGTGGTTCTAAAGGCAAGAAGAAATCTAAGAAGAAAAACCGCAAGGATCTGGCTGATGCTCAGGGGACCCCTTTGAACCAGTCAGTATCGCCACTTTCTGAACAGCCAAACCTATGTGTATCAGCCTCTATTCCATCAAGCATCTCATTGGCCTCAAACTCTATGGACACTCCTGTTAGTGATTCTAAAGGCAAGAAGAAATCCAAATCCAAGAAGAAAAAACGTAGGGTCCAGGCTGATGCTCCGGGGATCCCTTCTTTGAACCAGTCAGTACTGTCGCTTTCTGAACAGCCAAACCTATGTGTATCAGCCTCTATTCCACCAAGCATCTCATTAGCCTCAAGCTCTCTTGATACTTCTAACGTGAGTGATTCTAAAACCAAGTCTTCCAAATCCAAAAGGAGAAAAGTTATGAATCAAGCTGAAGCTCAAGGGACCCACGCGTTGAACCAAACAGTACCGTTGCTTTCTGAACATCCAAACCCTTGTGTATCAACTTCTATTCCATCAAGCTTACCTATACAACCACCTTCACTTCCCGCAACGTCTTCAGTATCTCAGACAACAATTCATCACAAGACTGAAGAGAAGCAACCAGTACAGTCACATCCTGCACAAGCTTCTGTAGTTACAGCCGGGTCATCCGGTCCTGTAACCTTAGGCGGATATGGATCAGCTGCGTTTGGACCTCTGGGTCCAAGAGGACGCTTGTCCAAGAAGAGATCACGGTTCGATAGTTAGATATTACCGTGTTTTTTCCATTCCTTCAGCTTTACCCCTGAGTTTGTACCGAAATTACTAATGTTGAAGTTTGAGGATTACATTCAGGCTTGGCTCTTTAGTGTTATATGCTACTAAGTTTTGTAGGCGTCATGACAGTGGCTCGGTGTTATGCACCCGAGTTGAACTCGTTGCAACCACTTCAGGTTACCTGTGCTCAGAGAAAAAGGTGCACATAAGCTGCATTTTGATGAAACTATATTTCGTAATTTTTTGTAAACTACAGGCCAAGTTACGATTTCATTTACTCTTTACTCTGTCTTAATGATCATTTGTGCTTGTGTTTATAAGCATGAGCCCGGAAAGGTATTCTTTATGTAGATTAGTGTGAACTGAACCGATGCTTTATTAACGTGACTCGTGAGAACGATGATATATATACACAGAAAAGCTAACAACTATATATAGCCTAAAGATATGAAAAGATAATAACAACTTAATAACTCATGGTTCTAATCTATATGTGAGCTTACCACTCTACGAACTGTCTGAACTTGTGTCTCACATCACTATAAGTAAGAAGAAGACTATCTTTCAACGGGGTTTTCTTTTTTTTGAAAATGGTACATTTCCGGTTCGGCTTCGCCTCAATACCAATTTTTCCATACATGTCTCCGGGAGGATTCAAACTCGAATCTCCGGACTAACACTTACGGAGTTTAGCACCACAACCACTAGACCAACTGAGTATTGGTTTTTAATGGGGTTTTCCTTTGGTTTCTTCGTTTAATATGAACATAAGAGGGCTTTCAAAGTACTATGAAGGGAAGTCGCGGTCTTTGAAATCGTTGAGTAGTGTGAAGGACTTAGAAGAGCTTGCAAAGAAGGAGAATCTATACAACATGAGAATCGTAGTTTAAAACTACGGTTCCTTCACGATTTTGTTTTTAGAAAATTTTGAAAAATAAAACCGAGGAATTAAAGTGCGGGTTATCCATGAAACTCGTTGTATAAAATGGCGGATTTGCTTTGTACCTAGATTACTTCCTATTATTAGAATTAGTTTTTATTCCGTTCCTGATATCATAAATAGTGTATTTTTATTCCTTAAAATTATCATCATACAATTTAAAAAAAATAATAATTTGTTTTTTATAATTTATAATTCTATCAATGTTCTTTCTAATCCATTCAAAACAATAACATGAATAAATTTTTTAATAAAATAATAAATTCTAAAATAAATTAGTGAAAATTTTATTTGTTTATGATAAAACACTTATCTATAACTAAATAATCTTTTTTTGGTGGGAATAATCTGAATAATCTAAATAATCTGAATATGTATTTTTGTAAATTGGTCTTAAGAGGACCGATTTTTTTTAAAAACCTACTTGAATTATTTAATTAAAAATTTTCATGTTTTGGCTTTATCCCTTTAATTAAAAACGAAGAATAAAACTTTTTTTTTTTACAATTTTATCCGGATTGTAATTGTTAATAGTAATTGCGGAATGTCGGTTCACATTGCAATTTTTATTCTCACCAATTGTTAACATTTCAATTGTGGGTTGTCAATAATTGATGATAGTGTAATTGTGAAGTCATTGATAGTACAAAAGTAAAACGGATTGTCACTAAATGTAAAATATATTGTTGACACATAAAATGTATTGTCAGCAAATTTATTTTTTCAAAACTAGCAAAAAATATAAAATGGATTATCAATAACCAAATGGAGTTGTCACAAAATTCATATTTTTGTAGAGGGAATTGGATGAAATGCACCCCCAACATAAAATTCATTAACTAAATAACATAGGTCTATAATTTATTAACTAAATAGCATCTTATAATCAATAATACCAGATTTGTCCCTATTATCATATCTCAATTTCATCCAATTTAATTACAAGAGAATCTGAAATTATTATACAATAATCTAATTAAAGAAGGTGAATAAGTGATAGAATAGTTTACGTAATATCATTAATAAAAACAAAACATCACTCATTTGAAGCGTTTCATCCAAACATATTTGTTCCAGCGAGAGAAGTTGAAGCTCCAACCCTTATTCCTTCTTGCTTGAGCATTTGAATAGTTTCATCCAATTTATGTCTAGTGAGAGTAGTGTGGGAGAAAAACTCACTCACTAGTTTAAGCCTCAACCGAACTTATAGGTGGAATGAAAGTTCAACACCATTCTTGCCCAACGTCTGGAGAAGAAGACGCCCCTACAAAATTTACGGTGTGTACAAGATATCACCATTTTCATGATTATCATTTACATGAAGATTACAAGCATGTACAAGCCATATATAAGAATCTCACATGTTACCTACAAGTAATATGCCGATACATGCCTTACAGGAAATTATAAAACTAGCACGTTACATGAACTAAGATTAGTATAAGACAGTATTCCAGTAATAGGGATATTAAATAGTACAAGAAACTATCAAATACAAAAGAAAGGTACATGATTGCAGCTACAAGATTTACAAGAATTACCTTCATTCAACGATTTCATTTTGTAGAACTCCACAGAGTATGCAACAAACCTCTTTGATCGAGAAAATGAATGTTCAAGATGAAGACTAGTAGACGACGAAGAGTAGTCACGATTTGGATCTATAAAAGAAATATTGAAGATTTTGATATGTTGATGCAAATTTATTACCATAATCAAAATTATTAACTCATTAACGATACATCTTCTTCAATTAGGGAGTATGGGTTATTAAAGGCAAATAATAAACACAAAATCTTGTAGATTCTTGTATAAGGGTAAATAAGTCTTCAAATTTCAAAAGAGGTCATATTCTAATAAAATTAGTGAGGGAGACAAATACTAAACAAAATTAATGATCTAATGTTACATAGAAAATTCACCCTTTTTTTATTGAATCATTTTATCAACACAACTTATGTGCATTGCAAAAAATGTATAAAAAAAAACCCTAGAAATCGCCATAGAAGATACCAAAAAGTGTGAAATGCTTCGAAGATGATGAAAAGTTGCGAGAGATGAATGAGATTGAAGAGAATAAAGGGAGAAAGATTAAAAAAAATCAGAATTCAAAAGCAAAACACGTACTATACTTTTGAAGAGACATATCCATTAGAAGGAGAATGGATGAAATCACATAGAATAATGTTAATTCTAGCCCACTTACTTGAAGATTTAAGGTAAGAAAAGAAATTGGAATCCTTTGTTTATTTCTTAGTTCTTAAATAAATATCGTCAATAAAGGTTTAAGAAATCGAGCTTCATTCACATTTTAATCGTTTTGACATACAGAGGAAGAAAGAGAAGAATATTTAATAGTTAGATTCCAAATCTTAAAAATAAAGGTTTAGATTATTAGCAATAGACCATAAAACATAGTTGGTTGTAAGGTGTAAATGAGATGGAGATTCCCCAAAATTCGCAGTAATTACCCGTCATGGGGATGAATATTTTAAATGGGGATGGATGCGGGGATGAGTGAAGAATGATTTCTCACATGGGAATGGGATCCTGCATTTTATAATTACGTTAATGATACAAACTTTTAAAATTTACAAAAGTGCCCCAAATTGGATAATTACAGAAAACGACCTATAGTTGCATTCACATAAATGATCAAAACTTTTGAAAGTTCACATATTGTCTTAATTTGGTAATTTACAAAATTTGACCAAAATTTATATTTTTGGGAAATGACCTATATTTTTATAATAAAATTTTATTAACATTATGTATTAAGATTATGTAATTGAAATTGTGTATTGTATTAGCCTATTTATCTCTTTAAAGCTTTCTTTATTAGCTGCCCCGGTCCTCTTTAAAACAATCTTACAACCAATTCTTCCAAATAAATTATTATAAAACTTTCTAAAAATTTTAAACTCTGCAATAATATCTACAATAATCTTACATTGAACAAGAACCTAATCTTCATCCTATTTATATACAAAAAGGGTTTTGTATAGTTTAACCAAAAAAGAAAAGGAACAAGAAATATGGAGGCAAGAGAATCGTGTATGAACGCTGGTCTAGCGCGGTACAAATGTACAGTCCCTCTAGTCCTCATTCAAGACAACATTATAAACCTGATTACATTCTCTCTCTTTGCTCTACATTTCTCCCTATCAACCTACACAATAGGCTCTCTTTCTCGAAGCTTCCATCGCCGACTCACTACTCATTAGTAAGTATCTATCTCTCGCCCTCTTCTTCTACTCGCTTAGGTTGTGATTTCTTCTTCTCTATCGATTTTATCTCCAAAAAAATGATTTCATCTCTTCTGCTGCTAGTGCGACGTGAATTTTTTTGTTGCTACGATTTCATTGGATTTTTCAAAGTTCTCTTTCTTTGAGTTCTGAATGCTGATCGAGACGTGGAAATGTGATTCAACCTGACACAATAGGCTCTCCATCCCAAATTGGATAATTACATAATACTTGGTTAGGTCGTGATCTCTTCTTTGTAGTAACCTGTAATACGATAGTTAAACTGTATGCAATATAACGATAAGGTTCAGAATTTTATACCACCGCAGTGCGTATGTTGAGCAAAGTCGAGATCGAAATCTCTTTCCTTAATTCAAAAAACATATGTTTAGAATCTTTTTTAAGAACAAGGAAGCCTACGAACCAATAGTGCGTTGCACTCTTGAGATCAGAAAAGCTCACAAGCTTGAAGAGAGAGAAGAGAGAATGATTGTTGGTGTGTTGAAATGAGAGGAGAAGCTCTCTATTTATAGGAGCTGGAGGAGATGGATTGGGCTATGGGCCTCAAAGCCCATTGACCAGCCCAAAGCCGAACCCAATAGAAGGCTGCCTCCATGACTTTCGGATGATTTAAGGGGTCAAATGAAGACCATAACCGCCCACTATTGTAGGAGTTGTTGGTTGATCCGTTGGACTGGATTTCCGGATATCCAATCCGGTCCGATGATTCGTTACACATATGGGCCTGGCCCAAGGCCTTCCTCTTCTGGACTGTTGGACTTCGAGTTGGGTCGGCCCAAAAATAATATAGGTGGCCAGCCCAGATTATAACTAGGTCCACCCGCAACACAGCACAACACAACACGGCTCGGACCACGACCACGACCACGAGTTCGAACTCGTGGTCGTGCTCGGACCATGACCATGACCACGACCGCGTGTGGTGGTTTGCCTACGCCGTTCCCCATTGAAAATGGGTAGTGACTCAAGGCCACATGCCTTGGAGGAAACATGCCCCTTATATCCTACTCCCTTTTACCTCCATATAGTCGATGTGGGACTCACCCAATTTTGACTATTTTCCCAAGTTATTGCCTATCACGCAACCAACTTTGGACATCCATTTCTCATTCAAACGGAACTCAAATTTAACGTATGAATATACCACGAGCAAGAGCTCGCGGAGGTGAAGCCAACGCTCCCACTTTCCGGTGTTGATAATGGCCGGAGCCCACCGGAAATGTGCCCGGAAAAGTGCCCGGCGCACACATGTGTTAAAACATGTTTAATTCATTCTTTAAATAAATTTAGTTCCAACAATCCCCCACATGAATAAAAAAGATTCTAAACATATGCTTCTCTGTTTTTTAGACAGAAAGAATTCTCAAGAGTACAGTCGAAAAATCACTGCATCTGGATGGGTGCCATGTTTCATGCTTGAACCGTCCGTAGTGAATAACTATCGGATTCACTCGACCAGGTAGTGACTATGATATCTTGAACTACCCGGGCTTTTATGTAAACCGAGACAACAACTATCACACAGTTTTATTTTCTCGCAGAACATTTGGTTCTCTGGTTGTGTTCATTTTGGCCTTGAACATCCCTAGTTTATTCATGAGTGAATTTGGAGAATTCAGCCTCACTTTATTCTCCTAGACACGGCCCCATGTCACACTCACAAGGTGATGGACCATAAAGAGTATCTTTCATACTCCCCCTTTGTTTCAAGGCGATGGAATCATTAAAAGTCAAGCTTAACCTTAACTCATACAGTTTGCACTGTCTATCATCCTTACAAATTGGGTAGAGACAGTGCTCCACTCGATTCAACTTGATTAGGTTTATCCCTTGAACCTACATCATGGGATCTCCAGTCACGTAGGTAGGGTTTTCCTTTAAGCATCCTCTTTCGTAATAGGCTTTAAACTCATTCCTTTTGATGATTTTAAAACTTGATCTCTTGACAAACCCTTAGTAAATGGATCCGCTAGGTTGTCAGATGATTTGATATAGTCTATTGAGACTATACCTGTTGAGATCAGTTTTCTAATGGACTTATGTCGTCGTCTAATATGACGTGACTTTCCATTGTATAAAACGCTCAGTGCCCGAGCTATAGCTATCACAGTGTACACATAATGCCGGCATTGGCTTTTTCCACATCGGAATATCTTCCAAGAAGTTCCGAAACCATTCAGTTGCTTCGGCTGCTTTGTCTAACGCAATGAACTCAGACTCCATTGTGGATCTGGCCAATAACGTCTTTTGAAAGATTTCCAAGACACTGTTGCACCACCAAGTGTAAACACATATCCACTTGTGGATTTTGAGTTTCTAGAGTCGGATATCCAGTTTGCGTCACTGTATCTTTCTAGAACTGTCGGTTGATTACTATAGTGCAACCCATAACTTTGAGTATAACGTAGATAGTTCAATAC
Source organism: Fagopyrum esculentum (assembly GCA_033239045.1). Classification (NCBI taxonomy): domain Eukaryota; kingdom Viridiplantae; phylum Streptophyta; class Magnoliopsida; order Caryophyllales; family Polygonaceae; genus Fagopyrum; species Fagopyrum esculentum. Next base: position 2,100,444 of record BSUD01000002.1, on the reverse strand, counting down.
TCTAGTTATCCCTTTCCAGTGTTTATGTCCTGGGTTACTTGTATAGCGACTTAGTACATTAACTGGGTGCGCTAAGTCAGGGCGTGTACAATTGGTTAAGTACATAAGACTTCCAATTACACGTGCATACTCAAATTGTGACACTGAGCCCCCCACATTTTTGGTCAGGTGGAGTTGAGGATCCACAAGACTCTTCGCTGTTCCACTCGAGTAGTTCTTGAACCTCTCAAGGATCTTTTCAACATAATGAGCTTGGGGCAGGGTAATACCTTCGGAGTGTCTAGTGATTTTAATCCCTAGAATGACATCCGCTAATCCCATATCTTTTTATGTCAAACTGACCCCTAAGTAAATTCTTAGTTCGGTTGATCATGTCTTTGTTGCTTCCAATGATAAGCATATCATCGACATATAGACATAACAAGACATATCCCGTAGGAGTATTCTTGATATATATGCACTTGTCACATTCATTAATGCTAAAACCATTCGACATCATTACGTTGTCAAATTTTTCATGTCACTGCTTAGGAGCTTGTTTGAGTCCATAAAGGGACTTTACAAGTCTACACACCTTGTGTTCTTGTCCAGACATAACATATCCTTCAGGTTGTTTTATGTAGATCTCCTCTTCTAAATCTCCGTTTAGAAAGACAGTTTTTACATCCATTTGATGGATTTATAGGTTTCGTAATGCCGCTATTGCTATTAGCATTCTTATAAAGTTATTCTCGTAACGGGAGAATAGGTGTCAAAGAAATCCAACCCTTCTTTTTGTCGGAATCCTTGCACTACAAGCCTAGCCTTGTACTTCTCGATTGAGTCATCGGTTTTCAACTTGGTTTTGAAAATCCATTTGCACCCAAGTGCTTTACACCCTTTTGGTAAGTCAACTAACTCTCATGTATGGTTTTGCATAATGGAGTCAATCTCACTTTTCACTGCTTCCTTCCAAGAAGGTGCGTCAGGTGTAGACATGGCTTCTGTCTAACTTCTTGGTTCTTTCTCCATGAGAAATGCCGTTATGAAGTCATCCCCAAATGATTTTTCCGTTCGAGTTCTTTTGCTTCTTCGAGGTTCTTCCTTGACTATTTCATTTCCAAAAGTGTCTTCTTCCCTTTGTTCACGAGTTCGTTTTGGATTTTCTTTATCCTTACACGGAAACACGTTTTCAAAGAAAGAAGCATTCCTAGATTCCATTATTGTATTAACATGTATATTTGGTATATTTGAATTATGTACTAGAAATCGATAAGCACTACTGTTGTGTGCATATCCTATGAATATACAATCAACGGTTTTAGGTCCGATGATGACCTTTTTAGGAGGTGGTATAACCACTTTTGCTAGGCACCCCCACCCTTTGAGGTATTTGTACGATGGTACTTTACCTTTCCAAAGTTCATATGGCGTTTTGCCAGTTACCTTGTGAGGTATTTTGTTGAGGATGTAATTGGTAGTAAGCAATGCTTCCCCCCACATGTTCTGCGGTAACCCAGAATCCTGCAACAAAGCGTTTATCATCTCTTTCAGAGTTTGGTTCTTTCGTTCCGCAACTCCGTTAGATTCAGGTGAATAGGGAGCAGTTGTTTGATGAACTATCCCGTGTACTCTATAGAACGCGTTAAAAGGTTCATTGTACTCGCCTTCTCTATCACTTCGTACGACTTTGATTGTCTTACTAAGTTGGTTTTCAATTTCCAACTTGTACTCCTTGGATTTTTCCAAGGCCTCATCCTTGCTTCTTAGCAAGTAGATATAACAATATCTTGTACAGTCGTCAATAAATGTGACGAAGTACTTTTTACCTCCTTTAGTGTGTATAAGCTTCAAATCACACAAATAAGTGTGAATTAAGCCTAGAGGTTATGTGGTTCTCTCCACTTGTGGAGATGACATTTTTGTGAGTTTTGCTTGTACGCAGACTTCACATTTGTCCTTGTTTAATTTGCATTTTGGAATTAGGTTTAAATTCATTAGTGTTTGGATAAACTTATAATTTACATGTCCTAATCGTTCATGCCATATATTAAAAGACTCAACAACATAAGCAATAGGAGTTTTATTCATTGAACCATCGGTTACAACTTTTGGGATGATTGTCATTACACACATTTTGAACAGTCCATCCTTGACATACCCTTTGCCTACATAAATCTCATTCTTCATGAGAGTGAGCTGATCAGAAACAAGCTTCATGGAGAATCCATGCTTGCTGAGCAAAGATCCGGAAATTAAGTTCTTTCGGATATCTGGCACGTGCATGACATTGTTGAGAGTCAGCTCTTTCTCAGACGTCATTTTCAACACTACCTTGTCATGACCTTCGACCTTTGATGTGGACGAATTTCCCATAAACAGGTGCTTGTCCGGCTTATTCTTCTGATAGGTGAAAAACATCCCCTTGTCAGAACAGATGTGGCGGGTAGCACCAGTGTCATACCATCACTCCATCGGGTTGCTCCCGACCATGTTCACTTCAGACGTCAAAACATCCCCTTGTAGATTCTTGTATAAGGGTAAATTAGTCTTCAAATTTCAAAAGAGGTCATATTCTAACAAAACTAGTGAGTTGACAAATACTAAACAAAATTAATGATCTAATGCTACATAGCAAATTCACCCTTTTTTTTATTGAATCATTTTATCAACACAACTTATGTGCATTGCAAAAAATGTAAAAAAAAAAACCTAGAAATCGCCATAGAAGATACCAAAAAGTGTGAAATGCTTCGGAGATGATGAAAAGTTGCGAGAGATGAATGAGATTAAAGAGAATAAAGGGAGAAAGATTTAAAAAATCAGAATTCAGAAGCAAAGCACATACTTTACTTTTGAAGAGACAGGTCCATTAGGAGAATGGATGAAATTACATAGAATAATGTTAATTCTAGCCTGCTTACTTGAAGTTTTAAGGTAAGAAACGAAATTGGAATCCTTTGTTTATTTCTTAGTTCTGAAATAAATATCGTCAATAAAGGTCTAAGAAATCGAGCTTCATTCACATTAATCGTTTTGACATACAGAGGAAGAAATATAAGAATATTTAATGGTTAGGTTCCAAAATCTTAAAAATAAAGGTTTAGATTTTTAGACAGAGACCATAAAGCATAGTTGGTTGCATGGTGTAAATGAGATGGAGATTCTTCGAAATTCATAGTAATTACCCGTTATGGGGATGAAGATTTTAAATGGGGACGGATGCGGGGATGGGGTGAAGAATGATTTTCCACATGGGAACAGGATCTGTATTTTGTAATTACGTTAATGACCTAAACTTTTGGAATTTATAAAAGTGTCCCAAATTGAATAATTACTTAATATGACCTATAGTATTCACATGATCAAAACTTTTGAAATTTCACATATTGCCTTAATTTGATTATTTATAAAATTTTACCAAAGTTTATAATTTTGAAAAATAACCTATATTTTTATAATGATATTTTATTAAGATTGTGTATTACATTGAGCCTATTTATCTCCTTAAAGCTTTCTTTATTAGTTGCCCTGATCCTATTTATACACAAAAAGGGTTTTGTATAGTTTAACAAAAAAAAAATATGGAGGCAAGAGAACCGTGTATGAACGTTGCCGGTCTAGGGCAGTACAAGTGTACAGTCCCTCTGGTCCTCATTCAAGCAACATTATAAACCTGATTACACCTCTCTCTTCGCTCTACATTTCTCCCTATCAAACTGACTCTTTCTCGAAGCTTCCATTGCCGACTCACTACTCACTAGTAAGCATCTATCTCTCGCCCTCTTCTTCCACTCGGTTAGGTTGTGATTTCTTCTTCTCTATCTATTTTATCTCCCAAAAATGATTTCATCTCTTATGCTGCTAGTATGACGTGATTTTGTTGTGCTTGTTTGTTTAGTTGCTACGATTTCATTGGATTTTTCAAAGTTCTTCATTCTTTGAATTCTGAATGCTGATCGAGACGTGGAAATCGATTCATTCGCGATTTGATGTTAATTTGCTTTTGATTTTGTTGCTTGGTGCTGGTCACTGAAATTTAGGGCATTTTTTGTTTTTTCGTAATTTCTGCCCTCCTTTCGGTCTAGCTTGAGGTGATTCTGCTGTTTTTGTGTTTCATTATTGTGTTGATTGTGCAACGCGTTACTTTCGAGTAGTATGTACTTCTTTGCGGAATGAACTGTGCTAGGGTTGGTAGGTCATTGTTTAGTGGTCACTGTCCAAAGTTGACGATTGTGGAATTTGCTTACTTTACTTTTTTTTGTTGTATAAGTCTTTGATTATTCGAGGATAGACAGCCGGGGTCAAAATCAAATATTATTATATTGTTGTTCAAAGAAGTCGTCACTTTTGGTTCAATCTGAGTATATTTTTAGCTTAAGTGAAAATAGGAAACTCAAGACTTGCAATTTGAAGCTGAATCAACTAAAAGCCCTAAAGTTAAAACTGTTTAAACATGCTCTAGATCGTGAACTAACCTGATAGTTCAACACCTTGCAGGACTTGCTAACTTCACTTTTACAGGTAAATGTTTATTAGTTTCCTCTAAGTTGTGGTATGCTAGATTGTTATTGTTAGTAGATTGATTTGTAATTTATAGAAAAAACGCAGATACGAATAAACTCTCCTGTGTTTCAACCATTGAATTTCTTCTTGGGTGGAGTATGAATTTACAAGTCAAAGAACAAACTCTCAGTTCCAATTGACGAGTGAAGAGATTGTTCCAACTTATGCATGCTGCAATATTCATTAACAAGCAGATAATACAACGAACGATAAAGAGAATATCATCGAGGAACTCTAGAGTTATACTAGTTGAAGTTTGCATGTCAGAAATAATTAATAGGTGGAGATAATTTTGTCATAGGTACTTAAAAGGTCATTTATTTTCTATATGATTGTGTTTCAATGGATACTAAGTAGACATTATTAGATTATTTAGGGTTGATCTATGGAACATAGGGCCAACTCTTTCATTTGCTGAATAGATATAAATACCTTCCTATTTTATCATCTCAATTCCTTTTAGTTGATGCTTGGTTCAGTTATCAGGTAGAAAATTAACATAAAAATGAGAAGGGAAGTTTGTTTGCTGTTTTGGAAAATATTACCTTAGATGCAGTGTTTGGCTTGTTTATCTAAAAATAACGCAACAATCATTCTGAGAAAAAAGAAGTAACAACAGAATTCAAATAAATTTTGTTACGAATGATCAATAACAAAAGCTATAATTTTTTTTACCAAATTAGTAAAAGAAGATTTGTTTCCGTATTTCTGCTTTGTTGTATGTACAAAGCCTTATATCTATTATAGCAGACTCTGACACAACACTTCTAGAAACATCTAATAGCAATTTTGAACCGCTGTAAATAATGATAAATGGTGAAGTGACGAGTTTGTTATCTATATATATTTGTGTGCTTCTCAGTTCCTTCTGAAGTTATGCTATAATTGTGCTTTTGAAGCTTGCAGTTGTTGGAAATTTATGCTTTTTAAAGAATTTGTTTGGTATTAACTCTGAAAGGCGGGCTCTTGCAGGAGAGTACATGCAAAGGACTGATTGGATATGGACATGATTCAGGATGAACGTCATCATGCCAGCAAATTTGATCCAGGAGCTGCAGCAGTATTTATTGAACATGGGAACGACGATTCCACTGTTAACTGTGGCAGTCCCATGATTGACGCTGGGGATGTGGAGGCTTGTAAGCTCACTTCAACTATGTTTGATACACCTACTGATCTGCTGAACTCTCTACCAGTTGCAGGAAAATCGGATGACATCTCTGTTGAAGAAAGTAACAGATGCAATACTACAGCTGAGAATGGATTTACTGTTTCTTGTAAATCTGATTGCCTGTTAACTGTTTCTGAGACCGACCTTTCTAATATAGAGAAGAATGACCCTGCTGAAGAGAAAGGAGATGACAACAAGGTTTCTGGCGTAGAAAATGATCAGGTTGGTTCTAATAAAGGTACAAAGAGTTTACAGTCAAGAGAACGGAAAAAGAGCAAGTATTTATGTCCTCCTTTCGTAAACCTTGGCAAAGAATCAAAAGTTTTGCCCTATTTAGGAGATTCAGAAATTGATGATTCTAAGAGTCTGGTTAATGCTTCATTTGTGAAGTGTAGCAAAGGCAGGACAGAGTCGAGGAAATCATCTAGTGTTTCTGTTAAGTTTGAAGAAATAACCGCCCCTTCAGCTGATCTTCTCATGAAACTTCATAGGATAGCTCTTGATCACTTAAATCCTTACTACGACAGTGTCTTTGACCCTGCAGAACTGTTCTTTAACAGGTTTCGAGCATCTGTATTCCATGGACTGCCCAGTTCTGAATTGGTGGACACCGTAGATGACAAGAATGATGAAGAAGATGCAAGTTTCGACGCCCATGTCGAAAAGCAAAGCAAAAGCCTAGTGAGAAAGGAGAAAGGGAAAAAAGAATCTAATAAGAAGCTTCGTTCCGGCCTTTATGACGTGGATGTGGCTTTTGCTCCTTGTCCTCTGCCTCGTGGTATCAAACAAAGGAAGCGGAAAAGAAAGGAGGCGACAATCTCACCGCCTGTGGGGCCCAGTCTGGACTCTAATAATGGGATGCCAGGTGAGCCAGAGCAAAAGAAGAGAATGAGGAAGAAAGGAACTAAACCCGGCATTCCATATATCAATGGAAACAATGTGAAACCAATTTCCTTAGAGGTCTGTTTACAGGACGCAGGGCCATATGTTGCGCCTACTTCTACTGCTTCTACAGGCCTAGACCCGAATGATAATTCCAGCGATGAACTTACCCTTGATCAGATGAAGCATAGCCTCGAGTTAATGACATCAATGTTGGAGAAGTCAGCTAGCACAATTTCTCCTGAAACTCGAGCCAGTTTGGAGAACGAGATCAAGAATTTGCTGAAGAAAGTAAACCCCATGGTTTAACTCATTCTCTTTAGTTCACTCAAAAATAATTTAAGGTAATTTAGCTATGCACTTTCGAATTAGTGACTCCTTATTTGAGTAAATTTGACTCATAAACTAGTAGGTATGAGTTTGATCATTGATAAAGGTTTTTTTTTTGCTTTTGGCTTAATGGCACCATATGACTCTTAGTCGTTTGAAAGTGGATGGTAGCTGGTAAATTATGTGCATTCGTTCGTATTTGAACAGCTAGTTTAATATGTTATGTGATACTTGTTGTCTAAATTCTCTTTGTTTCCATGCAATCTGTTATATATATATATATGGTAGTTTGCTGCTGCTATATATAGCTATTGATGTTGTTATGACACTCGAGTTTCCAGTTTTTTTTTAAACTTAAAAAAAAAAAAATTTAACACTGGCAACATTTACAATTAGTATTATCAATTAGACAGCAGACTTCATAGAGACTCAACAAAAACATGCAATTTTCAGTTTCAAACATCATTACATAACATTCATGTTCCGCTGCTTAAACAAACAAACTTACTAATATTGCTAGATAGTGGAAACCATTGCCTACAAATGATCATAACTGCAACTCTTCAGCTTCACATGACGCTTGCAGTCTTCATTCAGTTTCTTCTTGCACGAGCAATCCTTAGTGTAACTCTCACATATGTCCAATATGCAAGTTGTTCAGCAAGTTGGAAATAAGTGTCTCTCAGTTTGTTCTTGCACGAGCAATCCTTACTGTAATTCTCACATATGTCCAATATGCAAGTTGTTCAGCAACTTGGAAATAAGTGTCTCTCCATCTCCTTTGAACAACTAAGCTTCCAATTACCCCAAAATCCAACGGCAAAACCCGACATAATTATCAAGTAGAACCATATCTTCTCATGGTATTCTTCTTCTTCTTCTTCTTCTTCTTCTTCTTCGTCGCTTGTTGATTGAGGAATGTTGTTACCAAAGCAATTCTTTGGCAACGGGTCGCCACACAAGCTCGGATTTCCCATGTAAGATGAATCAGTAAGAGTTTTGAGTTGGCTGCCGGTCGGAATCTGTCCTTGGAGATTGTTGAATGACAAATTCATTGTGAATAAAAAAAAAGTCAAAGACGAGATGCTTTCTGAATTGACCGGTTCAAATGATTATGGGATAAGTTTAGACCGAGAAGGCATGTTAAGGCTGTGATATTTGCAGGAAATACACATGCTAGGTTGTTGCATGAAAGGTCCATGCTAACTAGTAGTCGTAATACCGCAGTATACTCTCGTTCTTCTCCTTTTATGACCTCCATAGCACTCCATTCATTAGGATTTGATCCCGTAAACGGATAGAAGGACAATGTTTGACGAATAGGTAATTCGATGCAACTCATGCCTCTAAACTCACCAAAACATTCGGGAATGGTTCCTTCCAAATAATTGCTTGCAAAATCGACAAAGGGTAAGAATAGAGCATAGTTGTGGTGGAATTACTCCCTTGAACCTATTTTCCCGTAGAATGAGAACTTGCAAGGAATGCAAGTCTGCAACACTCCATGTTGAAAATTTTCCATTGTAATTATTCCAACCCACATCCAAAACTATCAATTATGTACGGAAAGCAAATGACAAAGGGAGTTTTCCTTTGAGAGAATTGGAATTCATGCTCAACAGTTGTAATGTGCGAACCTTTGTTAACGAGTTGGGTATGTAGCCAAATAATCTATTTGATGATAACATCATAACAATGATTGAAGAGTTCACTCAATAGATAGGGATAATTCCCGATAACTTGTTGTGTTGTAGATTCAGGATGTTCAAGCTTGTTAACTTGCATAGCGATCTTGGAATGGAACCATTAATGTGATTATTATCAAGATGTAGACTCGACAAAGATGACATGACATGGCCAATGTTACTTGAAAGAGGTCCAAAGATTCCCGTATTAGACAAATCCAACTCCGAGATATTCTTTTGACTAAGAAGTCATTTAGGAAATGTGCTATTCACTTTGCAAGGTAGCAAATTCAAGGTCTTGAGTTGAAATGGAGGCAACCAGTAATAGGAGAGATTAAGGAATAGAGAATTTGAACTTAGATCAAGGTGTTTTAAGCTAGAAAGGTTAGCCAAATTTACTTGATTCACAATACTCAAATGATTTTTGCCAATCGCAAATCGAAATATGGAAATTTCCGCAAGGACGAAGGGATAGTTTCTAATCAAAGATGACAGTACCTCTAAGAATGGAGGGAGATTTTCAAAATGGTTGTTTGATAGATTTAAATACTTCAGGGATGACAACTTTCCAATTAATGGCAACACAACATTCAAATGATTACATGACATATCTAGACTAACTAAAGAAGACAATCCTCCCAAGGATGGTGAAAGATTTTCAAAATCATTGTATGATAGATCCAAGTACTTGAGGAATGAAAAAGTTCCAATTATTAGGAATAAGCTACTAAAGTTATTGTGACTCAAAGATAGGAACTTTAAATGATACATATCACACCTCGTAAAATTAACATGTGAGTTTGATACCTTTTCTTGAAGTTGGTTATTTAACAAATCCAAATACTTTAAGGGCCCGTTTGGTTTGAACTCCGGAATCGAAAACGGAATGGAAACGAATCTAGTCCATATGTATACCCTTGTTCATGAAAGTTTTTGAATCATTCCTTGTGATTTGAAGTAATTGTTGTTGAATTTGATTACTTTTGATACCCTATAGGGTAACATAATATGGGGAGGCAAGTGCATTTTGCATGTAAACATAAGAAATGATTCCATAGAATTTCATGAATAAGGATATACATATGAACTAAATTCGTTTCCATTCCGTTTCCGTTTCCGGAGTTGGAACCAAACGGGCCCTAAGCAGCAAAGATGGTTTATGGTGTTCATGAAACCCCGCCGATACGGTCAAAGAAGTTGTATTCAAGTGAAAGATACTCAAGGTTCCTTTTGCTAGCCAACCAAGATGGAATTGGATGTGTGAATTGATTATTGGAGAGTTTGAGAAATGCTATAGAGCTCAAATTTTGAATGAAAGAAGGAAATGAGCCACTAAAAGAATTCTCTTCAAGATCTACATATGAGAGGTTTACTAGATTGCCCAACCATGATGGAAGTGTAGAATTGAAGCCATTCATTGAAAGATCAAGAGATCTAAGTGAGCTCAAATCTTGTATAAAATGGGGAAATGGGCCTTTAAATTGGTTTCCACCAAGATTTAAAGTTGAAGGGTAATATAAGGTAAATTTGAACTTTTCGTAACTAGATGAGAGTTATCTAATTCACAAAAGACCAAGTTGAACACCTTCAATGATGGAAGCTTGTGAAATATGTGAAGACTATCAAGTGCTTGACTCAAGTCCATCCCACTCAAATCAAAGTATTGCAAATTCTCAAGCTTGAATGTCCACTCAAAACTTTTTGTTTGTTCATAGCCTGAGAAAAAAAAAAGCATACTGAAAAAACATAATTTTTTAAAAAATTTAAATTAATATAAATTATATAAAATTAACTTTAAAAATAAATAAAATTTTATTATCGTTTTAAAAATAGATATATAAAGGAAACAAATTGAACCTTAAACATAACAGGAGGAATTTTAAAACTCAATAGATACCAAAAGTAAAAGTCCATAACAGTAAGAGGAGAAACCAAATTCTTTCTATTTATTATTTTTATCCAAATGAGTATATCTCTATTTTTTTTGTTGAAGAAGGTTACGTACCCGGTTCGATCGGCTTAGCCGATGTATGTCCGCATCGGGTAGGAGTCGTGACCCATTGCTGGGAAATACCCTCCCAATATCAGTTTTTTCATACATACCGTCAGGAGAATTTGAACTCGAATCTCCAATCTAAACACTTAAGGAGCCTAGCACAGTATATCTCTATTTTCTTTATATTTGTGGCCTTTGTGGGTGGAAATCCTGTAGCGTAGATATTAGTGACAGGGATTTAAAAGTCAAATATCAATTGTCTCTATTTTCTCCACCTAATGGATCAAGTCAACAAGTCAATGAATAACTTAGTTCTCTATTTTTGACTTTTTGTCCATTAATCGATACCAATTCGTCTATACATTTTATAGTTACGACGTGTCCTATAATTAGCATTTTCTAATCGCAAGTTCACAACTATATATTAAGGTGAATTTGATAATATATAATTTAATATGTTTTTTTATTATCGGGGTCAAAACATAAAAGAAGAAAAATAGTGAGAAAATAAAAATCCATTTTCAAGAAAATGTGAAAATAAAAGTCTTTGTGTCGAGATATGTATTTCACGGTGACAGTAAAATGATAACGAGCGTAGTGTACAACTGTACAAGGTTGATGAACTATTCATCCTATTTTATATTACTTTTAGAATGAAACTGCATATAAATTTAATTTAGACCTAATGTATATGTATACTCGTATACATAGACTCCTAGTCTATTGTAAATTGACCTTCGACAAATAAGCAAATTGATCGAAGTAGATTAATATGCATATAAGTAATACAATGAATTGCAAACAAATTTACATGAAACTCACTTCCTATTAGTTATTACCTTTTATGCATTAATTAATTGGCTTGTTCATCTAATAGAATGATTATGTTTTACAATTCTTATTTTTGTAGATTTGGGCAAGGATTCACCAAACAAAATGTGTAGTTTTCTTCATAAAAAGTAAAAATTGTTTATGAAATGTGTGTTTGATTTTTATTTATTGGAATTGAATCTGAGAGGTGGATTTTGCTACATTTTAACAGTTGAGGATGTGTTGTTCATACTAACCGATGTTTTGCTCATATGTTCAACAAAACATTCATTATTATATAGTCATTTCATAGTTCTAAGTGAAAACTTAGAAACAACTATAATATGCTAAAGATTGACGGGTATTATTGAATTACAAGATTTCGAACATCATTACATAACATTAAGATTTCAATCATAATGAAATAGACATGGGTCCCAAACCTAAACCGGCCCAACTCAAACCGCCGGTTTAGGTTAAACTAACGGTTTGAGACACTATTTAAAAAAAAAAAAATTTAAGTGCAACATCTTTTTTGACTAAACCGATAGTCAAAAAAAAATTAAAAAAAAAAATAAAAAAAGATTGAAACCGTTGGTTAAACCTAAACCGTAAACCTCCGGTTCGACCAAACCGGCAAACCTAAACCGCCGGTTCACAAACAGCCGGTTCAGCCGGACCCAACTCTATAATGAAAGTCTTGACCAAAACAGAAACATTAAGAGTACTTAAGAAAAACTGTCTAATACAACATCATACAAGACAACTATTATATTACATGTCATTTGCATTTTTCACGACACTTGGAATCTTCAGCTTCTTCATTTTGCACGAGCAATCTTCATTGCAATTCTAACATATATCCAATCAGCAAGATTTTCAGCAAACTGAAAATAAGCATACCTCCAACTCTTTATAACAACCAAGCTTCCGATCACTGCCCAAAAGCCAATAGCAAAACCTGATATAATAACCAAATAGAACCACATCTTCTCATGCTTATTGTCTTCATCTTCAGGAATCTTGCTTGTTGGCGGTGGAGCAATGTCGTCACCAAAACATTTCTTTGGTAGTGGGTCGCCGCATAAGCCTGGATTCCCCATGTAGGATGAATCATTAAGAGATCCGAGTTGGGTACTGGTTGGGATTTTTCCTTGAAGGTTGTTGAATGACAAATTTATTGTGGATAAGAAAGTCAAGGATGAGATGCTTTCTGGAACTGATCCTGAAAAATTGTTACATGATAAATCAAGGGACTCCAAAGATTTCATCCGTCCTATCTCCTTAGGAATTGTCCCGCTCAGATGATTATGCGAAAAGTTTAGACCAAGAAGGCGGGTTGAAGTTGTGATCTCTGCAGGGATCACACCTACTAGGTTGTTGCATGAAAGATCCATGTTGACTAGTAGGTATAATATTGTGGTATACTCTCTTTCTTCCCCCTTTATGACCTCCATAGCACTCCATTCATTTGTATCCACGGGTGGTGCCTCAGCAAATGAAGCATTTTCAGCATTTGGAAAATTAGGACTCGGAGGTGATGCAATAAAATGACTTGAGTGATCTTCGGAGCCCATGCCTTTGAAGGAACCAAAACATTGAGGAATGGTTCCTACCAATTTATTGTTTGCAAGATCGACGACTTGAAGAGTTTGAATGGAACATATTTGTGATGGAATTATTCCCTTGAACCTATTTCCCCGTAGTATGAGAACTTGCAGAGAAGGAAAGATTCCACCGCTCCATGTTGGTATTTCTCCATAAAGATCATTCCTACCCACATCCAAAACCATCAACTGTACACAATTGCTCAAGGATAAAGGGAGTTTTCCTTGAAGAGAATTGGAATTCAAGCTCAACAATTGTAATCCACCGGACGTTGTCAATGAGTTGGGTATGAGTCCAATTAGTTTATTTGAAGACAATTCCATTTCAGAGATGTAAGAGTTTGTCCAACAGTCGGGAATTGTTCCAGATAAACTATTGTTTTTAAGACTAAGGAAGTTCAAGCTTGCTAACTCGCATAATGATCTTGGAATTGAACCATTAATATGATTGTTTGCAAGTCGTAGACTCGACAAAGATGACATGGCATTGCCAATGTTACTTGGAAGAGGCCCAAAGATTCCGGTATTAGACAAATCCAACTCTGCAATATTCTCTTGACTAAGAATCCACTTAGGAAATAGACCGCTTATTTTGCAAGGTAGCAAATACAAGGTCTTGAGTTGAAAGGGAGGCAACCAATCATAGGAGAAATTCAGGATTAGAGAATTCAAACTTAGATCAAGGTGTCTTAAGCTAGAGAGGTTAGCCAAACTCACTTTATTTAAAATCCTTAAACTATTATGTTGCAATCCCAAACTGATCAAAGATGACAACCTTCCAAAGGATGGAGGTATAATTTCAAAATTATTATATGATAGATCCAACATCTTGAGGGATGAAAAAGTTTCAATGATAGGCAAATAACCGCTAAAGTTATTGTTTCCTAGAAACATGGACTCCAAATCATACGTGATACACCTAGAATAGTTAACATGTGAGTTTAAAACCTCTTCTTGAAGTTGGTTATGTGACAAATCCAAATACTTTAAACTACAAAGATGGCTTATGGTGTTCATAAATCCTCCATCCACATGGTGAAAATAATTGAATACTAGTGAAAGAAACTCAAGGTTTGTTTTGTTTGTCAACCAGTGAGGAATTGAAGAGGTAAATTGATTTCCATTGAGGTTGAGAAATGATATAAAGCTCAAATTTTGAATGAAAGAAGGAAATGACCCATTGAAATAATTCCATCCAAGGTTTATATATGTGAGGTTTACATGATTTTCCAACCACGATGGGAGTGAAGAACTTAACCCATTTATTGAAAGATCAAGAAATCTAAGAGAGCTCAAATTTTGTATGAAATAGGGAAACGGGCCACTGAGAAAGTTATAACTAAGATCTAGGCGTTGAAGGGTGCTAGAAAAAACACTTGAACTTTTTATGGCTAGATGAAAATTTTCTAATCCACAAGCTTTCAAGTTCAACACCGACAAAGACGGTAGTTTATGAAGTATCTCAAGACTATCTCGTGTTTGACTCAAGTCCACCCCACTCAAATCAAGGTATTGCAAGTTCTCAAGCTTGAATGCCCAATCCATACTGTTTGTCATCTCTATGGAGGACCAAGATGAAGAGCGAATATTAAAGGCAACAAGTTTTGTAAGGTTTCCAAGGTTTTGAGGAAATTTCCCATGAAAATGAGTATGAGAGAGGTTCAAATGTTGGAGTTGTTTCATTGCTCCAAAAAATTCAGGAATACTAGAGCCATTAAAAGAAATACCGCTTAAGTCTAAGTATGTCAAGTACTTCAACTCAAGTAGAGCAGGACTTACCTCTCCAGCTTCTAAATCCCACTCAAAATCAAATATGTCATCAAAGCTATAATCAATCCAGTAAATTGAGCTAAGATCAAACTTCATCTTTTTTGAGCTAAGATCAAGCTTGATGACGGTATTTGTAACATTATCGCAACCAACTCCATTCCAACTACAACAATCATCCCCAACCCATGAACCAAGAACGTTTAAACTATCAACATAAAAGCTATGCTTAAATTTAAGCAAAGCGTTTCTCTCGGCTTCCTTACAAGTGGAATTGACTCTCATGCAAACTATGAGCATAAACAAGGTGATTACAAATAGCTTCATATCTAAAGAAAGGGGTTCTTTTGGATTTTTTTTCTTCTTGTAAAGTAAAGAAGGGAACAATGCAAAGGATATGTGAATGTTTTAGGGAGGGATTCTTTACGTGGTTGAGTATAGTCTTATATAGTTGAAATCAAGAGGCTTTGAATAGTCCAAACAAAAATATTAGAACCTAGACTTCAAAATCAACAGTCATGTTACCTTGCATCATTTTTTTTTTCTTTGTCTAATTTGACAAAGTAGATTCATAACACTTCATAAGTGATATTATCTCTCAATTGATCTAAATTAAATGTAATTTATAAGAAACTACCTCTTTAGTGAAATGTAAATAAAAATAGATTTAAAACTACAAAAAAATATCATTCTTAAGTATTTAAATAGGATATGTTAACACCAAAAAAGAGTTATTTTATGCATTTTTTGTGTTTGGCCTAGTTATAGTTTTTTCGACTTTATGGGTAATTTATTTTGTGCAGACAAAGTAGGCTATGGTTTTAGGTATGCATTTTGAAAACTAAGTTTTGAGAATCAAAATTTGGGTATTGAACTTTAGGTATTGGTTTTCAAGTATTAGGTTTTGGTTATTGGATTCGGGTGTAGAATTTTAAGTATAATAATTCGAAAAATTACGTTGAGGTATTAAAATCGGGTATAAGATTTTTGGTATTATACTTAATATATAAATATAGTTTTTAAAATAAAAATTTATGAAATCCAATTTGTTTCACGAACTACATTATTTATATGTTTTTTTTATGTACCCAAAACACATACCTAAAATCTACGCATGTTAATAATACAACTCACTCTTCTTCTTTCCTTACCCTTTATATAATTTGAATTCATATGATGTAGAAGAGATGTGTAAGACAGAAGTCTTACCGTCCGTATTATTATCATATGCAAACCAAAGCTTAAATGGAGACATATTGTTGGTTCGCCACACCTCGGGCATCAATGTCCAACCAACTAACAACACCTAAAGGTGAAATCTTTAAAACATGATAACTTGTATGAAAATTTAAAACTAACGGAGCAAGAAAGTCCGTAAAAATTTTAGCTTTCAAGTAAATGTGACGAAACTGAATTTCTCAATCTCTACGTTGAAATCTTAACATCTCGATAACAGGCTGAAACAAAACCCCCAATTTTATTGTGAAATAGGGCAAGAGGGTAAATACTCACTATAGCTAATAATAGGTGCAAGAACATTATATTTACAGGGAATGATTTTTTTAACTATTTTATAAATTTTAGTTTAATAATAGAAAATTAAGAGAGTGTAATAAGAAGATATTTTCTTAAAAATAAGCTAAAATTTTTTCATCATTTTTGATTTAGTCAATATATAATAAACACTTAAAACAAGTTATAATTTACAACTTATAATAGAAGTTCAGTTCTCTTGTTGAGATGCAATGGCTTGTTTTCTTCTGCAGGAGACTTAGAGGTCAATGAACCAAAGCAAGTCTTGCACAAAAGGTTTGTTTTGAATATTCAACACTCAAAACATAACAATCAACAAACGTTTTGCAAGAAAATAACAATAAAATTGAATACTTTGTTTATAAAATAATAATTGATCATTCATCTAGTAGTAAATTTGGGGCTATATATAAATTTAATGATTTTGCAACTTTTTTTACAAAAGAATATTAAAAAAAAATTGAACTAGTATAAAAAAAAATCATAGTTTGAACTTTTTGTAGAATCTTTTTTTTAACTAGTTAAAGTTATAAAAATAAATGTTAGAATGAAAAATAGAGATAAATGAACATAAAAAAGGTTCCTCTAATGATCATCAATCAATAATAAGTTAGTTGTCTATCTCTAGTGAATAGTGATGAGCAATCAATAACCGAAGGTTTTAAAAATTAAGGTTTAGATTTATTATACGTTAATGTTAGTGTATATATATATATATATATATATATATATGAATGAATTGATAAGTAATTGTTTGTCCCTTTTGTTGATAAATTGGATAAAATTTTAGATAAAATAGTGGAGGTATAACGTTGATTAACACAGTGGCGGCCACATGATTTTAAAGGGGGGGCACAATTTTATTTTCGATAAAAATATCTATGAAAATAAAATAGCGATAAAATCAAAGTCAATATGTCATCTACTTACAATAAACAAAAATTAAAAAAACATTACACTTAATAGCCGCGGTCATGGACCGCGCCTATATATTTAAAAAAAAAAAAAATTGTCCTATAGGCGCGGTCTATAACCGCGCCCCTTTAGTTTTTTTTTTAAAAAAAACGTTACACTATAGCCGCGGTCTAGGACCACACCTCTATTTGTGTTTTTATTATCTTTATTTCAGATATTAAAATGTTGTCCTCGACAACGCTTTTTACAAATAAGAGTGTGGTCTAAGACTGCGCTTTTAATCCAAACAACAAATCTCGTGCATTTTGGTGAATTATTCACTTCGAGTTTAAAACGGAAAATTCTTTTGAAGTTTCGTTCACTTCGGAGAAAGATCCAAAAAACATTTAAATATAATACAGGAATAGTATATTTTTTTAAAAAATCTAGAAAACAATTTTATAAACGAGAGAAGCCACAACCCATTTTGAAACGATTTTTTTTTAAAAAAAATTTGTTTTTTTGGAAGGGGTGGCTGCCCCCTGCCCGAGCCGCCCCTGGATTAACAAATATAAAACTTTTAAATATTTATAAAAAAAATAAAAATATTATTTAAAATAATGTTTTGTAGGATTCGAGAAATGTGATGTTAACACGTACCGGCAATTAAGGCTTTATTTTTAGTTGCGACCGTGGGAGTTAAGTTAGTGTTGTTATGGAATATCACAAATACATGTTAGACATACATTCTACAAGTATAAGTTACAAATACTTGTATGTCTACTAACATGATTGCTAGGAGAATTCTAGATTGAATTATTGCTAGATATTTTGTGGTAAATTGTACAAGGTGAATTGTTCACCTTCTTTACCCTCCTAATTTTCTATTAGGAAATTCACCTTCACTTTGCCTATAAATAGAGGCATTCACCCATTGTAACAAGTGCACCAAGAGCAAGCAAGAAATCTACTCTTCTTGTTCATTCCTCTCTTCTAGTTCTAAGTGTTCTTGAACACATTCCACAAAAGTCTAAGTAAATAAGAGCTTTAAAAGCAATCAAATTACAACACGTTATCAGCACGAGGTTCTAACTTCCAACTGAGTTTTTGCTACTGTTAAGGTATGTTTCTTAAACATTCCTTGGTTTTTCATTACACAAAACTATTACATAAAATCTACTTGAGGATTATGCTTTGTAGTTGCCCTTCGCGGGATCTTCTACATCAAAAACTCAAGCATTTGTAAACTAACTAAATTTGAGGAGTATGCTCTGTAGTTGCCCAAACTCGGGAACCTCTACATCAGAAACTCGTTATTTTAACCTGAGATCTAAAATAACTTTTGTCAAAATAAAATTATGGTTTTTTTTGGATTTACGCTAAGATAGAAACAAAATTAAGATTTGCTTACCTTTTTTGACAAAGCCCCACAAACTTCTTGGTTCCCACCACTTGGTTTATGAACGAAGGTTTCCCATCAAAATAATGATTATGATAATGACGATGATATAAATAAGGACAAGGCAAATGAAAAGCTCGATTAAAAATCGGTTGTTATTAGCAACAAGCCGACTAGTAATCTCATCATCGGCCATGGTTTTTTCTCTTTGAGCTTGAATAATGAAAATGGAGTTAAGGAAGAAGGAGATAAGGATGGTGAAAGTGAAAATGAAAGTAAAATGAATGGATGGAGATTAAAGAGGATAAAAGGAATCGGTTTTTACAATTTTTCCACTAGACTAATTTAACCCTATGATCACAATTTATGATACATAATCAACCATTCTTCGGACTATTGATATGACTTACATGACTACTCTTCATGGACTATTAATGACTAATAAGACTATGACTATGACTTACACGACATTCCCATTAAGACCATTGACTATGACTTACATGATTGTACTTGACGGACAATGACACAAGGACTGCACGTGACGGACTACTAACACAAGTGACTATTGACTATTTATTTGCTTATATTTATGTCTAACATATTACTAACACATGACTAACATATGGCTAACATGTACTAACAATTTTATGATTCTGCATTTTTACTTACTTTATATACTTGATTTATATGTTTATGTAGTAACCAATGGCAAATATTGCAAAAAGAGACTTTGACATTCTTGACTTATCGGGGCAAAAATACCTTGAATGGAAGGTAGATGCGGTGACCCATCTTAAGGCAAATGGCCTTGAAAAAACAATTGAGGAGAACAATGATGCCACTCCACAGGAGAAGGCAAAAGCAATTGTATTCCTCCGCCACCACATTCATGAGAGCCTCAAGACCGAATACTTATTTGTGGAGGATCCTAAAGAGTTGTGGGAAAGTTTGAAAGAAAGATATGGACACCAAAAGGAAGTCCTTTTCCCACAAGCTTTGTATGAATGGAACAACTTAAGGTTCCAGGACTATAAGTCCATATCTGATTACAACAGTGCTATCCACAGGATCACCTCCCAATTGAGGCTATGTGGTCATATGATCACTCAAGAAGAAATGCTAGAGAGAACATTCTCTACTATGCATGCCACGAATGTATTGTTGCAACAACAATACCGAGAAAGAGGCTTCAAGAGGTACTCAGACCTCTTGAAAGTATTATTAGTGGCTGAAAAGAATAATGAGCTCTTAATGAGAAACCACAACCTCAGACCCACTGGATCAGTAGCAGCTCCGGATGTCAATGCCACTGAAAAGACATCCGATGACAAAAAGAAAAATCGCAAAGAACGTGGGCAACAATCACGGAACTATAATAACCGTGACCGAGGTCGTGGAGATCAAGGTGGCCGTGATAGCCGTGGTGGTCGTGGTGGTCGTGGTCGTGGTCGTTGGCAAGGCTATAATAATGGCCGCCATGATAATCGAGGTAACTATGGGAATGAAAAGCGAAAGGTCCAGACGGGTAAAAAGGAGCCCTCTCATAAGCCAAGAACTGTCTGCTACAGATGTGGCATAGCTGGTCATTGGGCAAAAATATGCCGTACCGCATCACATTTGGTGGATGCTTACCAAGCTGAAAGAAACAAAGAAAAGGCTAATGAAACCAACTTTGTTGAAAACAAAGATGTTGGTAGTTCACCCATGACCAGCCTAGATGTCTCTCACTTTCTCAACTTTGAGAATGATGATGCATGTGCCTTGGACTGAAGCATTGGTTTGAGAACTTATGGGATCATCCTTTATTGTATAATAATGTATAATATGATGTAATGCCATGTAATGTCATGTAATGCTTTCTTTAAGATCCAGTAGGACTATGTAAAATATGCTTATCCTTATGTATAATATGAAGTTTTTCTTTATAAATGGCTTGACTTATTAATGTTTCCCTCTTTATAGAATACATGGAACCTTCTAAGGAAAGACTCGATGAGAAGGAGCAATGTCTTGTGGACAGTGCCACCACACATACCATCTTGAGAAATAAAGAGTATTTCACACAATTGAAACCCTTTAAGGGAAATGTGAATACCATATCTGGTGTGGCTAAACTCATCGAAGGCTCGGGAAGAGCTCTTGTTCTACTCCCAAAAGGAACAAAAATAGTAATAAATGACGCATTATATTCGAGTAAATCTCGAAGAAATTTATTGAGCTTTAAGGATGTGCGTCAAAATGGGTTTCATATGGAAAACATGAATGAAAATGGGAGAGAATATTTGTGCATCACAACACATGAATGTGATAAGAAACAGATCCTTGAGAAAATGCCAGGACAAGCCTCCGGATTATATGAGACATATATTTATCCGGTTGAGGCTAATGTGATATCTAAGAAAAGGTCGGATGACCGAGATGAATTTACACTTTGGCATGACCGATTGGGTCACCCAGGATCAACAATGATGCACAAAATTATAAAGGGTTCACTTGGACACCCACTAAAGAACATGAAAGTTCTGCCGCCTAGTCATATTAATTGTGCGGCTTGCTCACTTGGAAAGCTAATAATTAGACCTTCTAAAAGTAAGGTTACAAGTGAGACTCCTGCATTTTTGGAAAGAATACAAGGAGATATATGTGGACCAATTGCTCCACCGTGTGGCCCATTTCGATACTTTATGGTGTTAATTGACGCATCTACAAGATGGTCACATGTAAGTCTATTATCAACTAGAAATGCAGCATTTGCTAAACTCCTTGCTCAAATAATCCGATTGAGAGCTCAATTTCCGGACTATACGATAAAGAAAATCCGGCTTGACAATGCAGGAGAATTTACATCCCAAACATTCAATGACTTTTGCATGTCAATTGGGATTGATGTGGAACATCCAGTAGCTCATGTTCACACACAAAATGGTCTTGCAGAATCATTGATAAAGAGATTGCAATTAATTGCTAGACCATTATTGATGAAATCTAAATTACCACCATCTGCTTGGGGACATGCGATTTTGCATGCTGCAGCCTTGGTCCGATTAAGACCAAGTGCAAATCATGAACAATCTCCATTGCAATTAGTGTTTGGTAAGGAGCCTAATATATCACACCTAAAAATATTTGGATGTGCAGTTTATGTTCCTATTGCTCCACCACAACGTACAAAGATGGGTCCACAAAGAAGATTGGGAATATATGTTGGTTTTGAATCCCCCTCGATCATTAGATATCTTGAACCAACAACGGGTGATTTGTTTACAGCAAGGTTTGCTGATTGTCATTTTGATGAAAATACATTCCCAATCTTAGGGGGAGAAAAGAAGAAAGTGGACCCAAGTTTGAAAGAAATTACGTGGAATGCAACACTATTATCACACCTTGATCCAAGAACAAAAATGTGTGAACAAGAAGTTCAACGAATCATTCACTTACAAGGTGTTGCAAATCAATTACCAGATGCATTTACAGACACTAAGAAGGTGGTAAAGTCACATGTTCCTGCAGCAAATGCCCCTGCAAGAATTGACGTACCCATTGGACAACCAAATGTGTCCATTGCGAATGAGTCTACAACACGTCGAAAACGTGGTAGACCACTTGGTTCAAAAGATTTAAAACCGAGAAAAACAAGGAACCAAAAGGGTATAGCATGTGAGGCTACAGTGAATGAACCAAATGAGGAACATGAGAAAGACAAAGAAAATGAGGATGATAACATCCCAAATGAAGATGATATCCTTGATGAAAGAATCGACAACTATGAAATTGCTATAAATTATGTCGATACAAGGATACAATGGAATAGAAAGGATATCATTGTTGATGATATATTTGCCTATTCTGTGGCTAATGATATCGCAATTGAAGATGACGACCTTGAGCCAAAATCAGTTGATGAATGTCGTCGTAGAAAGGATTGGCCAAAATGGAAAGAGGCAATTCAAACAGAATTGAAATCACTTGAAAAACGTGAAGTTTTTGGACCTGTAGTTCATACACCAAAGGGTGTAAAACCAGTCGGCTATAAATGGGTTTTTGTAAGAAAACGAAATGAGAAAAACGAAATTGTGAGATATAAAGCGAGGCTTGTAGCCCAAGGTTTTTCTCAAATCCCAGGAATCGATTATGATGAAACATATTCGCCAGTAATTGATGCGACCACATTTAGATTACTAATTGGCCTGACTGTCTTTGAAAAACTACATATGCGTCTTATGGATGTCGTGACTGCATATTTATATGGGTCACTTGATACCGACATCTACATGAAAGTCCCACAAGGACTAAAATTGCCTGAGGCCAATTCCTCAAAGCCACGAGAAATGTTTTCCATAAAATTGAGAAAGTCCTTATATGGATTAAAACAATCAGGACGAATGTGGTACAATCGTCTTAGTGAATATCTTCTCAAGGAGGGATATAAGAACAACATTATATGTCCATGCGTTTTCATCAAGCGATCCAAAAGTGGATTTGCTATAATCGCAGTATATGTTGACGATTTAAATATCGTTGGAACTTCCAACGAACTTGAAGAAACTGCAAAGTATTTGATGAAAGAATTCGAGATGAAAGATCTCGGAAAGACTAAGCTTTGTCTTGGCTTGCAAATTGAGCACATAAGAGATGGAATCTTTATCCATCAATCTAATTACACTGAGAAAATCTTGAAAAGATTTTACATGGACAAAGCACATCCTTTAAGCTCACCCATGGTTGTTCGATCCCTTAATGTGGAAAACGATGAGTTCCGTCCTCGAGAAGAGGATGAAGAAATCCTTGGCCCAGAAGTGCCATATTTAAGTGCAATTGGTGCTTTAATGTATTTGACTAACAATACAAGACCAGATATTGCCTTTGCTGTAAATTTGTTGTCTAGGTACAGTTGTGCACCTACAAGAAGACATTGGAATGGCATCAAACGTATATTCCGCTACCTTCGAGGTACACATGATCTTGGTCTATTTTATCAATACAAAGAAGATGCCACTTTGGTTGGATATGCAGATGCAGGATATTTGTCTGATCCACACAAGGCCAAATCCCAAAACGGATACGTATTCACATATGGAGGAACAGCAATTTCATGGAAGTCAACAAAACAAACAATTACCGCCACTTCCTCGAATCACGCAGAGTTGATCGCTTTGTATGAAGCTGGAAGAGAGTGTGTGTCCCTACGGGCAATGATCGGGTTCATACAAAAGGAATGTGGGATGAAACCTATCACTAAAGAACCAACCATCTTGTACGAAGATAATTCAGCATGCATTGCTCAGATGAAGAAAGGACATATCAAGGGAGATCGTACAAAGCATATATTGCCAAAGTTCTTCTCCACTCGTGAGCTGGAGGAAACCGGGGAAGCTGATATTCAACAAATCCGTTCCAGTGACAATCTTGCTGACTTGTTCACAAAATCATTGTGCCCGAAGAAATTTGAAGAGCTTGTGCGCAAGATTGGAATGTGTAGACTCCGAGACATATGTTGAAATCAGGGGGAGCATTATACGCGCTGCACTCTTTTTCCCTTCGATCAGGTTTTTATCCCATTGGGTTTTTTCCTGACAAGGTTTTTAACGAGGCAGCTTCACCCAAGCGTATAATGAGTATGGAGTCAACAACAACCGCTCAAGTTTGATAATGGAAGAAGGTGAACATTCAAGGGGGAGTGTTATGGAATATCACAAATACATGTTAGACATACATTCTACAAGTATAAGTTACAAATACTTGTATGTCTACTAACATGATTGCTAGGAGAATTCTAGATTGAATTATTGCTAGATATTTTGTGGTAAATTGTACAAGGTGAATTGTTCACCTTCTTTACCCTCCTAATTTTCTATTAGGAAATTCACCTTCACTTTGCCTATAAATAGAGGCATTCACCCATTGTAACAAGTGCACCAAGAGCAAGCAAGAAATCTACTCTTCTTGTTCATTCCTCTCTTCTAGTTCTAAGTGTTCTTGAACACATTCCACAAAAGTCTAAGTAAATAAGAGCTTTAAAAGCAATCAAATTACAACAAGTGTGTATTATTACAAACTTTTTTCGGACGTTCCATTGTGGAAAGTGGAGACTATGAGTTGTCTTCTTTGGAGAAGACTTGGAAGTCACCTATCTAAGTCTTCCACAAAAATCTTATTTTGATTATTCTTCTCTTGTAATTTAGCAATCACACATCAACCAATGTGGAAGAAAACAAGAAGAATTTACAAATCTATATACCTATTTACATTAATCAAAATAAGCTAAATAGTACCTAAATTATTGCCTAATATTTCAATAGCTATATTGGAAAAATGTTATCCAATAATTCTTTCCTTAATTTTTATTTATGAAAAAGCTAAATACACCGGGTTTGAATTACAAAAAAGCTAAATTATTGCCTAATTACTAACGTCAAATTTACCTACATTTTTTTAAAAAAAAATCCATTTTTTTTTTAATTTGGGTGCCGGCTGATGGCGCCGACGCCCAGATAAAAAAATTTATTCGAAAAAACTGATTCTTTACTTTATGGGTTTAAAAAATAAAAATTTGGGCGCCGGCGCCCAGTGTTATAAAAAAAAAGGCGCTACCGCCATTCGCCGGCGTCCAAGTTAAGCGCCAGCGCCTTGAGATTGGTTTTCGCCCTTGTGAGTTTAGGTTCCGTGTATATAACACGCCCCTTTATTTTTTTAAGGACTTTTTTTAAAATGATAATGGTTATAATGACATGACTATTGGTCAACTAAAACAAGTTATAAAAAAAAAATTTAAATCCGACAATCACATAATCAATTTAGTAGGAGTTGAGACCGTATTAGAATTGGTTTTGTAGGTGGTAGTTTATATACAAGTTAGTAATTTATATAATTTGGATTTTTTTTACATGGATAATAATTTATATTATATTTTTATTTTCTATTATAAATTATAATGCTTAACCAAACTATGTAAACTAATTGTGATATTAATATTAATAATAAAAATTTATCTTGTTTATGCTTCAGTTTTAAATTGTTTGATGTAATTTTTACTAGTATAGGGTTGTTAATTGCAAATATTTAAAATTATGGGTGGTTATATGTCAAAAAAATTATATGGGGCTGTTTATTGAAAATAGATGAATATTGAGGGTTGTTTTATTCTTAAAAATATTTAATAGGTGGGTTTTTTTTGCATAAGAATGAATATTAAGAGCTTGTGTTAATTGCAAATTGTTTTTATTTCGGGTTATAAACTAAATTGTAACACCCCAAGTTCTGGGAACTCGAAGTGTTACGGGATACGACCTCACAATGGGTCCCGACCCTTAGAGTAGCAACGACAATATCAGATCTTACAACAAGACACAAATAAATGAAAATCAAAACTTATAATAAAACCAAAGGTTATAACAAATGGAAGCGTAAGGGACTCCCAACCAAGTTCAAAACAAAGGAAACAACAACTGAAATATAAACCCGATCCCGTCCTATAATGTACGGGAACCCCGGCTGACCACACCATCCGGATCACTGGGCAACATCTCTAACCTGTGGAACGTCTACAACACCGGTATAAACCGTTAGCTAACATTCTAGATATCAGAAAGACAGTAAAGGCACAAACACACATAAAGTAATATAAATATATAGTATGCTCGCATACAACGGGTTATTATCTTTCATTAAGTTAATCATTTTACTAATTCAACTTATGTTGTCACACGAGAATTGCTATGATCTCGACTTTGTCCCCTTTCGCCAACAGGAATAGAATGTATGCATCCTTCCGTCACCTGCTGGACTGGTTGCAAGAGCACCTCCCAATTTCTCCATTCTGAACTGGACAAGCGGTCACCGCCCAATTATGATACACTTGGGCCAATTACGGTTATGAAGGTCAATCCTAGTCCGGTTATCAATTATAACAATAATAACAACGCAAACAAGTCAATATATTCAAACTAATATACGAATGAAGCTAAGTAAGTTCAAAGGAATTACTCACTCGATGGTAACTCAAAGGTCAGCAAACAACTCGGTTTCCCGCAGGAAAGAAAGACGGAAAGCCTGCTCAACAAGGCATAACGAATCAGGAAAGAAACGATTGCTAGAAGTCTATAACTTCTAGTCTCGATGATCTCTAAGAGATCTCCACAACCTTAGTCTTACAGATCAAGAAGAGTCAACAACATCAACACAAGTCAAGGGAAGGAACGAGGAAAGCAAAGAAGGAAGCAGCTCACCAAAGACAGGAGCAATTGGGGAAAAACCGCAGGGGCGGCAGACAACACCGCAGAGGCGACACTGGGCAAGATCTGCAGGGGCGGCTGGACAGGGCGCGGGGGCGGTTATGGGGCAGAAAGCTCGTCTTCTCCTTTGACAGCAAGGAACTCAACAAGGACTCGAGCTTGCTTCTCTTAACACACGTCACAACTCAGTCAAGGGAGCATGTGAACATCAACATATCAACAACGGAACGGCCAACAAGAATCAAGACTCAATCTTTATCCTTGAAGAAGAAGAAGGAGGAGAAGAGAGGAACGAAAAGAAGAAAAACAGAAGGGAGGAACGATGCAACAAGCACAAGAATGTGAGGGAGAATCACAAAGAAGAAGACTTACACG
This sequence comes from Fagopyrum esculentum, assembly GCA_033239045.1. Lineage (NCBI taxonomy): Eukaryota > Viridiplantae > Streptophyta > Magnoliopsida > Caryophyllales > Polygonaceae > Fagopyrum > Fagopyrum esculentum. The sequence goes on along the minus strand of BSUD01000002.1, from coordinate 2,073,219 downwards.
TTCAGCAAGGTTCACAAGGGAAGAAGGATGCATCTTTCGAGGTTGAAGAAAAACGTATGCAAGAAACGGAAAAAGGAAGAGAAAGAGGGAATTTGTAGGAACGATGGAAAAAGATAGAAGAAAAGATGTTTTAGGGTTTAGAAGATCCAGGAAAGCCGGTAAAGATATAAAATCGGATCATCTATGAAAGGAAACAAGATAGAAACGAAAAAGGAAAAAAGATCTTACGATCTAGGGTCAACCGCACCCGCGGCTCGACCCTGCCGCGACCGCGGCTAGCTGTTGGTAGGTATGACAATGGATCGGGTGGTGGGTGGATGACCTTGTGCGCCACCCGACCCGCAAGAAAATCTCATCCACCCCACCCGACCCGTCACCCGCCAAACCCACCACCCGCATCCGATCCACCCGCATCCAACGGATGAAGCAGGTGGATCGGGTGATATTCGAGTGTTCTACGCATTTTCTTTAAATTGATATTAAACTCGGATTCGAATGCGTAAAATTAATAATAATAAAAATAAATTCAATCCGAAAAAGTCTTATCCATAAAAGCATGATAAATATAAAATCAACACAAATCATCCAAGTAGAAATATTACAAGAAGTGTTATAAGTTTAAGTTCTTGAAAAATAGAGAAATTTAACAATACATAACATACAATAAGATCATAATAGGAAGTGAACAAATGTACAAATTTTGCTAAACAATCAGTAAATCGTCAATTTACAAATCAAAATGGAACTAAAGATCACTAAACAAGTAAAGAGTCAATAAATTTATAACAGGTTTAATCGGGTGAAACGGGTCGGATGGATGGATGATGGATCGGGTGATAGGTGGATGAAAGGTCCATCCGAACCCAACCCAATCCATCACCCGCTTCATCCGCCATCCGCTTTCACCCGCTTCATGTCGGGTTTCCACCCTTTTATTATGGATCGGGTTATCGGGGTGACAGCCAGAAAACCGGATGTTACATAAATGAGTTTATATGGGTTTTTTGTTTATTTCTCAATGGGTTTATATAAATAAATCATATAAGGTTATTTACTTGAAGTTTATTTTTGGGTTTATTTTACTTCAAAAGATACTTATGCCCCTAAAAATCAAAGAATAACGTTGAATACCCATAGATAAACAATGAATTTCGGGATGGAAAAGCATAGGGCCAAAATTGAATTTTAAACAAAAAAAATAAACCCATTCAATCAAAAATAACTTTGAGAAGTTTGATTTGAGTGGGTTATAAATTCAAATAAACTCGTAGAGAGATAAATTCATCTCCATGTAAGCACCGAAAAAAAAACTAAGCTCATTGTTTATAAGGGTGATAATTATAAGTAAACAAACCTCGTTATTAATGGTGGTTTTGTGTAGTTTTTTATATTATTTTTAAGGGAGTTTAATCATAAATTATTCGTATAGGAATAACTTTAGTTTTTATAATAAAACATTTTATTTATATATTTTTAATTGTTTTTAACGGCTACATAGTTTTAGAAAATCTTCTACAAGCAAATTTTTATAGAAGAATTAAGGAAGAGAATTAGTTAAAATAAATTAGAACAGACGGTGGTGGTGGGTTGTGCTGATGCAGGATAGTAACTGTCTCAGCTTGGCGGCGCTCATTGTAAGTTCAGTTGTGCTACAGTACGAAGTTGCTCTGAGCAGTCAACGCCGTCCGCGTTCTGCAACTGCTGTGAATGTCAGTCCCTTCTCGACTCATTCGCTCCACGCAGCAAACCCCTAACATACTCCCATTCTTCTCTGCTCCAAGAAAAAAATCCCGCCACCTGTTCGACGAATTGCTTCAAAGAGACTTGAAAACTCTCAACTCCGTTCTCGCCACTCATGTCCGGAACAACGACCCTCTTGCAACTTGTACCCTCTTCGAACGCATTCATCGCGCTCGTGCGGACTTTGATCCCTACACTTTCACCCCTGTTCTTAGTGCTTGCTCGGCCTTGCCCAACTCGTTATGTGGGAAGCAAGTTCATTCCTTGATGGTTAAATTTGGTTCAGATACTCAAATTGTGCCCCAAACTGCACTTATGGACATGTATTCTAAGCACGGATTAATGGTTGAGTCCTCCAGAGTCTTTGATGAAATGAGTTGCAAAGATGTGGTCACATGGAATGCTATGATCTCCAATTGTCTAAGACGTGGTTCAGCTCTGAAGGCGATATTGGCGTTTGAGGAGATGAGGAGGGATGGTGTTCGGTTTACCGGCTTCACTTTGTGTTCTGTGATCAAGGCTTGTGTATGTCTGAATGCTCTCAGGCAAGGTATGCAGGTTCATTGCTTGATAATTACCTTAGGAAGTGATGATTTGGTTGTTCTAGGCACGGCTCTCATTGACTTCTACTCTCACTTCAGCATGATTGATAAAGTTATTCATATTTATAAGAGCTTGGGGGAAAATAAGGATAATGTTATGCGAAATTCTTTCATTGCTGCGTGTGTTAGGAACCAAAGATATAGTGAGGCCATGTTGGTCATGAGTTCCATGAAACCGAATACCTTTGCCTTGACGAGTGTATTGGCAGCTTGCTCTGATAACTCCCTTTTGTGGGCGGGAAAGCAAATTCACTGTGTGGCTGTCCGTTTCGATCTTTTCAATGATACCCAGTTGTGCAATGCCTTGTTAGATATGTATGCCAAGTGTGGTGAAGCTTCATTGGCGAGTCTTGTTTTTGACCGGATTCCTCGGAGAGATTTGGTGTCTTGGACTAGCATGATAGATGCATATGGGACAAATGGAAATGGTGTTAAGGCAGTTGATTTGTTTAAGAAGATGGAAGAAGAGGGAAACCACACCCCAAATGATGTGACCTTTCTTGCTGTTCTATCAGCTTGTTCTCGATCAGGGCTTGTTGTGGAAGGACGACAATGTTTCCAGTCAGCTCAAAAGAAATATGGTTTCATTCCAGGAAGCAAGCATTATGCTTGTTACATTGACATACTTGGCCGGGCTGGTCATGTTGACGAAAGTTGGTCTGTGTACGAAAATATGATCAAGAATGGTATTGAACTGACAGGTGAAGTCTGGGCAGGATTGATGAATGCTTGTAAGCAAAACAATGATATCACAAGAGGTGAGTTTGCTGCAAGGCATTTATATGAGTTGGAGCCTGATAAGCCCGGGACGTACATACTACTATCCGAATTTTATGCAGCAGCCGGGAAGTGGGATATAGCTGACCAATTTAGAAGTGTAATGAAGGGGAAGAAAATCTTGAAGAATGTTGGAATCAGCTGGGTATCTGCTTCATATACTGAGCCAAATGTAGCCAGGTTATTAAGCTAATGTTATATCAGGCTTATTTTCTGTTAATTTAAAATTAGTGTAGGAATTGTCTTTCATTATTATTACTATAGCTATAGCCAGAGGAATTGAACAAAAAAATTCATAAAAGCGAGAGCCAAGAGCTATTTATATTGAATTTCCTGTCAACTTAGTTGCAACCAACCGTCTTGCACAAAAGAAATACGGTTTCGGTCCAGGAAGCAAGCATTATGCTTGTTATATTGACATACTTGGCCGGGTTGGCCATGTTGACGAAATTTGGTCTGTGTATGAAGATATGATCAAGAATGGGATTGAACTGACAGGTGAAGTCTGGGCAGGATTGATGAATGCTTGTAAGCAAAACAATGATATCACAAGGGATGAGTTTGCTGCAAGGCATTTATATGAGTTGGAGCCTGATAAGCCCGGGACGTACATACTACTATCCGAATTTTATGCAGCAGCCGGGAGGTGGGATATAGCTGACCAATTTAGAAGTGTAATGAAGAGGAAGAAAATCTTCAAGTATGTTGGAATCAGCTGGGTATCTGCTTCACATACTGAGCCAAATGTAACCAGGTTATTAAGCTAATGTTATATCAGGCTGATTTTCTGGTAATGTGAAATTAGTGTAGAATTTGTCTTTCTTAATGATTACTAAAGCTATATCCAGAGGAATTGAACCAAAAATCTCATAAAAGAGAGTCCTAAGCAATTTACATTGAGTTTCCTGTCAATTTAGTTGCAATTACCTTTCATAATTTTGTTCTAGTATGTGTTTAGGGTTCAAACTTAATGGGATGCAATTACCTTTCATAATTTATGAACCCTAAAATTAGCTTTGTCTTCTGGTCCTTTTTGATCTTTTGTATCTCTGTTGTTGAATTGCTTATTGTATAGCATTGAATCTCTCTGTTGATTTGAACTCATATTTCCTCGATGTATTTTATTCATTTTTGTAGATGCAGCTAGGCAGTTGATTCAGTTGATTCAGTTGATTTATCTTTACCCCTAAGTTTGCTCCAAACTATCTGCAACTGGCCTATAACGCCCCTGGACGCCCGTGTCGTTTGCATTCACCAACAAAAAACACGGATTCACGGCAGACAAGGTCAAGGGTGCAATGGGCCTATAACGCCTCTGGACGTCCTTGTTGTTTGCATTCACTATCTACAAACAAGGCTTCACAACAGACAACGTCAAGGATTTGACCGACAGCGTCAGCTCAAATACTCAATATTATGACTATGATGATGATGATCAACTATCTATACGACAAGGATTTGGCCAACACCATCTGTTCAAGAACTACATTACTTTTATGCCGACTCTAGGCTGTGTTCATCGACGATTTGCAGGCTCGCTTGTGCACCACAGTTGATGTACAAACAAGGCCTCTTGACGTTCTTATTCTTTCACATTAGATCACATGTGAAAACTGCATCGAGTTTCAAATGTAATACTTATGTTTCCACACTCATGAAAATGTACTTTTTTTACGTTGAGTCATTATGTGGAAATTGATATTTGTAAAATTTATGTTGTATACAGTAGTCAGTTTGAAGTATGACAGTACATGTAAGCAATGGTATATGTAAAAAGCAAGCAATGGTATATGTGGAAATTGATATAAAATGGTATATGTGGAAATTGTAATAAGCTGAAATGAGCGTGAAATTGATTTATCTTTACGTTGCTTACATGTACGCTCATTACATGTATGACAGTACATGTAAGCAATGGTATATGTAATAAGCTGAAATGTACTTTTTTACGTGATTATGAATCAAACCCTAAACTCGAAAGAAGCAAGCAACCGCGGCAACAATAGAACAATTTCACGCTCATTTCATTCATCCAAAACCTTGGATATCAGCCCTAACAAATTTCAGCTTATTCTAGCTCACAAATCACAATAGAGCAGTGATTCATAATCACAATGAAGCATTCTACTCACCACAACTACCAATGTAAGCAAATGGTATATGTATACCATGTCAGACGGCTATCATTTTCGACCCAGCTTCTCCTGATAACTTCTTTTGTGCATTTCGTTTGCAACCACGAGTTGGGTAGTTAAAGGCGGGTCGTTGGCAGAGTGACCTGAATTCGGAACCACCTGTTTGACATAATAGTGAATGCGTTAAGTAGGAGGGTATGATAGCATTGATCAACTGAAGAAATATAAATGTGTGATGTTGCATACTATGAACTCGGCTTCTGGCCATGCTTTGTGAAGATCCCATGCAGTCATCATTGGACATACAACGTCATATCTACCCTGCAATATTGAGAAGGTGAGCATGAGAAAACTAGCAGAGAGCGGTTTTTGATGAATCTCCTAGAAACATATTCGGGCCTATTTGGTTGCTCGTTCGAAAAAAACGAAAAGGTAATGATTAAGAAGATCAGACAAATAGCATTCCCTTTACCTATGATAACCAAATATATATGGATTTTTTAAACATCATTATTTGGTTTTGGTTTTCTTAACCATTACCTTTCCATTTTCCTTCTGAATAAACACACAAACAAACAGATCCACGATATTTTCAGCAACATAATAACACTCATAGATTAGGACTTCAAAAAGGATGTAACTTAAGAAATTCAAAAGACATTAATGCAAGTGTAGAAGAATATTAGCTTTTTCGAGCACAATCAAATCTTAAAACCTTGGGATTGGAAAAATTGTAGCAAATGTCTACTTAAGTTCCAAGTATTATCATTTTCTCCAGCTTTTCAAATAATTTATTAGAGATGCTGAATTTTGAAGCAAGTCAAAATCTCACAAAATCAGTAAGCCCAAACTCTATGACAATTCAACTTTCTGAAGATTATTAAGGCTAGGATTGAAATTTGAAAGGAAGAATCTTCTGGTTGGCAAAAAAATGCAAAAGATTACACTTTCCTGTAACAGAAAGATACAAAAACTATTTATTGGCAACCTAAGAAGAAAATGACCGCATAGTACAACACAAAGCAGTGTAAAATAAGGATACCATGGAAAACATACCTGGACAATTGTTGTTTTAATGTGTCTTATCTTGTCAATGTTATCAAGAAGGAAAGAGTCAGAAGGAAAGAATCCCTTGTTGACAAAGTAATGATTTTCTATACGTGCAAATGCCTGTAAAATGAGAAAATAATGTAAATATTATACACAATTACTCAGACTAGCGTCAAGAAAGAGGAAACGGCAAAATGCCAAAATATACAAGTCCCTGCCATTTATAAATCTTACCAAAGCAAAATTATCATCATCTCCTCGCTTGATGTTCTCCTCATCTGGAAGAAGATGGGCAGTCATCAACTCCCATGTAGTCCATGCTCTTGCAGCTGCATGCTGCAGAAGGAAAAAAATCAGATCATTATTTCCTTCTTCTATAATAGAAAGTATAACCCACAAGAGAATATAGCAACACAAAATACGATGCATAAGATCTAGAGCAACAAAAACGGAAAATCAAGAAGCCATTTAACAAAAGTTACACGTCGTTATATTTTACAAATTTAAGAAGGAAACATCTTACTTCCTCTTAGAATATAAAAAAAAAAAAAAAAAATTTGTTTCCTGACTTAAATTCCTATCAATCATGGAGGGATTCTCCACCTGACAAGCTTTTATACAACAGTAAGCATCATGACAGTTAGAATCCCGTTCAAACAAGGTCTTTCACACACAAAAAATGAAAAAGAAAGGATAAGGCACTCGTAATGACATGAAAGTCCTCTATATGCTCCAAAAAAGAGGGAAAACGGATTTTGTTATCAAAAACGGATTTCTGGTGATATGGAGGAAGTGAATGTGCTTAGACAGGCATCATTTTGGTAATTGAGGAATTAGTCTCTATAGAAGAAAACAGATTTTGTTATCGAACTACTAATTTCTAAAGCTTCAAAGAGCCCACCGGACTGAGAGAAAGCATCCATAGATATAGTTTCAACTAACTTTTGGCATACACTTATGTCCATTCTTGATTTACATTACACTATACTACATTTCCAGTTTGCTTCTTCTTCCACCTTTGCAGAATTTAGTTAACACATAACCTGCCAACTTTGGCACTTTCACAGACTACGGTGACTCAACCCTTTTCACCTTGACATATATCATATATGTATATTAAGTACGGTATGTAAGAATCCACAAGTTGTTCCAAAAGAAAAACAAGGATACTGCTTAGCCATATTACTCCCCCGTTTTTAAATTTTTAAAAGAAAATCCAAGTCTGAATAAGTTCGGCATAGTGTAGAGGTCATAGTTCGTGCAGCTTAAAACAGTAAAGAGAAGAAAGGAATATTAAAATTTGTGAACATTGCCTAATATTACTACTAAAACTTTAAACAAGGATACATTATCCTATAAAAACATTTAAACTCTACATTCAGGAAGAAATCTATATAAAATATTTGTTGATTCTTGTTATCAAGGATGAAAAATGAATATTTAGGAGTGTACAACTCCAACAGGTAGAGAGGCAAAGAAATTTTAACAAACTTACTTGTGTTTTCACAAAAAGCAAGTTGACAAGGAAACTAAACAACAACACGAATTGCACTAAACAGACGTGCATAGTAAAACTATAAAACAGCTCTTAAAATTAAAAGCCTTACTTGTGTTTTCACATCTTCAGCATTCAACCTCTTGTGGTAGGCATTAACAAAAGAGTCCCTCTCGTTTTCTGGAATAAGATCCCTAAACGGCTCCCATGCTTTTCAAGAAGAATCAAAATAAAATATTGAATGACAAACAGCCACATAAAAAAAACGGCCATCTACGCACGATCCCAAATACAAGAAATACCCAAACCATGACATCACATCTGAATTTAAGAAAAAAATCAAACATTATCCTTAGTCACTCCCTTAACTTCTAAATTGTAACTCATAAATCTTACCATCAGGGAAGATGGCAGCAGCACCTCCCTCATAGAACCAGTCAATCTCCTTCTTACGCAACATAAAGATCCCTCGAAGAATCAAACTTGTAACCTATGACAACAAGAATATTTCAGTTCAGGTAAACAATTATATAAACCATTCCATGGTAGAAAGTGAAACAAGTGACTCGGCTCAAGAGAACACCTTATCAGGGTGTGATTGACTGTAGGTTAGAGCCAATGTACTTCCCCATGAACCACCAAATACCTGCCACTCTGGAATCTCCAAATGCTCCCTTAATTTTTCAATGTCTGCAACAAGATCCCATGTTGTATTCTCCTCCAAGCAAGCATGAGGAGTACTCTTGCCTGAACCCCGCTGTCAAATAGCAGTACAAGATAGTTAAGTTTCGTGATCACATTGTCCAAACTCTGAAAAGGGTTCCAAATTACTGATTTCATAGCATGATGAAGGAATCAACCTGATCAAATAAAACTATCCGGTAAAATTCAGGATCAAAGAATTTTCTGTTGCTGGGAGAAGTCCCGCCACCTGGACCACCATGAAGAAACACAACAGGCTGCAAAAAAGGTAGTCAGGCTTGAAGATGTTGGGGAAACATCTAATGCAAGCATATATGTATAAATTTTGAGTGACCTCGATAGTGATAGACTATAGTATATGCAATCTCATTTTACATATAATTTGCACAGAAACTCCCCATGTAAATAATAGAGATCTCAAAAATATATTAAGCCAAAATAAAGGAACTAAAAATCAACTTCCAAACTTGCATAGGACGCTATGCTTGTTAGTTAGCTCCAATCAACAAAATATGATTCTATCCAACTACCCTCTCAATTATATGTCACTAATCTTCATCTTATAACTTAGCAAACCAAGAACATAACTCATAATTACACAACTCACATGTCCATCAGGATTCCCAGATTGCTCCCAGTAAAGCGAGTGAAGATCAGAAACCTTCAAAAACCCGGAGCTATAGGGTTCAATTGGGGGATAAAGACTTCTATTAACTTCTACGCATCCTTCGTTCCCCTCCACCGCCATGCGATCTTCTAATTGATGTCGTCCGACGCTACTACCAACACGATCAACGCAATTCTGCACCGCGTTTCTCTTCAACACCTTACTTCCTGCAAAACCAAAGTTAAATCACAAAAATAAACGATCTAGAAGTACAAATTGCAATGCGCCATAGAAAGGGAAAGGGAAGAGATGAAAAGGATGAATTTTGGATACCTGAGAAGAAGATGAATTTGGGGATTTTAGGAGAGGAAGGAAATCGGAGTGGGGATATGTAGGGAGACTGGGCAAATCTTAACAGCATCGTGTTGATGACTTCATTTCGAGTAGATTTGTTCAAAATATTATTCGTTTTTCCATTGGTTGGTACTAGGTACAGTAGTATCTAATGGAGTACAGTCTACTTAATTATTTCCACTGCTTTTATTTAAATATTTTATATTGGATAATTCAAGGTTTATTATTCACAAAGAAAAATATATATTTTCCGTAATAACATAAAATAATTACTCGTCATCAAATAAATAGAAAATAAGATATAGAAGGAGAATAGAGCCTGACTTTTAAAGGGGATAAACCGTATTTTGAAAATATAAATAATAAATTAAAAATGTAAATAATATTACAATTATATAAAGTTTAAAAGTATCAATAGTAATGTCAATTATTCTCAATCAAATTTTTGTTGAGGTTCTAATATCAAATATTGAGAATAAGATGTATTTAAATATATCTTAAAATTAAATGTTTTGGTTTATATTTACAGTCTTTTGTTCAGGTACGGTTCAATTAATGTTGTACGGTCGTACGGCCGCCCGTACGGCCGACACGTGTCCCGGGAAAAAAAATCAAATTTTTTTTTCTCCTTTTTTCTGAAACGATTTTTTTTTCCATAATCAAATGAAAATTTATTTGAACTACCATGTTATAATTTATGCACTATTCTCTTATAAACTTTGAACTATTCTCATATAATTTATGAACTATTACTTTTTAATATATTTTATCAAATCATTTATAAATTAATCGTTTATATGCTATGAACTATTCAATTGTAATTCATGAACTATCATTTTATAAGTTATGCACTATCCTTTATAAATTTTGCACTTTGAACTATTCTATTATAATTCATGAACTATCCCATAATAAGTTTTGAACTATTACGTACTTTCACTCCTTTATAAATTTTGCACTATGAACTATTCTATTATAATTCATGAACTATACTTTTAGAAATTATGAACTATTCCTTAATATGTTTTGAACTATTACTTTCATTTCTTTATAAATTTTGCACTATGAACTATTCTATTATAATTCATGAACTATCCTTTTATAAGTTATGAACTATTCCATAATAAGTTTTGAACTATTACTTTTACTCGTTTTTTTTTCCGGGACACGTGTCGGCCGCACGGCCGTACCGGAATAATGTGTCTTACTTGAATAACACCCTATATTTAAAATCATAATAATAATTCAAATACTTTTTTTTCTCTAAATTTCGTCCATCCGCATATATTTAGTATTCGTTCAGCAAGCCCATATTATAAGATCATTAGAGAAATTATTGTCCTCGAATTATTTTGACAAAAAAAAATAATTAAACTTAACTAATAAAAATAATAATCACGCATGATAATATATTTGGCTTGTCTAACGGACTCTTCATGTCTCCTCCCTGCCTGTCAAGTATGTCTAGCGTAACGAGATTAACATATAATTATCAATACTCAGTTGGTCTAATGGTTGTGGTGCTAGACTCCTTGAGTGCTCGGAGATTCGAGTTCGAATCCTCCCAAAGATTAACATATAATTAGTGGCCAATTAAAGCTATCATAACAAGCTAAATGGAAAAATAAATTATCAATCATAAAATGTAAGGTTGAGATAAGTATAAGTGTTGGTGTGGTGTGAACCGAAATAAAATACAAAAGGAAATAACTAAGAATAAAATAAAAGAACTTATTCTATAGTATCATTTTTGTAAGATTAACTAAATATAAATAAATTTTAATATGAATATTTATATTCTTTCTTTATATTTTTGTTTTCATTCTCGACTACTAATCAAATAACCTTAAAATCGCCAACAATTAAAGTCGTTTCAACACTACCCCATTTGGTTGTATATTCAAAAACGGAAGTGAGATTGAAACGAATCTTGTTCATATGTATACACTTATTCATGAACCTTTTGGAATCATTTCTTATACTTTTAAGTAATTAAAGTAAAATTTGATTAATTTGAATACCACGTAAGAAAATATAATGTGAAAAAGAAGATGAAAATGCAAAACATATTCCCCTATAAATTATTTTTATGAAAGCACAAAGATATCTAACAAATAAACTAGGGGTGGTGGGCATAGGACGGGACGAATCTCCCGAAAATTATATTCAACATTTGTACATGTTTTCTCTCATGTTTAAAGACACAATCGATTGGAAAAAGCTCGACACCAAATTTTTCACAAGACGGGATACACATTTTTTTTCTTCAAATTCCGCCGGGACCGAGACCGGAACGAGACGGGATTAACCGAAATTTCTGTCCACCACTATAAGAAACTTTATTCGTTTTTCATTTTAAGATCGAAACCAAACGGCCCCTAACATCGAACCTAACAAAGCAAAAAACAAGTGACCAACCTAGCTATATAATATCAACAAAAGGATATACTCATATTTAATTTTTGAATTTTGGGGACATATGTTATCATCGTACTCGAGTACAAAACTTGTCAAAAATATGGAGAAGGGTGGCACGACGAGGTAGGAGGTGGGATGAAGATAGCTAAGCACCAACTGAACATCAACATATTATACATGATAAGTATAGAGGATGGTGAGGGGTGATTTTTGTATCAATATAATATATTTTAAAAGTAGATAAAATGTATAATTGAATCCTGTTATAAGATAAGTTTTAATTAAACTAAAGTTTCATCAATTATTGAGTTGATTTACTTTTTCATGTTTTTTTTTTGTATAATTAATATATTTTTTAGAAAAAATTATGAGATCCGAAAGTCAGGTTCAGAACCCAACTCGAATGGAATTTTGCAAGGCTTCAGGCTCACATTCAGGCTCGGCCAGTGTCTGGCCCGTAAAACAGTCTGATAAATTATTTTTTGCCCGTTCCGCATATGCCAAGTCAACATAAAATTAACAAGGCCACAATAAAATAATTAACTTTAATAAAATCGCAAATAATATTATTTATTAAAATTTGAATTATAATGTATGTATCAGAAAATAATAACCTTTAAATCAAAACTTAATTTCCTAGATATTCAAGAATAATATTATTTATATTTTGAGATTTATATATAAAATTTTAAAAAATCTTCTTTATATGATATAGTTGTTTCATATAATTGTATGAATGACATTACCTAAGAATTGACTTTCATACTCTAGAAATGTTCTTTAACCTGTTATGAAATATAACCGGTCTCACCGTAGTGTGATTATAAGCTATTTATTACTAGCAAAATATGACATTTTATAAAACTACACATATTAACATGCTATATATACGCTTATGATGAGGTTAGAAAAATATGCAACTATATCAAAATTTGTCGTCTGACAATAACATAATAACAAAACAATTATTTTATAACTAAGTATTTTCGAAAATAACTTAAAAAGTAATTTCTAATTCTTGTAGAAAATTAAAAAAAGATCTCATAACTTTTTGTTTCAAGTTTAAAATACTATATTTCGGATATATATAAGGTCACATGAAATCAATCTTTATAAATAAACCAACGATCCTTATTTTCCTAATTAAACCTTATATAATATTACATAATGATCATTAACATTTTCCTATTTCATGAAAGCATGTATACATCCATCGTTAACTAATTACTATTATCTAGTTATGGGTCCGGTTTGGACAAACCGCCCAAACCGTCGATGTAAGTTTGCCGGTTTGACCAAGCCGTAGGTTCACAATTTAGTTTTAGCCTAAACCGACAGTTTAACCGCCGGTTTGGAGTTTTTATTTTTTATTTTTTTTTAAAAAGGACCAAACCGGCCGGTTTGGCCCTTAAACCGGCTATTTTTTTTTTTTTTTTAACAAACCGCCACCAAACTGCACCAAACCGGCGGTTTAGGTTAAACCTAAACCGCCGGTTTGATTTTTGCCGGTTTATGTTTAGGTGTGGCCCAAGGCCAAACCTAAACCGGCGATTCCTAAACCTAAAACGGCGGTTTAGGTTTAGGACCCAAGTCTACTATTATCCCGACCCCCTCCCCTAAACACCATAACATAATGAACCTATTTAAAGTTTACTTTATACAATGTATATATATATCACAATTTTTATATATATTTACTAATAAGTCTTGATTTTTACCTTGTCAATCCTTAAGGTAAAACATGTTAATAAGGGGGTTAAATGTAATGTATTTTGTCTACATGAGTTGAAAGCCAAACATGTCATCTGTCATGTCTATTTAAGTCACTTTTAACTAGGGTTAATTTATGGTAACTAATTTAACCTTTTGCCTTATTTATGTATTATTTTCATGTTAAAAGTCAAATAAAGATATAATTTAGTTTTTTTATTATGACAAATATTTTTTTAATTTTTGGATGATGTTTTCAAATTTTAAAAAATTTCAAAATATAATCTACGATCATTTATAAGTTAACTTATTTTATATTTTAAGGAAAATAAAAGGTATCCAAAGTCACTATTTATAATTATAGATAATAATATTCTTCATTTTTTTCAAAATGTTAACTTAGGGCTTGTAAGTGATCAAAAGATATATTTAAAAAAACTATAAGTTCAAGTACATTTTTTGAAAACTAAATAAATTATTGAACATAATCTGACAAAATTAAATTATACATGTATTATTTTTAGAAAAATTTAAAAATATTTGCTACAATGAATAATAATCATAGTATTTGCAAATTCAGTGAAATATTTTAATTCTATGTAGAGTCAATACAGATTCTATGAAAATCTTATGTGTTGGAAAAATATTTTTATAGAATTTAGGTATGTATAAAATTAATGAAGAATATTACAAAGTCAATGAAATAATATATTTTTTTAAAATTCATAAACTTTTAAATACCATAGAAATTTTATGAAAAATTTTAAATCCTAATTAAATACGTAAAGATTTATATAAATTTTTAAAAATCTATAATCAATATCCATAGATTTTTAAACTCTAAAAAATTTATGTAAACTCTAAATTAAATACACCCTTAGTCTATAATGTAAGAATTAGGTAGAATTAATTTGTGCATGGATCGGGTGGACTAATAAGTGATTTGTTATCCATGGTCACACAATCCATTGATACCATATTTTAGTTGATCAATGTTTTATATAATTTTATCTAATGATGTAGCCCTTTTGTAGTTGATAGATTATACTTAAACAAAAAGGTTTCATGAATAATAAAAAATTACACTAATATATAGAGATTTTATGATAAATTTAAGGCGGTTAGATGTATCATTGATTTTTTTTATTTGACAAAGTAATTATATTATATAGGTCACATGTTGAAGTTTCGGGTTTTTTTGATAAGGTCATAACTTTGTATTTAGGGTGCGTACACGGGGTTGAGTTCAATATGACATAAGTAGAAGTGGAAGTAAGTTGTGAGTTGTCCTCAGAGTAGAAGTTGTCTACGTCTTGAAATAAATGTCAACTCTTAAATGACTTCTACTTCGAGATTGAAACTTGTAATTACCTAAAAACCAGAATATTGGCTCTTGTTGGCTTGAACTCGGCTCTAACTATGTTTTCGAAACACGAAGTTATGATCCCTGCAAAAAATCGAAATTATACACACGATCTGTAATTTCGGTGTTAATAAAGAAAAAAATTTAAATTTAAAATATTTAAAACCATTTATTTTATTAGATTATTTTTTTTTTGATAGTTTCACATAAATAAACATTTTTTTTTATGATAAATTTGTAGAGAACAAACTATTTTTTAATAAATATATAAATAAATAAATCTTATGCCAAATGCCCTAAAGATAAAGATACTACTACACTAGTCGAAATCTTATGAAGCACAAGCCTGTCATAACAAACACAAACATAAAAAACAACGCCCTATGAAAAAGGAAAAACCCGATATTTAATCTCCTATAAGCTAAGATTCCATATCATCATATACCAATCTTCCAAAGGTTGGGATTGGGATCTTTGAGAGAGATTGAGCGATTGAAAACCTTGATTTGCTTCTTCCGATCTCTCCATCTGGTGTGTTGGGATCCCGTCGAAGAGCTTTATTGATTCGCCTTTCGGTCGTCAATGGCGGCCACCAAGCTTTTAGCGCTGGTACTTTCGACGGTGTTGCTTTTTGCCCTTGGCTTTGAAGGTTTTCATGTTACCGCAGATGAGGGTGTCCAGATTCCTCATGAGACTCACTTGGAAGGAACCGATTCTTTGTCTCTTAAGGCTGAATTAGATCAGCTCAAGTCCGAGATCCGCCTTCTAGGTTCTCTTTCTATCTGTCGTTTGATTTTGGATTTGATGTTTGTCTGTATCGTTGTTGTTTATATGTGTTGGATTGGATAAATTAAGCGCTTACCGAAGAATAGTTGATTATTGATTGACTTAAAATTTCTACTTGGTTGCATTCGTCACTCTATCCGTGTAAATCAGAATGTGTGTGTGGAACTTCTGTACCTGGTAAATTTGATAAAAACAAGCTTGTAGTGATGAATTAATGATGATTGTTTGACTTGACTTGCTACTTGAGTAAGTTTGTCCGTTTTTCCTTGCAAGTTAGATTATTTGTAGAACTGCACTACGTAATTGGTATAACTGTTTTTTTCCCCCGCAAGCTTGCTTTTCTTTTTTTTTTTAGGTTTTCGTTTTCTCAAAGTTTGGCTTGCCTGAGTTTATGTTTGCTTGTTTTTGAAGATCCAAGTGCTGTTATCTTGGATTTGCATGGTTGACATATTTCTTTTGGGCACAAGAAATTGCTTGTGATAAGCCAAAATCTTTGCATCTACTTATCAGTGTATTTTTGGCAACTGCAAGCTCAAAACTGGAGCAACTAAGAATTGTAAATCACTGTAGATGCTTCGGACTTTCTAGTCCGAATTTATAAATGACATAGAAACTGGAGATATGACAAGCAAGGGCTTAAACTTGTTGTGCCTATGTTGTCAATCTGATGTCAAATAACTGTTTTGCTTGGTTGCTTTATTTTAGAGACACGCCTTGCTGAAAGTGACAAGGATGTTAAGAGCAAGGATGAGACTGTAACAAATTTGGAGAAAGTTATCCAAGAGAAATCCAATACCATTTCACTGTTGCAGAGTGAGATAGAGTCCACCCAGGTCTGGCAATTGGATTTGGTCAATGTCATTTATCTTATATTAGCTAATTTAAAAAAAATTACTTCTGCAAATGACATTTGTATATCCAAGAAGAGCATGAAAGATGCTTTGTAGTATGTAAAGCTATCTTTTGCAACTTGTAAAAAAAATGCTCTTTTTCCATAGACGAAAGGTACATCTGATGCAGAGGAGCGAGTGGACAAGGCTCATGCTCGGGCTGCTGAATTGCAAAAGCAGGTGAACATTGCTTACCTTAATGAACAGGCATTCTGAATAATAATCTTCTATACAATTCTATTTTTTTATTGAATCATCTTTTACATTTTGTAGTTTGATCAGCTAAGGAAGGAGTTGGAAACACAAAGTAAGGAGAAGAAAGTTCTGGAAGCGAGAGCTGATGAAGCTCAACGGAAAGTCGAGGAATTGAAACTGAAACTGAAGAATGTAAGCTTTTTTCTTCCAGAGACTCAAAACAAGGATCTGTTTCAGTACGAACTAGTACTCCTGAATCTGATGGCTTTTGTTCAGATTAAACAAAGCACATGTCACCTTGTCAAACCGGAGAAAATTCCCAGCCAAGGGTCCAACTTCCAAAAGGATTTTGGGTTTCAAAATAGTTGACTACTAGGATACTTTGACAAACATGTGTATTTGGGAAGTTTTATAACCTAATGCATCATATGAGGCAATGTAGCGATGTTGATTCAACTTGATAATAAGTAACACGTACTTAATGTTCTGTACATGGTGGTAGTGGCGTTATGGCTTACGTGGGACGCATCAGAAGAGGTGGCTGTAGAGTAGGCTATGGTTTTAAAATCCTGATAGAAAACTGAGAGCAACTCTTAGATTAATTCCCCTCTTTCTTCTAGGTAAAGTATTCCCCTTGCTGGTAATGGGTAGATGAGAAACAAGAGTAATTTGTATGCTTATTCATTTTGTTAAATAAGTGGAGGTTATAGAATCTCACATGGCGTAAAGAGGTTTAGTGGGCGGCTTCATTCTGTCAGGGATTGATGGTATTGGCTGTCTTGGCTTAGCAGGATTCTAATTTGCTTCCTTAAGTTTTGATCAGTGGGTTATGTTCTTTTATAAGGCCTGTTTAATATTACGGATTTTTTTTTCCATTGATTCATACTTGCACTATTTTTATTGCAGCTCCAGAAGGTCAATGATGAACAGAAAGCAATAATCCGAAAAACAGAGCGTGCTCTTCAAGCAGCTGAGGTATTTATGTGCATTGAGACAGATGGTTTTAAAGGGTTGTAATTATACTGTGGCTACATCGCTTTAAATATTACTTAATATAATCCAGGAAGAGATGATGAAGGCAAAACTGGAGGCCAGCTCAAGATCTAAGGAGTTGTTGGAGGTGCGGAGTTACAATGTTGTTTCATCTTTCTACCCATCAGAGTTTTGATGCATTTTCTTCATATCTATGCTCAGCATACAAAGACATTTCTTTCTCTTTTGTCCTGATGATGCATTTTCATCTTTCATTGACATTATTACATTACCTAGGGATGACTGCACAAAATTACAACTACATAGCGCTAAAACAACGTTAATTTGTGACTTGAATTCTCTGTTGTAATGGTCAAATATCATCTCTTTCTCTTCTACCCTTCTTTAGCCGTCATATGTTTAAATTGAGCTGGAATTGCCTGTATTTAACATTGAGGATCCGCTTGCAAGCAAATTCTACGTTAGGTATCAAACTTGTAGTAACTTCTCAAGGTATGGAAGGAAAAAATGACGCAGTCTGTTGAAACAAGTGTATATGGATCACTCACTGGAGCTACACAATTCTATTGTGCTCTTCCATGGGTACCTTGAGTGACTTATGATTGGAGATAGGGGACTATTTAGTGATGTGATTAGATCAGAAAGAATTTTATTTAGCAATCTGTATATGGATCAGGATCATTCTTCTAGGATGGGTGCTTTACTTATGAGCTATGACTACCACATATTTTTTCAATAGTATTGGGAGGAATCTTGATTGCCTTAATAAAAATTGAGGAATTTCATTATATGGGCAAAAGGCAGAAGATTCTTTTAAGCTTAAGGTGTGGATATGTCTATAGAATTCATTGGTGGTAATATATACCCATGTATCTAAGACTCTTATTAGGTTTTAGTCCTACAAAAGTTGATCCCTCCCTTCAAAATTGATGGGAAAAAGATTAGAGCAGTTGGTTTAGCAATAGCAATTGTCTTATTCATCATGTGTTCTGATGTACCAATTTTGTTCCCTGCCTCCACGTTTTCTCCTCTTTATTATCTTCAACGACAATGCACAATTATGTATTTTCTTATCTTTGGTGGCTGATGGATGTATTGCAATTATATGTTTAGGCTCATGGTTCGTGGCTTCCACCTTGGCTTGCTGAGCATGCCATTCGTATTCAGGTAAATAATAAAGGTTTTTGTGGAGGTTGTTCTGGTAAGTTCTTTTTCAAGTTCTAAAGCATTGGTTACCGCAGGCCTTCATTGTGACAGAGTGGGCTGAGCATGGAAAACCTGCCATGAAGATACTAACCCAGAAGGTATGTATTTTTCATGACAGCTTTTGTTTTTATGTGGTTTTTAATATATATCTGATGTTCTTCCATGGGATACTGTTATTATTCCTTAACAGTTTTTTTAAAATAAGATTTCTTTCAACTGGCTTTGTATTTCACATTTTCCCCAGACAATGGAGCTGAATACGGAGTTTGAAAAATGGGCTACTCCCCACATAGAGACCGTGAAAACTGTAAGCCACCTCACTGCAAGTCTATATGTTTCCTCACTCTTGCATTAAATCTTTTGATGCTCCTTTCTTTTTGCTTTTTCACCTGTCTTGATAACACTATCATTTTTTGGACACATAAAGGCATATATATGCTACTGTCAATTGGTTATTACAGTTGAATAATTGTCTTGCTCTTGTTGCAAGTGGTACGGTTCTTTAGAAAACTATAGCACCTTTGATGATAGAGACATTTGTCTCTAGTGTATATTATTTATAATAATATCATGCCAAATGTTCCTCTTGAAAGCACTTCGTCGCCAACTAATGGGTTGTCTTTGATCATATTTGCTGGGTTGTGAAGAAATGGGCACCAGCTGCAAAGGATAAATGGCTGATAACAGTGGAGTATCTCGAACCTCATCTGAAACTAGCCAGTGCTAAAACAGTCGAGGCATACGAAGCATTTAAGACTAATGTGAAGCCACATGTGATCAGAGTACACGAATTAGCTGATCCTTACTATCAGGTAACTTGTATCGTATTTTCTTATTTGGATATTTAGCTGGTGCACTGATAATTAATTTAAACTGGTGACAGGAAGCTAAGAAATTCAGCAAGCCATACTTGGACCAGGTTGCTACAGTGGCAAAGCCGCATGTTGAGAACGCAAGGGTCATTTTGAAGCCTTACACGAAGAAGGCTGTCGATGGTTACAGGAAATTTCTTGAAATGGCAACTGCATATCATCTTCAGGTGTTGTAGATCTTATGTTCTTTCTCGTCATCACTCCCTTCCTGTCATGCTTAACCCCAAGCCCCCCACATTCATTTCTGGTTTTTGTATCAGCATCTAAACAAATGGGGCCCAGTGGTAGCAAATGATCTTTTCATTATCAATTTGTTGAACTTTATTCTACTCCTTTTGTACCATGCATCAAGTCTTGTAGAAAACTATTTGGGTTCTCGTGCATTAATAATCTGTTTGATTGCCGTCATCCAATCAGAAATGGCCATATGGTTTAAATTGTGAAGTTACTATTCAACTTCTAGTAAACACTGGATTTTTATACTGGGTAGAGATGAAGCTGCATAAAACAAATATTTTCTGACAAAAATAGAAGCTATTTGTATCTTATAGACTTATACGAGCTGTTAATCACAGTAGTAGTGTGGGAGGCAAGCTTGCCCTAAAGTGGTTACCTTGACTGACAAGGCATATGAATAGGCTTGAGTGTGTTTTATATCTGTATTCCCGTCCTTGTGAGTTTCAGGGGCTTCAGTTAAGTTATGAAATTTATCCGTGGATGAGTTGGTTAATCTTGTGTGTGGTTGATTATTGGAAAGAAACTATATGATCCTCCCATAAGAAAATATCATTGACCGTAGATGACTGTGCTGCCTATGGAATTTTTAGCTACGCGATGACATCCATTTGAACTTCTCTTCCTTGTTTCCCTTTTGCATGTTTCCTTTATTTGTTCTGAAGAAATTTTTATGTAAAGCTGTGGTTTGTCTAAACACCATGTCCAGGTTCAAGCTACAGTTCGTGAAAATATGAACAACCATGAATTGATGAAGCATCTTGCTACAAATGAGCTGGTTTGGTTTGTAGTAAGTCAATATCTTCTTTCTAAATCCTAAAGATTTTACTGTTCTTTGTCTGATGGCATCTGTTGATAAAATATGCAATATGGTTGTCTTGTTTATAATACTTATTTAATGTTATCATGTAGGCCTCAGCTTTGCTGGTCCTTCCAGTTCTCATTTTGTCTAGAATCTTCTCAGCACTGTTCCTGTAAGTAATTAACTTGTGAGGATCAAAGTAGTCATGTTTTCCATGTTTCTCTAGCAATTATTTGTTTTGTCATTACAGTAAAAAAACAAAGAAGCCTCTCCGCCATCCACACCACCATGGGCGCCGTAAAGGCAAGCGGGGCCATTCTGAGAAATAAACATCCTGAAGCTGGCACTTCCTTGTGGTGTCTACAGGGTATATAGCTTATTCTTGTTCTACTTGGACTTGCTTTGCTTTAGACATCTTTAGTTGATATTTCCACTTTATAAGCCTAAAAAAGGTTTTTTTTTTGTGGATAACCCATGTTAAGGTTCCCAAATTTGATCGTCAATTTTAAGTGATAAGCTGAAATAAATACAACCGATTTGCACCAAGTTTACTCGTCCTGTGTCATGTCCTTTTGTATGATCACAATATCACATAGAAAAACATGAATTATGTACTTTTGAGTTTTGAGGCATTTTTGTAATCTTTGTATTGACTTTCTATCAGCCGATTTGAGACCAAGGAAAATCTTTGTTTGATAAACTTATGATATCAGCTTAAATATACTGGTTCATGTCGATAGGTGATTTTTTAGGAGAAATTTCTTTTTATTTCCACGATTATATTATATAAGTGGCAGGTTTCATTTTTTTTTATAGAAGTGGCAGTTGGAATGCAACCATTTTGATATTTTGGGCAAAATAAAAATAAGTAACCTAATACTCGATAAATCTGTTGTAATATCAGCTGAAACTTACTGGTTGATTTGTATTGGGAATTTATTTTCATTAGTAATAGACTAATAGGTCTTTCACATAGTTTTGAAGCTTGGCTAGATAGATGACCCTATTACTCAGAAAAATGGGAGCATAATTTCTAGGTATCAATAAGATAGCTGACCCTATTACACCGGATTGATCGAAAAAGATCTTTTGTTATTAGAAGATTTTGATTGGATCCACAATATGCATGACAATTATATAAGTGGTGAGAAGTGATCAGGTGAAGAGCCCCCTTATCATGAAAAGTAATGAGTAAAAAAGTGCATAAATTAGATTGGGCACATACGTATTTTAGTAGTGTATACTGTATAGTTTTGTAGAATATGCACTTCTGCTATTTACAAATTATGAACAAGTTATATTTTGGGGAGAAAAAAAAAGTTATTTGACGTATATATGCTTGTAAGTAAATATATTAGTTATAGAGATCATTATTCCTTAAAGGAGGACCTCCCCTAATATGTTTGTCTTGTCAATTTTTTTTTTCCACATAAAATTAAATTTTCGTTTGTCTTGTATTTTTTTTATTTTTGCATTTGCTTATAACCCTTTCTGTTTAGGTTAATCTGGCAATGCAGAATACAAGTCCACAGCACTATGGTGATTTTCAGTCATTTGCATTTTCATCTTTTGTACCATCTACTGGTATATGGTCACGAGTTCTTCGTTGGATCATAAGTATCAGGTATGAAATACATCAGGTTAGAGCAGTGTCTGGGTGTTTGAACGAAGTCAGTACTCAGTAGAAATTGAATCACATTGGTTTTGCTTTCTATATTATCTTCGTTAATCTTTATTTTCTTACCATACCCGGGGAAGAAGTTTTTGAAAGAATATTTTTATAGGGTCGGTTAATTGGTTATGTAGTCAAGCCTGTGTTTTGTAATACATTTTACAGAGGTTTTATTTTCAATTGAGTGTGCTTTTGTTGTAGTAATTCCAATTTGCTAATGCTTTATTACTTTGTATTAGGATTAGGTTGCATGTAGAGTAACAGAACCTTCATTTGATTTCATACTATGGATAATTTTGAACAAATTTATAAAAACCTAGATGAATTTCTGAAAGAATGTTGAAACCAGTTCTTAAAATATTGTATTTTTAAATATGTTTGTTAGCCAAAACTTCTTAAAAATGAAGTTTAACATCAGTAAATAAATGCTGAAAATCTCAATGTAAGTTGCCGGGAGATGTCGAGGGAAGAAACTCGAAACTAGAACTTCCCTCGACATTCATAAAAGTCGATTTTCTTTTACATAAAAACTGGTCAGGTCTAGGCCTGGTTCAATGCGGTCGAGTCCTGGACCAGGTCTAGGCCTGGTTCAATCCGGTCAAGTCTTGGACCGGTTGGAGCAAACTTCATCTGTTTGGGACACTGGTCCATGACCTAAGCAATTGGTCCAAGTCCTGCAAATTGTTTTTCCCGGTACGAACCGGTTCAAAGTACAACATGACAATATTTTGCATTTCTATTTCTTTTTTTGTTTTACACAAAAGAAACTTTGATGTTCTGGCTAGCTAATCTTGTACTATTACGGCTACGCAATAATTTTCGATATGGGCGACTACGCATCCGCCGTGCGTAGTCGTAGCCATTTCTTTATATTTTTTGAACGGAGTTAACTTATTGATACGGCTACGCAACGCGTAGCCGGACCACGGGTATGGATAGTACGGAACATGTGGTACGAATAGCAATCTCGAGTATATGCTATGCTACATCTATAATCACAAATACAAATCACACAAAAACAGGGAAGTTATTGAAAACTTCATTACTATTGGAACGAGCCAATTTGAAGTCTAAAAGAAATAAAGTACTGCAAACATAAGCTTAAAAAACTGTTTATTGTGTGCATTATGAATTCTTTTTAATTAAAATAAATTTTCATTTGTTGTATTCAATACAACTTGGTTGTTAGTGTCTCAATCTAGGGACGTCACATAAAGCTACCCTGCAATTATTGCCCATAAATTGGTTGATATTTTGGGTGGGCTCGCATCAACAATCTTGAGTAATAATGTAATCATAGTGGAAGTGAATTCATCTGAGAATAGTTTTTTCTTAAAATGAAAAAGAGTTTGATGTACGGGATAAATTAAGGGCCCGTTTGGTTTTAACTCCGATTCACGAATCTAGTCCATATGTACACCCTAATTCATGAAAGTTTTTTGAATCATTCTTTGTGGTTTGAAGTAATTAGAGTTGAATTTGATTACTTTTGATACCCTATAGGGTAACAAAATGTGGGGAGACAAGTGCAAACCTGATTTCATAAAATTTCATGAATAAGGATACATATATGGACTAAATTCGTTTCCATTCCGTTCCGTTTCCGTTTTCGGAGTCGGAACCAAACGGGCCCTAAGTATATTTAAAAACCCTTCATACTAATTTCGTTTGGTTTAAAAACTGAAATTATATTACACTTTTTTTGGATTTTTAAGCTTTTAGAATTAGGGTCTATTTAGGTTTCAACTTCTAAAACGGAATGAAAATTAATATAAATATATAATACTATATGTTAATCATAAAAGTAATCAATAAGATGCCGATTTCTCTAAAAAACAATTTATTTTTTCATCGGATATTCAAATTTTAACTATTTTAAATCACATAGTTTCAAAACTTTTCATGAACAAAATTCCGTTTCGGAGCTGAAACCAAACGAGATTTAGTTGATATTACAATACATATTATATGTAATACTAAAATGAAAATTCTCACTAAAATTATATATGTCCGTAAACTTCAATGATGGTATTTTTTTAAAATAAAAAATAAAACTCAAAGTTGGTGAAAAAATTCTTAATTAACATAAAATTATACAATTTTCTTTTATTTCCAAAAATCATCTTTAAAAAGAAACATTTTTGAATGAAATCGCATGACAAATGAGACATGTAGTTGCTCGATTAATTATTGTCAACCATTGCGTTCCAGCAACCACGTGGCGCCATACCAACTGTCCACGTGTCCAGCCGACCCTACGTGGGTCAATAAACAATAGCTTTTGAGACATTTGACTCCATGTCCCTTCCCGAGTTTATAGGAGAAGAAACACAAAGCACAACACAAGCTCCAAATTCCCCAAAACCCTTTCTTAAACCCTCGAGAAAGCTCTTCTGCTATCCACGACGATCAACAATGGCGTCTTCTTTCCTAAGAAGTCAATCCTCCATTTTCCGTCTTCTTACCACCAAAAGCCTTGCCCCTTTCAAGAACAATCCATTTCCTCCGTACAAATTCGAGCACTACCAGCAGCAGCAACGTTTCCGATCCTCCAATTTCTTCAAAAGAGGCCAAAAAGTCGATTCTTCGGCCCCCAATGTGATTTCTTCTTCGTTAGGTTCGGGTTTCTTACCAAAAGTTGGATTGGTGAGTTGGTATTTGGGGATGGTGAAGTCTCGCCCTATTCTGACGAAGAGTATTACTTCTTCACTGATTTACATCGCCGCCGACTTGTCTTCCCAGGTTTGAACAAACCCTAAATCATTTCTTGTAAACGCATTTTGTTGAATCACCTGTTAGGTAGAAGATTTTACCAACATAACACCTAATTCCATTTTTCTGTTAGAAAAATGGGATGTCATTTGGCTACTGGCTGTTATTTATTTATTTAGCAGCTTACAGATGGTTTTTGTCCGTAGATCCTGTGAAATACAACCATTTTTCATTTTTAAAGATTGAAGTTGTTTGTAGTAAATGCTATGCGTTTGGAGCAAGATTGTTTAGTGTTTAGACAGAACTTGTACTTGCAGCTGGAGATTCATAGCTTTTCGTCATACATTTAGATTTACTTGTAACATGTCTTGGCTGTTACACTGTATTTATTAAAATCTGGAATGTTCTTTCCTCGGTTGTAGATTTGTGGAGGTTAATTATGTAGGAGCGACATTTTAGTGTTTTGGGAAAATCATTCTTAAGGAAGGTTTTATGATGCATAGTCCTTTACGGTCCTTCTGGTTTGCTAAAGACCAAGATCATTTTCTAATCCTATCGGACCAGCTCATACAGGGCTCGACCAAACGACCCATTAGTAGATGTGTTTGCTTCTCAGTGCTAATTTGCTGGACTTTGTGCATGAATTTGTTGAGTGCGTTATGTTTTGGACAGATATCATAGATAAAATTTGATATGGGATATCAAACAGACATCATAGTTATAAATTTATATGGGATTTTTCCACATGGCAAATAATTTAAATCTGTTGATCCAACAATGGTGAATGAAATATCTGACAAACTTTAATGGAAACTTCTTCTAAGTTTATATTTCAGTAGTGTCTTTTTGCTGTCTTTTTCTCTGTATTTCCATCATTAGCATTCAGTGTTATAGGTGATCCTGTGTTGTAATCAGCAGTTAGTCCCTCTTTTCCCTCTATACATTCAATCTAATGAGGGTTTATGTTACATCTGTTGATGCTGCTAATCTCGTTCCCTTCCACACCCGCTGGCACAAACAAAATTGCTAGAAAAACGAAAACAGTATAAGTAATTGGGAAAAAAAACACAATAGAACCAAGTTATGTGGTTCTTATTCTTATATACTAAACAATTTACTGGATAAGTCATCTATATATCTGAATCTGTATTTATGTTTTCCTTATTAGTTGATGCCAACAGTCCTAATGTATATCCTTAGCTAACTTATGTCTTCAGACAATAGCTCTGCCATCTTCAGCATCATATGATTTTTCACGGACATTACGCATGGCTACATACGGGCTGGTAATTTTGGGACCAACACTACACTTCTGGTTCAACTTAATGTCAAGGACCTTTCCAGGATGTGATCTGCTATCTACTGCAAAGAAAATGGTGTTGGGTCAGTCGATTTATGGACCTCTTATGACCATAATATTTTTCTCAATGAATGCAGCACTACAAGGTATGTAATCATGGAACTCATCTTCTGCTACCTTCACGGTTATCTCTCACCAAAGAAGATATTTTTTATGCACTATGTCAGCTACTATTAGGTTAATTTTCCATTTTACCTGTATCGGTACATTTGCTGAAGGGGTGTAAAAAAGGTGAGAAGGTAATTATCGGTGATAGATGTTTAAACTAAGATTAGCATGGTATTATCATATGCTATATTTATAGTCCAGTATCAAGCTGTGACAAAAATTTGGAGTCTTAAATGCATCAGGTGTGCCCTAATGCATTCTTACACTAGTTCGGCTCACACATTACCTTTTGACTTTTGTCTTGATGTCGAGCTAGGTTCCGATATGGTGTGTGGTCAAAATACTACAAACCTACCCAGTCATCATTAATATCTTTTCATGTCAATTTAGTATTTTTTGCTATTTCTTTCAGGTGAGCACTATACAGATATAATTGCAAGGCTAAGAAGGGACTTGCTCACTACATTGCTAAATGGTGTCATGTTCTGGCCCATGTGTGATTTTATAACATTCAGATTCGTTCCTGTCCACCTACAGGTGAGTCTTGAATTTCCTGCTTGATATCATTGACATTTGACGGGGTTTGGTCGTCGGTTTTAAACCTCCCATCCCCAATAAGGCATCAAGTCTAGGGCCTCTTCTTACAAGTGTATATGATAACATGGAAATAAGATTTGCTCATTTCTGAATATCTGACATCCAAATAAACCTTAAGCCATATTTTACTTCTATGTTCTATCAGCAAACAACATATTTTCATCTAATTTATTACAATGTATGAAAAACCTGACATGATCACAAATTCACACGTATTTGCAGTAACCCGTAAGTTTACAATGATTTTACTAGAGCAAATTTTCGTTTGAACCTTCTTGTTTCTAATGCTGACTTGTGTGCATATTATTATCTTGCAGCCTTTGATGAGCAATGGATTTTCATATATCTGGACCATTTATTTGACATACATGGCAAGTTTAGAGAAAGCAAGCTGATCAACACGATATTCGGTTATTGTGCATGCTGACAAGGGTATTCATATATACGATGTTCTTTATACACTTTGGTATCTGTTTTTAGCTCCCTCTGTTTTAACTGCATTGTGTAAAACTTGGATTACTTATTCTCAATATGACACAGACTATGTAGTTCTGTTACTGGCTGGGTGGTCTCAACCATAGTGTAAAGTTTACTCAATACTGGTGCATAAATTCACCACCTGCTTGTCTCTTCTTTCGTATTGAAGCTAGAGAAGGAAAAAAAGAAAATATTGATAACATTTCATATTTATCCAAAACATATCATACATACCCGAGGCTTGTTATGTATCGATACCATGCGCGAGTTAGCGGAGGTATCAATATGAGATACGTGGTATGGGGTTCAGGCTAAACTGTATCAGTTCTTAAATATGCAAATGGTCATATAAGCTAAGGTAATTTTAGATTGATTTTTCGAAAGGATATTAGTATATGAACGACGACAGATACTAAATATTCATTTATCTGACTAGTATCTGCAGAGTGTCATTTTAATAAACCAAAAAGAAAAATGACTATCAATACCACTTATTACATATCTTCATATGTCATAGTGATACCGATACCAAACAAGCCTTAAAATTATTCCAACTCTTGTGTTAAAAAACTTTTCTATCCAAACAATGCCCACTCACTCAATCATGCCAAAAGTTTCACCTTCAATTTTTGTTTCAATGTTATGCGAAAGCAAAAAATGTAGAACAAGCAGGCGCAAGATTAGTGCTACTGTAATAACGTCAAAAACATATACATGCCATAACCTAGATACTCAGATTCCGGTACACAATCATGGTTCATTGTGATGAATTGATTAGCAACAACCATTTTCCCAAAAGATTCGCAAAATATGTCACCAGTATACACGTATCAGCTGTACCAAAAAAAGCGAAGCTACGCAAACCTCTTAATTAGGCGTCTACCATTAGCTGTGCACTTAACCATCATCAGGTTTTCCCGAATCATTAGTTTCTGCAGCATCCAATCTTTGTTTCTTTGCTACTAGCCGTGGTCTTAGCTGCAAAGTATAATACAAAGTTCAACTAAGATGGCAGTTTCCGTTCCACAAACAGAAATGCAAAGTAAATAACAAGCAGAAGGCCAAACCTGCATCATAATTAAGGTCACTTCAAATTATAAGCTAAAATTTTCAGTCAATTGGCATGCATCAGCTGATTACCACTAAGAACACAAAGTCGTTTTTTATGATAAACTCATTTAGCTAGATGACTATTGACTAGCCAAAAGAACATCTAAATTATCCAACTATACCACAGTTATGACCAGCTTGTGCATCTTATTATTATGAATGCTTCTAAGCTGTATATCAAATGCATGGTATGCAAATCGTTACATCATTAATTTGTCATGTTTCAACATAAAAAATTCAAACTATTTATTTTATCGTGAAATGGCTAAAAGATAGTTCCAGAAATTCATTGTTTCCCAAAGCATTAATTTTTCATTTTTCAAAACAAAACTTTCAAACAACTTATTTTATCATCAAACGGTTGTATGGTAGTTCCAGAAATTTTATTGTTTCCCAAATCCAAAGCACTCAATGTAGACTGTTCCTGTTATTTTACTGTGAAAGATAGTTCCGGAAATTTTGGAAGTGGTCATTGAACAATTTTAGGTTGTGTTTGGCAGCATACTAGAAAATAATTTTTCACCCTCTAAGTATTTAGTGCTCTGGCCCAAAGTTTTTCCGTGAAAAACAGCTTATAACATTGCCACCAAACACACTTTCACGGTCAGCCTATTTTCTATGAGAGAGAAAACTGGCTAAACATTAAGTGACAACAAGCAACCAAAAAAAACAGCTCAAGCAAACAGCAATTCACCACCCAAACAATAACCTAAACAGTGAGGGAGCAGAGAGATGGCAGAAGTTCGATCAAAAGAAAGAGACATAAGGGAAAACCCTTGCCCTGCAAGAGAAGCTCTTGGTCCAGCCAAAGCCCAAGAAAAAGGCAGATTTGACCACAAAGCCCTGATTATGACTTTATTCCTAGCCACAGTGTTGGAAATCCCTAATTCAGGACTACCAAGCCCAGCCACATCCGTGTGCCTAATGTTGTCTTTCATCTAAACCTCTAGATAAGTAACCAAAATCATAACAAAGGCCAGGAAGAAATATTCCACATGGGAGCTACCCAAACAGACACGAGGAATTATAGACATAATTTCTAAGATCAGCAGGATTATAGCACACCTTTGTGATAACGGTGGTGTAACTTATGAGTAAGGGAGTTGATGGCAGGAAAACAGTGGATATGACAAATGAAAGAGGATAACAATACAACAGTATGTGATATTATCAACACGTGGATGAAAAGATTATTGGTAGCATAAGGTTGCCAAGACTAGAAGACTGTCAGTGTCAGACGAAATCATAATATCATATACCATCAGGTTATGGAACTTACTTGGAGCAGAAGGGACGGTTCTCAGAAAAACATATTTTGCATGCACAATACAAACATGTTCTAATATACGATGAATGCTAGATCACACGGCTTCAAAAGTAGCATTGAGAACAAAGCTTTTGCAGCAGTACAACTAGTAGATAATGTATACATCTAGTAGTTTGGTAATAAAAAAATCTGCTATTCATTCATTTTATAATTCTGTTATTTCCACATATTTTGTTGCATAATGATGTATATAGATGATATCTCAAGCAATGAGGAGAAAGGATAATGTCTGGTTAGCTATACTGGAATGGATAACAAGGGACTGGAGTAGGCTCATGGATTTCATACGAAGTAGTTGGGTGCATAATCAAATTCCTCTTCATTCAAGCACGTGGGTCTTCAGAGGCTGGAATTGGTTGCAATAAATTGCTGTAAACCACTTGCATGGTCTTTGGGGGCATCTACCTTGTTTTAGAAATGAATAATCAGGAACATAATCAAAGAAGCTTACAGTGGCTAGTAGTGGAGTTCTTCAAAGCAATATCTGGGAGGGTTGAACAACGTGGATCAGTTAACTCAGGTGTGCCATGCCAAGTTTTCTTGTTGCTCGTGGTTGACAATCAATCTGACTGCATGTATGAGATATTTTTCTACATACTGAATCATGGCCAAGGCTTGAGGTCTGGGAATGTTTACCTACAGCTATGGGTTTGGCCTTGACTGGTCTACAAAGCTGAAATTGATTTTTTTTTTTTTTTAAGGAGCTAGCGCATTCTCCTCACATTGGGTTCATGCCAGACTCTGCTGATAGTTGAGAACCACCAAACTTCTTGTAGCTGGATTTTTTTTTTAAGATTTATTGAGGGATGTTCCAGGGGCATACGTTAACATCCTGATTCTTAGGTTTCCTTGTGATGGGGCGATCATTGGTTATTACTGCATGGTTGGTTGCTAGAGATCAACTTGTTGCTCAAAATAGATTACGTGACAGCTACTTGACTTATTCCCGTGATGGTAAGATCTGGTGGAATTGGCTACCGTTAGTAGCAACTATCAGCAGAGTCTTACTCCAATTTTGAGGACAAGGCTTGTTTTAGGGGGTGGCCTTTTTAGGCACATGGATACACTGAAGAAGAAGAAGAAGAAGAAGAAGAAGGTTCTAGACTTCTAGGGCCTTTTTAGGCTGCGAGGTGAAATGCTAGACTTTTGTTAGTACCACTTCAGTAGCCCATGCTACTAACAAAGAGAAGTAGTATGAGTAAGGTATTGCTTATCCTAATTAGATATCCGGAAATATTTTCAAAAGG
This sequence comes from Fagopyrum esculentum, assembly GCA_033239045.1. NCBI lineage: Eukaryota > Viridiplantae > Streptophyta > Magnoliopsida > Caryophyllales > Polygonaceae > Fagopyrum > Fagopyrum esculentum. The sequence goes on along the minus strand of BSUD01000002.1, from coordinate 2,041,678 downwards.
CTTACATCTACTTTGGCCTGGAGGCTTAGAGGAAAAAAAGGATTGTGCCCTAAAACTAAGCTGAATTTCTTTTTATATTCCTTGCGTTTTTGTATTCTTGTATGTGTTAGTCTGAATTGTGTGTGTTTTTCTGTTGTTTCCCAATTTTCACTCTATTGGTCAATAACATCTTCAAATGCGTTCTCTAATAATTATATTAATGCTTTCATCTACTAACATTGACAATAGCATGATGCACCCCTAGATTGCAAAAAGACTACTTCAATTCATATAATGGTGAAACTTAGGTCTCCAATTCAATTATCAATAAAAAGTCAAGAGAGAGTAACAGGAAACAGCACTTGCCATTTCTATATACTTCAACTGCTTCAGTATTTCTTCAGTTTCCAGCTCCTAAACAATGGAAAAGATACAAGTAAACAAATTAATATCAAATTTCAAGAAATACAATAAACTGTTGTTGAGAAAACTTAACTTGCAGAGAAAAATTGTTGGTTTTCTAGTGTTTTCTATTCCCTTCAACCAACTATATAAGACATTTTTATCATTCAACAAAATTTCATTGAAAGTATTAAATAACTAAAAAGTATCACTGTTTTTTATAAAAATTTTCATCAATTTTAGCACTTATTAATTGTCATCATCCTTTACAACCAATAAATTGAAAATAAAATATAAAAGAACATAAACTTATGACAATTCTCGGAAATCACCATTTAGAAAATGCAAAATGCCCTATATTCTTGAACAAAATTTAAAGGCTGAAAATGGCTTATAGTTGATTGGAGGGGGTATTTATGAGCAAGAAGTAGCTAAAGGTCCTCAAGAGTTTTTTTTTAAAAAAAGATCGCTCCTAGAAGTACAGATTCTAATGTCATCAAGTTCCCATTCAAGTGGGATGACTAGTTGTGCCCTATTTGTTTAAAAGTGCATATGAAATCGTCAAACACTGGAGATTATTGACCAACACTATCTTGTAACCGGATGAAAGTAAAGGCTGTAGAGTAAGATTATCAGTCAAATAAAGGGTTAATTTCAAATTGAAACTAAAAGGTGAAATTTCTCAGATTGTGTTATGTAACTCCTTTGATTCCAAGACATAAGCCGATGCATACTTTATGTTTCCTTGATGTTTAATATAGGGTTGCATCTAAATTGTACTCAGAAAGGTGCCTTAGCTGCTATTATCGTAAAAATAATAATTAGGGTTCCTTTTTGTCGATACAACAAGCAAGATCAAGGAGAAAACTCTTTTAATACTACTGGCTTAGTTAACAAACAAAGAAGTTAATGCTTCTCACCTGAGGCACCGCACAGTCAGCACGAGTTGGATCCCAGAGCACAGAACTAAAGCAATCCCAGTTATCCTTCTGGACTTCAAAAAGTGGAGCCCTGAAACATTTTAGATAGTTAGACACACTAGCAGACTTTATCTTTTTTAATCAAGCAATCAACTGGAGATGCAACTTTGGGAACAAACTTCATTCTTTGGGATTATGTTCATCACAATACATGTACTCAACATAATAGTATTTCATGGATGACTGGATGGGAGTAAAGAGTGATGATTAAACATAAGCCTGGTTTGATTACAGCCTAAAGTGCACTGTGCACAGCAAGCAAATGATATGGATAATGACCATCAAGATAAAGCACCGGAAATAATCCCATTGTAACAAATCCATGAGCACAAGATATAAGTTTTTCAAGACTTCATCAGACCATGCCAATGGAATTATATGATATAGTTGAGACTGTAATCACAATTCACATCAACATCCTACTCCAATTTCATGAATGTAATACTGACAATGACAATGAAAAAGAATCATATTTGAATAAGAAGTTCAATGTTACAAAATAAAAAATGATTTTTTAAACATACCTCCGCCATTTTCCACATATAGTTCCTTCACTCTCTCCTGGACCAACAATAACATCTCCACATTGAAGCCAATTACTAATGGGCTTAGGTTTGCAAATCTGCTCAGAGCTTAACTCCTATGGAAAAGGCAATGGACCAATTGTAATGCTACTCCAGGCTCCAACAAAACCCAAAATAAAAGATGAAAGAAAATCTACATAGAAAACTCACATGGAAACTGCAAATGTGAGGAGGATCTAAGTGCACGGGTTCTTCAATTGCATCAATGCCCCTAAACCATACAAATCAAGCATGAATACATATGCATGGGTTTACCACATCAAAAATAGGGAAGAAAAATACTTCAAACTTTAAGACCACATGCTTTGACGATACAAACTTAAAAGTTGATTTAATACATATGCTTTGTCTAACTCACAGGTACGAAATGCGGTCCAAAATTGAACACAAATATAAAATATATGAGGTCCAATAAGGCATGCATCCAAGGTCAAACAGGACTTCAAGATAAATATACTCCACAGAGTTTCACGGTGTTTAAGACATGAAGGCACATAATAAATTCAATTACAAGAATATGCTTGCATGCTCAAGCACATACTCATTTGAAATTTATTGTATATAACTGCAAATGCTGCAAAAGCTTTGTAACCTTGAAGATAATTAGTTAGAAAAACTAGTGTGGAAGTTTGGATTTCAAAAATTACACGTGCATAAAAGGTATAGATCAACAAAAAATAAGAGGGCCTCAAAGTGATATAGACTCATAAAGGAATCATGACATCGCTGAAAACAAATGAAAGAATAGATAACAGCGATGTAATCACGTGGTTAGGGCACACATACTCTGTGATACAACCAGACCAGCACGGAACTACTGCTTGAAAATCTTTACCAATACGAACACCAGTTGTATAAGGCTCGCTGTCCTTCAACATTAGAGCAATGGGCGATATTTTAGCTTTAGATGTTGCAGGTCTACAACTCGAATTACTCCGGATAATTGTTGACCTTGATCCAGCAGCAGCTTGCATTATCTTATGCTTCTTTTTAAGACAGCATTGGCAAAACCATTCATCAATGCAAGTCTTTCTCATAGTGGGGTTGCAGCACGAGAAATGAAATGCCTCTTCACAATGATCACAAATTAACATGTTTTCTGTAGTTCCCAAGAGGCCACAGACATTGCATTGACGGGAATTGCGAACTCCACTACAAGAAGCTGTATTTTCCACAGATGTGCCATAGTTTGTGGGCATAAGGCAAGATAATAATCCATGACTTTTAAGAATTGAGATGCAAAGGTCTTTCCCTGATATATCTTCTCCCACGAGCTCTCCAACAAAAGCACCTGATGAAGAACACTCGCCATTTTCGGCCGCTTCCCCCTTCAAGGATGCTGATCGCGTATCCAGGTTAATCATTGATGACGAACAACTATCATCAACACTATGCAACTCCAGATTTTTTTCACCTTTCGCATCAGAAACATGATGTTCAGCCGAGCATTCAATAGCACCAGAGTGAGTCAAAACTGGCTCATCACTGCAGATTTCAATGGACATGGAAGATCTAACACCTTCAATTATATGCAAGGCTTCATGCTCTTCTTGTTTTTCCAACGGAAAAGAAGGGTTTTCTGACCTGAGAGAAGAAGCATGAGCACCAGAAAAATCGGCTTTAGGAGGCTCGTTTTCTAAGACACCAGTAGGGCAAACTATAGCAGGATTGTAGTGCTTCCTTCTCTTATATACATGACCTTTACACGTGGGTGTATTTTTTGCAAAAACATATGGAAAAAATGTGTGGGTAGGATTGCTTTGGAACCTCCGTCTGTATACACGACCTTCATATGCGGGTTTATTTTTTGCAGAAACATAGGGAAAAATTGTACTGGTAGGTTTTCTCTGGGACTTCCGTCTGTATACAAGACCTTCATAAGTGGGCGTATTTTTGGCAACATTGGGCAGCACTGTATAAGTGGGATTGTCTTGAAACTTCCTTCTCTTATAAACAAGAGTTGGTAGAGAAGTTTCACGAGCAGTATCAACAGCAGATAAATTGGAATGACTTCCCAAGAAACCTAAGTTATGAGAACAAAGAGCAGGTCCCTCCCCTTCCATTATCCTAGTGGCTCGGATGCAATCACAACCCATAAGTTCATTACACCTTGAACACATCTGCCAGCGCCATGTTCCAGAAGCAAGAAAACTTGCAAAGACAAGAAAATGACTTAATTCAAGTACGAAATGCTTCTGCACAGATCTCTTTCTTGATCACAAATCATATGGTCCTCTGAAATTTCAAACAACAACTTAGCATAAAAATAGACCATATAATGACCAACATTGCACATTTAACATCAATGATAAACGTGAACAAACACATAAAGATGCCTATGCAAGACACACATGATTAGGGTTTCTTTATATCATAAATTGTACCGCTGGCATAGAATACTGCATCCAGTGAAATTCATGCCAAAATACCTAACCCTAGACATCGATGAACCGGGGCTAAATTCTTTCTAATCCAGATTTCGTCCATATTGAATGTTCATTCATATGTTCAACAGCAACAACTAGTTATGATCACAACCCAAATAAATTAAATAAACAACAGTCAAGGCGACGTAAATACCTTCAATTCATAGATTGCATAGCCCACATCAAGGTCAGAACCTCCTGTTCTTATCTTGAATTTGGGGCAAAGTTTGTTGAGACTTTTGAGATGACTATTCAATGAAGAAGACTAGAAGAGAGTGTCAATTCAGAAGGAATGAATTTCGGTATGGAAGAAAGAGGGCAGAGGTTTTTGGGTTTTGCTCTAATTTTGTGTTCTTGGTGATTTCAGTTTTCAATGATGCTTTGGGAAATCCAAGGGGTGCCAACTAATCTATAACTGGTACCATTTTATGTATGATTTTTCTTTTTTTTTTTTAATGCAAATATGGAATTTGCATTCAAATTCTACAAAATAGCTTATGGCTCCCTCACCTCATGCGCTGATTGTTACGTTTTGATGATGATATTTTATTCTTTCTTCTTTATTTTTTTAAAAAAATAAATTATAAGAGGACAAAAGTTATTCGTACTAAACAAGTTTATGTAAACTAAAATTCATCATGATATCGAAATCCTATGCACAGTCGATCAAGCGCATCAATTCTAATGAGTTCTTCGATACTCTGCGAAACATCGGTATAGTGAAATGAGAGTATAGATGTACAGACACTGTATTAACTTTACGGAATATATGTTTGAGATGAACTTTTTCAAAGATTTGTAGGAGGATCATGATTTCCTCGATCAAAATCAAAATATATGTTTGCCAAGGGTGTTTCCAAATCACTAAAATAAAGTTGATCATGTGTAGTTTATTCCCTTTAAATTTCAATTTTCCGTAAGCCTAAATCTCTTAGCACATAACTCTTTAAGTAGGGCTAATGATTTCGGTTCAAATATTTTCTTCTTCCGTCTTTTCCAAGTGTTTTCTTTTGTTGGATTTCTGTCATTTGTGCTTACAAAAGAATTTTTCGGTTATTGAATTGATTTTTGACAAATTCTTTGATTTTATTATCCTTATAATTTTTATGGGTGAAGAACGTTTGATTGTTTGATTTTTTTTGTTTTTTGAAAGGTTATAAGTAGCTCCCGGTTCGATCGGCTTTGCCGACCTACATCCTAGAAGGGTATAAGTCGTGGCCCAATTTGGGGATACCCTCTCAATAGAACGTTTGATTTTCAAAAAAATAAATCTCCTATTAGATAAGGAGCACAATTCTTATGGTCGCAGGATCCAACTTTTTCTTGTTTTTGTTGATCTAATTGACTTTCCAAAATTTTGATTGTGTATGTTAGAGGAATTAGGAATCATCTCAGTTATTTTATTTTGGTTTTGAAAAAAATGGTGTCATTAACCGTAAGTATTTTGCTAAATTTGATTCTCATAGTAATTTTGCATATTATTTACTTGACTTCTTATCATTGGGGGGAATCCTACCTACATATGAGATTGAGCTTCTTTTTTTTTTTTGTAATAAATGTAGTCACCATAGTACACATTTAACAATTTATACATTAACAACAATCTCTCTATATTATTGAATTCATTTAAACATTTTGATTTATTTTCTTACCTTAGTCCAAATTAGTAATAAAAACGCATATTTTGTAGCATAATTTATGATTAATGAATAAATTACTTTCTTTGCAACCCAAAATATAATTAACATTCTTAAACGCCTTATTCTTGCAAAAATATAAACTAATTTTTTGTTGCACAAATTATCAATTGACTGTAACATCAAAATTAGTTTTTAAGTGTAACGGGATGCCCGTGCGTAGCACGAGCCTATACTCCCATTATTTCCTATAATGACGATAAATGTCGTTATAGTCATTGACACAATTATTAAGGAAGGTATTAAATGATCTCTAAGTTTATCAAAATTTTCTCAATTTTACCAAATTAAATATTCACTCTCTTTGTAAACAAATGAATAGATATTTTCGTACATAAATATTTAAGAAAAAATAATCCAAAATAATATCAACTATCAACAATGAATAAAAAATAATATCAACTTCGAACATTATTGACAATTATACAAACTATCAATGTATTTATCAAAATAATACGTAGTGTTCTCGACAAAAGTTCCGGTTTCGGCAATGATGTAGTTGACAATCAACTTGTACTCTTGTACATGTCATCAAATGAAATATGATTAAGTGGGTGCGACCTGGATATATATTTTTTTAAATAATAAGCGTGAGGCAAACCTTTGCGTGCTCTGAAACCGTAAGCTCCCAAGCTGTGGGTGAAGCACATAAGACTCTGACCGTGTGCAGGTTAAAGGATGAGCCGGAGACTCATAGGCAGTAGCTTTGTTAAGAAAATCCATCGGAGTCATAGCGAAAGCGAGTCTCCTTTGAATTTGGGAACTCTAGCGAGGACCCATACAATGCTTTAACATTGTTTCCGGATTAGGATTCGGTCAGGATCGAGCTCTTCAATCTAAGAAAAATTTTGAAACTACTAAACCACTTGGTGACTCTATGGACAACATCTTAGAGAGATATAGTGTTCAGTTTTGTTGAACAAAAAGGAAAACTTTCAAAGATCTGGTGTTTAATTTGAAAAGATCCGGTGTTTAATTAAGTGAGACTTAATTGATTAAGTTAAGAAAATTAACTAATTGTCTGTTTACTTGCATATTAGTTTATTTTCGGATTTATAAACTATATGAGTTTATAGTTTATTTTCAGGTTTATTTCTTGATGGATTTATATAAATAAACTAGATAAAGTTGTTTACTTGGAGTTTATTTTTTGGTTTATTTTACTTCAAAAGACTCTCATGCCCCTAAAAAAGCCAAACAATAACGTTGAATACCCAAGGATGAACAAATAATATCAAGATGGAAAACCACACGGCCAAAATCGGTTTTAAACAAAAATAAACTCATGCAAGCAAAAGTAACCTTGGTCTGAAAAGTTTATTTTTGAGTGATTTATAAACCCATATAAATCCCAAAAAAAATAAACCAATCCCTTAAACACCTACAAAAATTAAACTCAGGGTTTATAAACTAAATGAAACAAAAATAAGAAACAGAACCTAAGTTTATCACGTTTTAAATTGATTTAAAATAAGCAATTCGATTAGAGCTTTAAATATACACAAGCATCTTGGCCTTTGTTTAAATGAAAGCAAATTATTTTTTAAAAATAAAATCCACGTCACATCCACTTAATCGTATTTTATTCGATGACACGTAACATCGGTCGTCAAATCATCACCGAAACCAAAAACTTTGTCGAAAAATATTCAGTATTATTTTTGGTAAATATGTTGATAGTTTGTGTCGTTGCGAGTACTTTTCAAAGTTATTATTATTTTTTGTTCAACGTTGATAGTTGCTATTATTTTGGATTATTTTTTTAATATTTATTGAATTTTTTTTCAAAGAATGTAAATTGTGACATTGGAGGTTTGATGCACAAAGAGGGATGTGTCGGGCTGAAAATCCTGAAAACCATATGCAATGAGGTGAGGTTTGAGTTTGGTGAACCATGTGTGAGGCGCTTGTTTAAGACCATAAAAAGTCTTTTGGAGTCGGCAAACATGATTGGATCGAGTGGTGTCGATGAAGCCGGGCGGTTGAGCCATATACACCTCTTTAGAGAGAATGCAATTGATGAAGGCGTTGTTGATGTCGAGTTGACGAATGATCTAACCAAAAAAAGATAAGAATGCAATAAGTGAGGGAATTTGAGCGTGCATGAGTAGTCATTGTGTGGGAGCTAGTGTCGACTAATCGATAATGGAAGAGGATATACCCACACGATTGATGGGGCAAGAAATGGTTTCCGGTTGGAGGGAGAGACGGTGAAGTTGACGGTGGGGCATGACTAGAAGGAGACGATGATTAGGCCAACAAGGAGGGGAGGAGGAGCCTACGTTGAGTAAGGAAGTAGCAAACGGGGTGAAAATAAGAGCATATTGGGGTTGCAAGGCATCCATGGAAAGAAAAGGAAACTCGTCCTCAATAAAAATGACATAACGGGATATGGTAAATACGAGATGTAGGCTTATGACAACACAAATATCTTTTTTGAGATTCACTATATCCGATAAAAACACACACAAGAGAACGGAAAATCATTTTTAATGAGTTGTAAGGACGAATATATGAGAAGTAAAGACAACCAAACACTTTGAGAAAAAGTATAATCGGGGGTTGTAGTATAAAGTTTTTGATAAGGCGATTGAAAAGCAAGTGTTTGTGTGATGGTACGGTTATGAAGATAAGTAGCCGTTTTAAAAGCGTGCTCCCAAAATTCAAACGGTAGAAAAGAATGAACGACTATGGTGACCAATTACAACAAAATAATACAATTACAATGTTCCATCGCTTTTGTTTTGTTCCGGAGTATAAGAGCATCATATGCGATGATGAATATCATAAGTGAGGAATGTAGAAGCATTGTGAAATCCACCGCCCCAATCCACGTTGTAAGTTTTGAATATCTCAATTATATTGAGCTTTTATTATTTCACGAAATTGCACAAAGAGATTAAAAATCTAAGATTAATGGAATGTAAAATTAACCCATACAAACTTGTAGTTGTCATCAATAAACAATACGAAGTAGCTGTTGGGTTATATTAGTGCAGGTGGTAAATTGAAAACGAGTATTGGAGAAGGATTAGAGTCAACGAAGAAAGATTCGAGATCAAATGTTTCTAAGGCCGAGACGATCATGGTGCGTCAAAGAGAGAAATCATCCCGATCCAACTTGTTGGTTATGGACGAAATATGAAAACTGAGGGTGGAAGATGTCATATTGGCAACAACCGGTAAATGCTGGACTATATTGGTGTCGGTGGTCATTGAAAAAGAAGATTGTTTGGAAATAAGAAGCTAAAGCTCTACTACCATATAACTTGCCGAGAACAATATAAAAATATTTTTTTATACTTCTTTACATTGCAGTGATTGATATAATAGGCTTACTAATGTCTAAATATCTTCCGAAAAATTCGAACTCGAATTTTCGAGCTAACACTTAAAGAGTCTGACACCACAACCACTAGGCCAACCCAGTAGTCAAACATCAATTAACACGGCGACCAACTTCTAGCTAGAACTCATCGTGAGAAATTGTTGCCTTGCTACTTGGATTTTAGATGAATAAAGTATTGACCATTTAAAAGAAAATCATGTCGGAAGTCAAAATTAACATTGCAGGGTAGAAATGTAAATTCCGACAACTCATCGTGAACGTGCCGTATTCAACTCGCATTCATCCCGACAATAATCTCACCGGTCCTCTCCTCTCTCTGTTTCCCTTCCATTCTTCGCGCCGTTGGGCTTCTCAATCGCCGGAGACGACCGCCGTCGCGCCGCCGTCTCTAATCTTACTAGAGCATAAAATGATACCGTTGTCTAGGGTTTACCATTCTAATATTCTAGACTGTTCCACTAGAGGACAAACATAATCATGTATAAATATACCCTACGAAGAATATCAAATTATACAATTCAGCATTACCATATTCTCTATACACTCCACTTGGAGAACATGAATTCAAGTATGGTATCAGAGCCACAGTAAAGGACCAACGTCCAAAAACAAATTTCATGGAAAACCCACCCTCACCTCCCTCTGCTGCTACTCAGCCTTCTCCACAACAACCAAACCCAGAAAACCAAGAGAACCCAGCTACACCTTCTCCCTCAAATATTCATCTTCATTCTCAATACCCTATGTCTACCATGAACCCCAGTTTTAGCAACCCCTCGTTCCCTTCCAGCTCCTCCATAGTCACAATGAAACTTACTCACGACAATTTTCTCCTCTGGAAAACGCAAATTACTCCCTATTTACGTGCTTTGTCTCTCTACACCATCGTTGATGGTTCGCTCCCTTCACCTCTCTCCTCAGACCCATCTTACAAAGAGTGGCTTGTCAAAGACCAAATGGTCATGGCCATTCTTACCTCTTCACTCTCTGAATCGGTGCTTGTGCAAGTCATCGACTGCCAATCTTCAGCTGCTATTTGGAAGACTCTTCATGAGCTCTTTGCAGCTCGCTCCAGTGCTCAAGTGGTCCAGGCTCGCCTCCAACTCGCTTCTATGAAGAAAGGTGCTGAGTCCATCACTGACTTTTTTAACAAAGGTCGAAGCCTAGTATCAACCCTCACTGCGGCAGGCCATTCTATTCCGGACTCAGAATTTGTGGTATACCTCCTTGCTGGCCTCAGCCCGGACTATGAGTCCCTTGTCACATCCCTTTCTACCCTACCTGTTCTACCCTCCTCTAATCAAGTTCTAGCCCACCTCCTGGTCCATGAAACCAGGCTTTCCAGCCTAACCACCTCTACCCCTCCTTCCAACTCCTCTGCTCCCCAGGCTAATGCTACCTCTACCTCCAATGAAAGATCTGCCTCTCGTGGTGGGCGTGGAAGAGGTCGTGGCCGTGGACGCAACCCATCCTATTTCTCTGGACAACCTGACACTCGCCCACGATGTCAATTATGCACCAAACCAGGACATACTGTCCTTACCTGCTGGCACAGATTTGACCATGCTTTTCAAGCCCCACCACCTCGCTCCTTTAATCCTTCTTCCTCTACCCACCAAGCCAACATGACCTCCCATCCATGGTACCCTGACACTGCTGCTACCCACCACTACACCCCTGACCTTGCCAATCTTCATCTCGACCACCTACCTTACAATGGTACTGAACAGGTCACTCTTGGCGATGGCTCCTCAATTCCAATTCAGAATCATGGCAACTCTTCTCTTCACTCTTCCTCTCGTACTTTTCAGCTCACTAATCTTCTTCACACTCCCTCAATTACAAAAAATTTGCTTTCAGTCTCTCAATTCTGCAAAGATAATGCTGTATTTTTTGAATTTCACTCTTCCTTTTTTGTTGTGAAGGACATGAATACTCAGAAGGCTCTTCTTCAAGGACCCGTACGTGATGGCTTGTATGTGCTCCCTGCGTCAACTGGTCCACCGCCGTCACCCTCGCCTCACCTCCATCTCACGACTACCTCCCTCTTTGAAACCTGGCATTCCAGACTGGGCCATCCATCTTATCGGACCACCTCTTCTGTTTTGAGCAAACTGCAACTCCCACCTCCTAAGCGTCCACTGGACCTCACCAAGTGTCAATCTTGTTCTTGGGCCAAAGCCCACGCCTTACCCCATCCCTCTAGCATGTCCAGATCCAAGGCATGCTTTGACTTACTGTTTTGTGATGTATGGGGCCCAGCCCACTATCTTTCTATTAGATCAAACAAATATTACCTCTCAATTGTTGATGACCACTCCAAATTCCTTTGGTTATTTCCATTCAACTCAAAAACACAAGTCTCATCAATTCTTCAAAAATTCATAAATTTAGTCGCCAATCATTTTTCCACTAAAATCAAAGCTATTCAAACCGATAATGGAACGGAGTTCAAGCCTCTATATTCCATTTTTGCTCACCTTGGAATACACCATCGCCTTACATGTCCACATTCCCACCAACAAAACGGAAGTATTGAGTCTCGTCACCGTCGCATAGTGGACATGGGTCTTACCCTACTTCGTCATGCTTCTCTCCCTTTTTCATTTTGGGACTTTGCATTTGAGACATCCACATATCTCCTTAACCGCCTTCCCACCCCCATCCTTGACCATAAAAGCCCCTATGAAACACTTTTTCACAAACCTCCCGACTACTCCTTCCTCAAAGTGTTCGGTTGCCTTTGTTTCCCAAGTCTTAGACCATACAATCAATACAAACTTTCTTTTCGTTCCACCCCCACCATATTCTTGGGATATAGCACCACCCACAAAGGCTACACATGCTTTGACTGGACCACCTCAAAAACCTACATTTCTCGTGATGTTATTTTTCACGAATCAACCTTCCCATTCTCAAAACCCAACTCAACTTCGGTTAGCTCACATTCACAACCCACAACCGATGTTCCCCTACCCTTTTTCCCCTTCATTTCTTCCCCATCAACAAGCCCATTATTACCGCCCAGGCCCAACCCAACAGGCCCACTTCTTCCTTCACCAGTACCGTCTCCCGTTTCATCTACCTGGGCTCCTAATGATACCTCACCTCTCACTCAAACTCACTCATTTTCCAGCCCACTCCCTCATACCACTCACCAGGCCCAATCATCCAACCAATCTGCAGCCCAATCATCACCTCAATCTACAGCCCATACTCAAAATAAACCTCCTCCTACAATACTTCCATCCCATCCTATGATCACCAGACGCCGCAACAATATCACCACCCCTCTCCTTCGTCAAGACGGCACCATCCCCTGGCCACCACCACACTGCAACACCTCCACTCTTGATGTGCCTGACGACCCTCCACACTACACTGCCGCCTCGAAACACCAACAATGGCGTGATGCAATGGCTGAGGAATTCAAAGCCCTCCTTGCCACCAACACTTGGACTCTTGTTCCTCCACACACCTCCAAGAATGTTCTTGGCGTTAAATGGGTGTATAAGACCAAGCGTCATTCCGACGGCTCCATTGAACGGCGCAAAGCTCGCCTTGTAGCCAAAGGATATCATCAAATGGAGGGTATCGATTATGCTGAGACCTTTAGCCCAGTCGCCAAACCATCCACCATCCGTCTCCTACTCTCCCTTGCCTCCATGAACCGGTGGACCACACGACAACTGGACATACACAACGCTTTCCTGCACGGCGACTTGACAGAGGATGTCTACACTGAGCAACCACCAGGTTTCGTTCATGCTCAATTTCCAAATTACATTTGCAAATTACACAAATCACTCTATGGTCTGAAACAAGCCCCTAGAGCATGGTTTGCTAAGCTGCGTGACACTCTTCTCACTATGGGATTCCTTTCCTCCATAGCTGATACATCTCTATTCTACCATTGCCATGGTGACCTCAAAGTATTTGTATTGGTATACGTCGATGATATTCTCTTAATCACCTCTAACCCTTCTCTTGCCCAAAGCTTTGTTTCTCAATTGTCACAGGTTTTCCCAGTCAAGGACCTTGGGGCTCTTCATTATTTCCTTGGCATTGAAGTCCAGCATACTGACACCGGCATGCTCTTGTCCCAAACCAAATACATTCAAGATCTAGTAGCCAAGACTAATATGACAAACTCAAAACCTGTTGCTACCCCAATGGCTGTCACCCCTAACCATCCTACTACATCATCTGCACCATTCCCTGATCAACATCTCTATCGCAGCACAGTTGGGAGTCTCCAATACCTTGCATTCACTCGTCCCGACATCTCTTTTGCCGTCAACAAGGTCTGCCAACATATGCATCAACCTCTGGAAACACACTGGCAAATGGTTAAACGTATACTTCGTTACCTTAATGCCACTGCAGATCTCAAGTTTCAGCTCTCCTCCTCCTCAACAATGCAATTGTCTGCGTACTCTGATGCAGACTGGGCTGGGGATCATCTTGATAGAAAATCCACTGGCGCCTACTGTGTCTATCTAGGGACAAACCTGATCTCATGGTCATCTAAGAAGCAAGACACAGTTGCTCGCTCATCAACAGAGGCTGAATACAGGTCTCTTGTTCATGCTACATGCGAAACAATTTGGCTCCAATCTCTCCTGTCGGAACTTGGTGTCTTTCTTCCCACCAAACCAGTCCTATGGTGCGACAACTTAGGTGCAACCTATCTTGCTGTCAACCCAGTCCAACACCACCGCATCAAGCATCTCTCCCTTGATTATCACTTCGTCCGAGAAAGAGTGCAGTCTAAGTCTCTTCAGGTTGCATTTGTCTCATCCAAGGATCAACTTGCTGATCTCCTCACCAAGCCCTTGCCTGCACCTCGATTCACTATGATGCGATCCAAACTATGCCTCACCATGTATGGATCGAGGGGGGATACTAGAGCATAAAATGATACCGTTGTCTAGGGTTTACCATTCTAATATTCTAGACTGTTCCACTAGAGGACAAACATAATCATGTATAAATATACCCTACGAAGAATATCAAATTATACAATTCAGCATTACCATATTCTCTATACACTCCACTTGGAGAACATGAATTCAAGTAAATCTACACCACAATTGCATCCCTCTTGAGACGACGATCTTCGTGCAGTCGTCTCCTAGATCAGTGCTTCGCAATCCTCCCCCAATTTCATAATAAATTGACCTGCTAGTTTTTTTTCCTTAAGGTCAGTCCAATTCTTCTCTTGCTCTCTTGAATTTTGGTATTAGTTTCGACCGAAATGTGGAATGTTTGGTTATGGATAGGCAGAAAGCATAATTAATATGGTTATGTGGAAGAGGTTGACGTTTATGGGGAGAGCAGTTCTTCCTTTGAATTGATTTGTTTCAGTAATGTTTTTGCATTGAATCTTCTTTGGAAAGAGTTGTCTGGCTGTTGTGGTTGATTTTGTTGGAAGAAGCCTTGGTCCTTGTGGTTTGGTTTCGTCTCTACTCTATTCATGTTTTTAGCATGCCATGAGGTTATTATAAGGACTAAGTGGCTGAGGGAACCTTGACTCTGCCGTTAAATTTACTTTCATTGTCTGGTTATGAACAAGTCAGACGTGAGAATATTAAATCTTTTGTGGATCTGGATAGTTAAGTTGTGGAATGAATTCCAAACTATCTCGAAAGTTTCACCAACTTCGCGGTGATCATGTTTCCGATGAGCAGTAGGACATCTTTATTGGTAGTTGACAAATTTGTGCTCCCTTATCAGCTCTGTATAGTGTGATAGACAAATGTTTGTGTCTGGTTGTTTCTTTGTACCCTGGGTTTGTAACAATGTTTTTTGTTTGTATGAAAGTCAAAAGGATATAAATCTACAGAAATTGATGGAGAGTAAATATTAATACAAACCTCGCCCACTCCACCCAATTCATTTTACAAGCCTTACAAATAAGTTATTCCCATTGCTGCAAACTGATTGAAATGTGTTTTTGTTTCAGATATGGGAGACGGTTCTACTGACCCAGATCCATTAGTTGCTCGCATTCAACAATTAGAAAATGGTATGTATTTGTACCTGTCCTTATCAGGCATAACTAACACCTTCATCAATCTCTAGTTTGAGGAATAAGGATAGGAGTGGATCTTGTATTGAAGACACATAGTTCAGACCATAGAATTAAGTAGTATTATATTTTGCTTACGCTATGGTTTTATGTGAAGCATGATAAGGATTCAGTCCATGGTGCAATTTTTGCAAATTCACATGCAGGTGCTGTGGACAGCATTCCATTATAGTTATTAATATTTTACAACTAACTCACAGCACAGAATTTTGCTGGATGCTTTGTTTTCAATATGTATGTTGATGATCAAGTGACAATTCAGAATTAATGGTTGTTGGCTTGTTTTTGGATCCAATGCATGTGCATCTGCTAACAAGCATCAATGTGTCTCTCAGTACTGATCATTTTTAATAGTTGAACAGCCACGGCTGTTGTTATAATGCACAAGTCAACACTATTTGGAGACTAGGTGGAAAAAGTTGTGATTTACAGCAAGTTTTTTTTAGCAAAATATTATGCTATGGTGCGAGCTTAAATGTGGACATGGGCCAGATTCTTACCATGGTGTTCATGAAGAACTCCTAGGGAGGATTAGGGCTGTAGATGAAATGGAAAACGAGTTCTTGATAATGGAGGGAATAAGTAGTGAGGAGAAAGGAGCTAATACTTTAAGCCTGCTTGAAAAGATAAGAGTCATATGACATTTTGGATGGCGATATTATCAAGATATTGGAGTAATCACTGGTTAACTCTTATTTTTCATTTGTTCTGTGACTTCTGTCCGACTCTATCATTAGGCACTTCATAGACCTTTTTGCCGTTTCTTGTTTCCTGAGATCTTTAGTTTGAAATCTATCCATTTGTTCAACGGGTACTGACACCTATATCTGGAGTGACTGAAATGATGTGAATAACATCAACAGTACGAGTATCAGACAGAAATTCAAGAAGATTATGTTAATTCCATAGAAAAGAGCGTGTTTCGTAGAGGCTTAGACTTTAATAATGTAGCGAGGAGAAAGGAGTAATCGTTTGGTTGTTTGTAATTCTTTTTCTTTTTCTTTCATTCCTTCTGCCACTCTATCATTTGGCACTTTATACCTTTTTGTCATGTCCCGTTTCCTTAGATCTTCAGTTCAAAATCTATCAATTTGTTCAACGAGTACTATATACTGACACCTATTTCTAGATTGATTGATAATGATGTGAAATGTTAATTTCCATAGAAAAGAGGATTTTCTCTGAGGTTTAGACTCCAGTATAGGTAGAGAAATAATGGCTTCTTTTATGGAGTTTGATTGGATTACATTTGATCCTCTTACAGTTTGGTTTTATGGAATTATCTTCCTTGGAATCCGTTGGCTCTAAGTAAAAGGGATCAATTTAGATCAATCTGAAGCTTATGGTTTGGAATTCTATATGCTGGTGCTGTGTATATTTTAGTCGCCTTTTAATGAATTGAGATTCATCATTTACTTCCTGTTTCAGAGAGAGATGAACTAAGAAAAGATATAGAGCAATTATGCACGCAACAAGCTGGCCCTAGCTATCTGCTCCTTGCCACTAGAATGCATTTCCAGAGGTAGACTGTTTTTTCTGAGTTACCTTACCTCTACTTGGATGTTTGCTGAGAATAAATTTTTTGTAGAAAGCACTAATCCAGAATTGAAAACTATTGCAGTTGAAATATATAAAAAGTTTGTTATGTTCAAATTAATGGTATACCAGGACAGCTGGGCTGGAGCAAGAGATCTTGAAGTTGCAAAAGGAGCTGGCTGAATGTACAAAGGACAGATTAAACCTTCAAGAGGAGCTTTCAGAGGCTCATCGAATCAAAGTAAGTTTTAGTTTCCCATCCATGAGAGCATATACTGCTTTATTATATCTTTCAGATACGTTTCAGATATTTGTCTTGTCCTTTCTGTCTCCAGATTCAGCTGGAAGAACTTCATAGCTCAGAAGTTACGAAGGTATATCTCTTCATTTGGGGTCTACAGTTTTGTGCTGAGTATTGGGTGGAAAATCGAAAACTATCTAGATACTAAATGTTATGTGATCACTTGGTTGTGACTAAGGTCTGTTAGAAGTACATGTGTGTGGCCCTAGAAAGGCACTTAAAATAAAGAAGAAAGAGATCTCCATTATTCATCTCCTATCTTTGTAACTGGTTATTTGCCTAGGGTCCGCTTAGGTTGTTTTGTGACTTTGTTTTACTCCTTGCTCCATATCTATCATACTGCACAGCTATATGCATTTGCATGTGCTATTGTATTTGTAGCTATAGGTTCTCTTGAATTTCATTTATACATTTTACTAATTGTTTGTTGTGCCATCCGTACAGAAACTGGAAGTCGAGAGGCAGCTTAAATTTTTCCAGGGAAATATTGTCGCTGCTTTTTCTGACAGAGATAATGCTTTCATGGAGGTTAAACTCTTAGTTCTAAAATCACATTCTATGAAAAACTTCTTTCATTTGCCATGCTATAGCTTATAAATTTGCATTTTCATGGATCATAGGCTGAAAAAGCTAAGGAGAAGGAGGAATTCATGTCTCGAAAACTATACGACTGTCAAAAACGGTACAATCTTGAGTTAACCATATATATGCTATGACAATCTGTTATATATCCTTTTTTTCCTTTGTATGTCTTTCGATGTGTTATATTTCTTACTTCCTTTTATATATATATTTGGACTTTGGATCTAGGCTGGAAGAAATTACCTCAGAAGCCAGCAAAGTTCAAGGGCTTGTCACTAAGCTGCAGACAGATGTGGCAAAACATGAAGAAGAGAATGCACTTTTCAGAAAGGCAAGTCTCTATTATGCTTGAATCTCCTTGTTAATATCTGCACTGCACCCCCTCCTCCCGATGACAAATGACAGTTATGTACCGTGGTGATTTGTGTAATGATACACATTATATGGCAGACTGTTGATAAGTTCTATCAAATAAAACAACAAGCATCGTGTGAGGGCCAGTATGAGAACAGTAGCTACCTTGACAAATGCTCTTACCTATTGGATGATCCTGAAGAAGCATGGAGTTTCAATGCTCATCGAGAAGCTGAAACTGCAGAACGCATAGTAAGTTATTTGCTTCTTGTATAAAGCTGAGAAGATAGTAACACGAATAATATTACTATAATTATCCTGGCATAGTTTGGTTAATCTCCTCTCCGGATTTGTGGATATAGCTTGGTTGCTTAGAGTTTTTAATGCGGCAATAGTATTGTAGATAATAATTTAGTAGGAAGGATGGCTGATTTGGATATAGAAAATTTTCTTACGAGCAAAAATCATCTGAGTTGAAAAGATTAGCTTCCATCCATTAGGGTGCTAAAAGAAATGGTGAAAACTCTCTCCACTAATGGGGCACACAACACAGATATGTGGAGAAGAACTCTATAAGGTATTGTAGTCTATAACAGTTCAGTTCCCTTGATGTACAAAATCCTTCACTATAAATTTGACTTCTATAGTGGGAGGGACTTCAATCTTCACTAGAATTGTTGTAGGACAAGGTGAGCTTACATCCATTGACGAGTCAGTTTATATTCTTCAAAGTTGCCATTCCAGTTTACTGGAATTGAATTAGTATAGGTATGTCTTTGCTTAATGTTTTTTGTAACCATGATTTTTTGTTGTTTTTTAATCTTTCTGCTTCAACTCGATATATGGAGACCACTTTCTTTGATTAAACAAATATAGGCAAGGTAGTAGTTGTGTTTGGATTCTTTTTTAGAAAATTTTAATTTGAAGTTTCATTTATATGACTATCTTTTGTTTTCAATTATGCGTTTAAGAAGTTTGAAGTCTTTGAACCTTCTATTTGATTTTTGTTTCCAATTTCTAGCTGCATTGTTATAATACATTCGTTCTTTTGCATACACTTTGTAATCTTTTTGATCAGACAGAGTGCTTTGGAACAAGAGCGCGAATCTTTGAAGGAATCTGTTGTTAGGTTTCAAAATAAGATAAGAATGGTAAGATATTGTTTCTTAACTATTTAATCTTGATATTTTGAGAACCGTGCAGTGCATCAAATGATATAGAACGTTTTGCACTGCAGGGTTTAGATATTGAAGGTCATTTGAAGAGGAGAGTCCGTGAATTGGAAAAAAAGAATGTGAGGATCTTGGCTTCTTTTGATCAAGTTTTTTTTTGACACTTTTTCTTTAATAATTTGAATCTTTCCAATGCGTTTTATTGCTTATGTTCTCGCAGAAATTGTCTGATGATTTTATCAAGAATGAGATTTTAAGGTTACGCCAGTACCATTCTGAGCAAAGAGACTTTGTCGTAAATCATCTTAATGCGGAAAAATCCTATCTGATGTCAATTGTGGATGCAATGCAACAAAGTTTTGGGTCCACTATGCTTCACGGACAAGAAATTTCAAGGTTGCCTGATGGGACAAAATTTGAGGATGCATCTATGAGGATTCCGACTCTCGTGGTTAGTTTGGTTTAGAGTTATATCATACCATAAAAGCTTGTTTTTCATTGGCTGAATGATACATGATTCAGATTGCACCAGTGCATATGTCTTTGAATTTTGTGTTCATGCTATCGTTCATTTAATTCTATTGATCTGATCTATAGCTGATATGTATTTTTTTCACCGAAAGCTTCATTCATTGCAGAATGTTGGCACAAGGGATCCCACTGCTGTTGAAGTTGTTGATACTTCGAAAGTTCTGTCACAGGCTTTGCACGAAAAGGTCTGAACTTCTTTGCTATCTGTATCGATTTTTAAATTGGTGTGTTCCTGCTGTGGTTACTTTGTGGATCTTGTTGTTTTCTGCAATGCTACTTTTTCATTGACAGTGGCATTTACTTCAGGTGTCAGCATTGATGCTTTTACAACAACAGGAAGAGAGGCATTTTATGGAAAAAAATGAAAATGCCGCTCTTTTGCAAAGAGTGGGTGAGCTTCAGAGGAGTTTGAATCAAGTAATATCTCCTTCCATTTTTATGAACTTCTGTAGTAACTAGTATCTCTGACAGAAGAAGAAAGCAAATTTCTCTTTCAACTACAAACAAATGGCATTTTATCAGATGGCATTTAGTTCTATTAGAAAAGTTCTTTGGCACTTCTAGCAAAAAAATTTGCCTTCGTTGAAGGAGTTTGAGCAGGAAGTCATATTTTTCCAAGACTAGATGGATGACTGTATTGGCAGATATGTTTACACTGTAGAATTCTTGTAATATTCTCTATTCTTTTTTATGGCTTTGCTGTATAAAATTTTTTAAAAAATGCTGAGTTTCTGCTTTGCAATAATTGTATTGTTTTTTTTTCCGAGAGGTAAATGTTTTATAGAATATGTGTAATTACACAAAAAGGTTGACACAAACTGGGATGAAGCTTTCCTTTAGCCAAAAATTTTCTCTACCTATTTGGATAAGTAAGTCAGCACATTCACCAGGAGTCAGGACTGAAGAGTTTTGCGTCAAATATGATCTGATTCCTAGTATACCAAACGAAATAAATGGAGGCATTAAGAGCTTGCAACCTTGACAAGTGAAAGCATATGCTCACATTATTAAGGTCTCTGTATTGCACATACATTAACAAGTGAAAAGCAATTTATCTTCCAGGTAACTGCTGAAAAGTTAGAGGCACTTATGAAGCTGGAACATTTGGAGCGGAGGTTGTTACTAGGGTATGAATCTGTTTTTATCTAAAAGTAGGATTAGTTATACTGAGATCTCAATTTTTAACTACCCTGTTTAGTTTATTTTGGCGTATAGTATGAGCGGTAATTTCCCGACATGCCCTTCTGAGATATTCTCTCCTTTTGTGCATCACTTCTGTTCATATAAATTACTTAGTGTTAATTTACAATGTCATAGGAAATCCAATCATGAGAGCCAACCAGACAAGAATCCTCCTAATAACAAGGACAGGTCACTAACTACTATTGTCAAAGAAGGGACATTAAAGAACCTGTTGAGGAGAACCAGCCTTAAACGGCTAGTAGGAGCAGCCGAGTTTTATGGTTCAGAACCGGGCTTACAACCCAGTAGTGAAGGATATTTCCCCTTTAGAAGAGCCAGCAACAGTATGGATATTGCAAGGTTTGTATGTTTTGAGCATTTTTGTGATGAATTATAGTGCTGCAAGCTTCTTTCTTGACATCCATTTTGCTTGTAGGATAAAAATCGAGAATGCAACCCTCAATGAAAGCATGAAAAATCTGGAGCAACTGACATCCCAAATTTACAAGCTTCGTCAGACCCTTGTGAAGGTGGTTTCTGAAACTTGAGCGTTTCTGTTATCTATCTGGTAGTTCATGGTTTTATGCTAGCTGCAGTTAAGATTTGGCATTTTTTATGCCCCACAGGTTGGTGTGGTTGGATTTAATTTTCAAATATAATAATCATAATTATGCCCCTTCTCACATATAAATGACTATGAAAGAGGGGGAGTGTGTCAGCCTGTAGCATGCCTTAGGCATTTGATTATATAGGTTGGGTTAACTGAATGATTTGGTAAGTAGGAACCTTGAGTTGAGCTTTAACTATAAATAGATGACTAAGTGCATAGTGACTGGGTGTGTATTTGTCAACTAGATCAGGCATATTGTGTCCTAGTTGTATAGCACTTGGATAGTAGTTTTTTGACAATTTTACATCTGGATCATTTGTTTTTGAGGTTGTTTAGGTTATTTTGTACATTGGACTAAAAATTTGTTTTGATTAGCTTATTGTAGTTCAACAGTTTTTCGGTCAATTCTTTTTTGTCAGAAACCCAATATGCTTAGGTGGACATTGTCAGGTCCGGACACGTTTTGATAATTTATTCCCATATCTTGTTTTGTCAAAATCATAAATAAGAAAATGAACGAAAACAGTGTGACAGCTACTTCAATGCATTGATTCACACCCATTTTATCAGCCAAATTGTAAATACAAATATGAATATGCCCTAAGCTGTATATCTTGACAATCTTTGTAGGCCCAGGAGTCATTGACATCAAAAAATGTTAGTGATGAATATGAATTGTTGAGCAGCATAGAGAACATTATCAGTGAGGCAAACCTTGTGCACACTGCTCTCACTCTCAGCAGCTTCCTTCCTCTCAGTTGGTCTGCTGTGGGGGACGAAACTTCCTCTAGCGACGCTACTGTTTCTGTGGGAAACGACGATTCAAAGACGGTTAAAGTTGAAGCGGTTCCTGCTGCAGGTATTGAAATGGTGCAACTATTGTTACTTGCAGCAGAGGTAATGAAAGACCAAGCTGAACTCTTGAAGCACGATGACTGAGAACCGCGGTTTTCTTGATTTCTGTTGTATCCTTTGATGTACACTATTGCTTTTCAATCTACATTTTGCTTTGGAAGATCTGCTTTGAAGAAGCGGTTTCCGGTTTCTTTGTTGTGTACAGTGGTGAGGATCACTTGTACAAGTGTATAGTAGTTTTCGGTTCGATAATAATCAGTTTGCATCAGTAATTCTGGAGGAACTGCAGTGAAGGACTTGAAATTGATTTTTGAAGAACAAACTGACTTATACCTTAATCTTGGATAAAGATTTGTCAAGGTTTAGGAGAATTTTCTGAATTACAGAATTAAAATTTTCACCTCCTTCACATGGCGTTTAATTTGGATGTATACTTTTTTTTTGTAATACTCCCTTTGTAATATAAATGACGTTTTAAAGACTAACACACAATTTTAAGAAATTAATGATCATACCCAAGATTACCACTAATCTTATGCAGTATCCAAATTTTGTACAAGTACCGTTGAGATGAAGAATCTTCTGTCAGTAGTACACTACATAAGTGATATCTTTTTCCAATATAAAGTCAGGGTATAAGCGAAAAGTAAGGTAAAATGGTACTTCCTCCGATCGTAAATAAATGACTTCCTAGGATCTAAATTTTGATCAAATTGAAATGTCGTTTTATGTTTTCAAGGTTATTAATTAAGAGAGTTGTGAGAATAGTTCTTGAAAATTGTTTTTATTAAATATTTTCATAATAAAATATTCACTTATTGGTTTAAAAGGGTGGTGAACATTTAACAAGTGTTAAAATTTAGAAAAAACTTTATAAAATTAAGGTTGTTTAGGAGTTCTCTTAATAATTGTGTCAATGACTAAAAAGTCATTTATTTATGTCGGAGAAAGTACTTAAAATTTCATTTATTTTTAAATAAAAGTTAATGCTTAAAACGTCAATTATAGTATACATCTTGATAAAATAGGAAAATTTTGGTGGGTAACTTGAAGTGAAATTGAGAATCTAATCTCAAATTTTCATCTTTTAGTTTTTATCTTTAATTAAAAAAATAAAAAAATAATTGAACATATGTTGACATTGACGGTCTATATTTGACTTTTTCTTAAAATTTAGATTAAAAGCCAAAAGATATTAGAATTAGTTTCTCAATTTAAACTCGAATAGGTTAATTTGAAAATACATCCCATTAAGATATAAGATAAGAAGTTTGGTCGTGATTTTCTTTAAAAACTCGTATCTTATTTGTACTGTTTTGTAGTTTGGTCATGCCAAACACTCTTTGGGTATCAATATGCATGATTTCGTAACACTCCTATCTTATTTTTACTGAGATTCTATTCGTTAAATGAATTGAAATCGTGAGATTCTCTCCGGTAAATGGACTAATCTATACCAAGAGATTAGAAAATTTATGTCCGTAAATAGAAAAGAAAATTTGTTCATTCGACATGTAAAAAGAAAGATAATAATAAACAGGATGGATTTTTTTTAACCAAATATAAATCAATTTTGACCGTTAAATTTGTATTTATTCTTATGACCATTATATTTATATTTTGAATTCAGATCACCAATCAAACGACTCCAACATGTAAGTAGTCTAACCTTCATTCAAGTCAAATCAAAAGAATGTGTGTATAATTGACGAGTGCGTATGGCAAAATTTAGTGCTGGAGCCAAGAGCTAAATTATATCACATGGACAGAAGGTTATAATAGACCCACAGGCTGTGTCCTACTCACATTTCTAAGACGGATTTTTTTTTTTAAATATTCGGCGGGTCTAAGACGTGGAGTCTCCACGAGTTCTATTCTAAAATCAATTCACAATAAAAAGAGTGACCCGACTTGTATGTTAGATTCACGTAATATCGTATTGTCGATGTGGAACATTTTCGCCCATCTTGACTAAGGCTGTAATATGAGACAAGCTACTCAGGTTCGGCTCGTCAAAAGCTCGGGTCGAGCTCGTTCACTTTCTAAACGAGTCAAGCTTGAACACATTTTAAAACTAGTATAAATTTTAGGCTCGGCTCGGCTCGTTTATAAACGAGTCAAGTTTGATGCTCGGCTCGTATTACACCCCTAATCTTGACATTCCTATTCCTTAATGGACAATTTTGGTAACTAGGTCTTTTTGAAAAACTATAATAGTAACTGAGCATTTTAATGTTTCAATTAAGTAAATATACCCCAAACTGTTGTAGTTCTAGTACTTTTAACCTGATGATATAAATTACTGCAATTTTAACCGTTCTAGTCGTTATATTTTTTTATTTATTTTACCACTTATTAATTAATATCGCTCCTTACAATCCATCAATAAAAAAAATGAAAAGATTCATAAATTAATAACATTTCTCGTAACTTTATCATCCAAAAAAATGTAACACATCCTATATACTTGATTAAATTTTAAGAACTAAATTTTCCTATATCAATAATCGGAAGGGTAATATTTTGACAGTTCACAAATAAAGAATTATATAAATTTATTATATTTGCTTATGAAATGAATTTAGTAGAAAGTTATTGTTTATTAGTGTAGTGTAATTTGATTTTTTATAGTATTTTTTCAACTTCACATAGAATAATTATAGAGTAACAAGACCCACAAAAACATACATAAATTTGTTGTTTGTTTTATTTTAGGATAGTAGCATATGTGCACTATTTTTACTAAAATGCTAACCATTTTTAATCAACATGTACAACTATATACTTAGAGCATTGTACCGTAAGCGGTATTTGGACCAAAAAGTTCAAGTTAAATAGGATAAGGATTGAATATTCAGATCCGGATTGAACCGGTTCACCAAATTTTAAAGGGAAAAACCCAAATATATATTAATAAACTTAGGGCATGTTTACTTGTAGATTAGTTTATTTTCGAGTTTATAAACTAAATGAATTTATATGGGTTTATAGTTTATTTTCAGGTTTATTTCTTGATGGGTTTATATAAATAAACTAGATAAGGTTGTTTATTTGGAGTTTATTTTTTGGGTTTATTTTACTTTAAAAAACTCTCATATTCCTAAAAAAACCGAACGATAACGTTGAATACCCAATGATGAATAAATAATATCAAGATGGAAAACCACAAGACTAAAATCGGGTTTTAAACAAAAATAAACTCATGGAAGCAAAAATAACCTTGGTCTGAAAAAATTATTTTTTAGTGGTTTATAAACTCATATAAACTCCTATAGAAATCAATCTCTAAGTAAACACCTAAATAAAATGCAAATAAGCTACAAGTAAACAGACTCTTACTTTAACTTGTCTGAAACCGGAGCAGATCAATTTTTTATTTATGTGTGGTCTAACTTGAGTTTTTCGGTCCGGAACCGATAAACAACCCTACCTACGTCTAAGACACTAATTTTAGATCAAAATGGGGGTAACAAGCTAGCTATGGAGTGGGTCTTAAGTATTCTCATTTATTGGTTAAAGTAAAATGTTCCTTTCTTTTGAGTTTGCTCTTGTGTTGGTGTCGGATATCTGAAAATATAAGTCATCCTCTTGATGTATACTAGACACACTCAAAGCCCTTCTTGTCGAGAATTATATAACTTGTGATTGTATGAGTTCAGAATAAGATTTTTAGATACTTTAATTCATGTACCTTGTGAGTCGATCTGATATCAATAATTTGTTTTTGTTTTAAATTATTTGAAAATTAAAAGTACATGGACATATATAAAGGGTATTATTCAAGTAAGGCCCATTATTCCGGTAAGGCCGTGCGGCCGTCTGTACGGCCGACACGTGTCCCGGAAAAAAAAAAAAGACGGCCGACACGTGTCCCGGAAAAAAAAA
>BSUD01000002.1:1959678-2014776 GCA_033239045.1 Fagopyrum esculentum | reverse complement strand
GAGTGAAAGTAATAGTTCAAAACTTATTATGGGATAGTTCATGAATTATAATAGAATAGTTCATGGATTATATTAAAAAGTAATAGTTCATGGATTATATAGGAATAGTTCAAAGTTTATAGGATAATAGTGCATAAATTATAACATGGTAGTTCAAATAAATTTTCATTAGTTTCCGTAAAAAAAAAAAAAAAATCGTTTCAGAAAAGAGAAAGAAAAAAAAAAAAAAATTCCGGGACACGTGTCGCCCTGCGGTACGGCCGTATGACCGTACCGCAATAAGAGGGTCGTACCTGAACATTTACCCATATATAAATTGTAAACATACTATTTAATTTAATATTTTTAGGGTTCAGATTGTAAATAAGAATCGATGTATACCAAAAATAATATAAGTATCTACTTTAACTGCACGTATTGTGTTTGAAGAGATGGTTGAAATGCAGGCTTATCGAACGTGCATCATCCACGTCGTTAGAACCGCAATACCCCAAATTTAGAATATGATTCACTTGACGAGAGTATTGGTATGTCGTTAGAACCGCAATACCCCCAATTTTATAATATATGGACATATATAATTATAGACATACTATCTAATTTAATATTTTTTGGGTTCAACCTACCTAATTGACGAGGTTAACTTTAAGGTTTGTGTCGAGTGTCAACTACAACAAATAAATTACACTTGAGGAGAGTGTTGGGAGTCCGACGTTTGAATATATTGTTCGTTTCAAATATATGAGATATGTGAGTCTAACCTACAAACTTTCCACATCAATTGATTAAAAATGAAACTTCCTAAACTTGTGTGCCCGATCTTTACTATGTATTTATATTGGATTTTTAGCGTAGATACAACATAATAAAATATTAATTCAAATAAACTTGAGTCGAAAACCAATACATATTACTTTTTATTTTATTTTTGATAATAGAAAGCGGTTAGGATGACTATCTTCTAGAGGTAGTCCGTTCTAAAGCATCATTTCCGATGAGAACACAAATTTCGGGATCAACAGAGAAACGGATGTTGAGGGTCGAAAATCTCATATGGGTTAAACGGTCAGCAACACAGTTTATCACTCTGAAAATATGTCTGATATGGACTTAATCGAAAGAGCGAAGATCCAATCTGAAGTCGAAAATAATTATCTCGATCTCTCACGGACAACTCCACAAACCTTAGAGTGCCTTAACCCCTTCAATTTCAATCTTTTAAAAACCAATACATGTTATTTTTTGGTGGGAAATACATGTTATTAATATAAGGTAGGCATGTCACAAAGTAAGGGTGTTAAATGAAAAATGATGGGGGGAGTGGGAGCACTATGCAAAATTTGATCCCACATCGAAAAGATTAGATCGACAGGTCACCAACTTTTCACCATAGTCAGTAAATATAGCCTCCTATCGCCCCTGACTGCATTTATAGCCTCCAACTAACTCAATATAAGTATTGTACTATTTAGGTTACACGCTTTCAATTCTAATGTGATTCATTGTAAGGAAAATTTTGAAAATCTAGTTCATACAAACAATCCCATGTGAATTATCTCAAAAAATACCCCAAATTTAGAATATGATTCACAAACATGTATTTACCTCATATATAAAACATTCACATCAATACAATATAACATCTTATATATATATAAAAAAAAAAAAAAGTAGCATATAAACATATCGTGTTACTATATACTTTTAAGGCTCGTTTGGTTCCAACTTCGGAAACAAAAATAGAATGGAAACGAATTTAGTCCATATATATATCATTATTCATGAAATTTTATTGAATCATTCCTTGTGGGTTAATACAAAATGCACTTGTTTCCCCACTAGGGTATCAAAAATAATCAAACTCTACTCCAATCACTTCAAACTACAAGGAATGATTCCAAAAACTTTCATGGACAAGGGTATATATATGGATTAGATTTCATTTCATTTCGTTTCGGATACCGGTGTTGAAACCAAACGGACCCTTATATT
Organism: Fagopyrum esculentum; assembly: GCA_033239045.1. Lineage (NCBI taxonomy): Eukaryota > Viridiplantae > Streptophyta > Magnoliopsida > Caryophyllales > Polygonaceae > Fagopyrum > Fagopyrum esculentum. The sequence continues at coordinate 2,012,784 of BSUD01000002.1, read as the reverse complement.
TTACGACCTTATAAACTTTGAACTATTCTCATATAATTCACGAACTATTACTTTTTAATCTATTATATCAAATTATTTATAAAATAATCGTTTATATGTTATGAACTATTCAATTATAATTCATGAATTATCATTTTATAAATTATGCACTATTATTTATAAGTTTTGCATTATGAACTATTCTATTATAATTTATAAACTATCATTTTATAAGTTATGAACTATTCTATTATAATTTATAAACTATCATTTTATAAGTTATGAACTATCCTTACTAACTTTTGAACTATGATTTTCATTCGTTTCTGAAAAGAAAAAAAATCTGTTTTTTGAGACACGTACGTGTCCGCTTTTCGTTCGTTCAGCCGCACGATTCTACCCCAATAATGTGCCTTACAACACCCCATATCACACATATCTTGTTTTTATAGTAAAAAGATTTTCACCCAAAAATAATTTACATAAAAAATAAAACTAGAGATATATATCCAAGTCCATGCCGACAATTTATAACATAAAATAATAAAAATGCTAAAAAAAAACATTATAAACCCACCATTCCTCTCTCACTCTTCTTCTCCACTCAACAATGGCAATCTCCTCCAAAACATTCTTCTTTCTCCTAGTTCTAATCTCCTGCGCCGCGGGTACACACACCTCCAGTACACCACCCCATCTCCTCCGTTCATCATGCCTCCACGCAAGCTATCCAACAATCTGTCTCCGCACTCTCTCCACCTACACAGGCCCGGCCCGAACTCCAGCTGACCTAGCTCGAGCCGCAGTCTCCATTAGTTATAAGCGGGCCCGTCGGGCCTCATCTTATCTAGCCCGGATCCGAGCCCGAAAAACGAAGAAATGGGCCTCGACAATCGATGACTGCCTTGAACAACTCTCTGACTCGATTTCCGAGCTTAGAGATACCGTGAAGGAGCTTAGGACTGTTCAGGCTCGCAACGCTGCGTTTAGGTGGCATATGAGTAATGCTGAGACGTGGGTCAGCGCTGCGTTGACTAATCAGGACACGTGTCTTGATGGGATTGGGGAGATTAGAGGACGTGGCGTTGGTAATGAAGTGAAAAGGAAGATTAAGAATGTTGCTAAGGTTACGAGTAATGCTTTGTACTTGATTAATCGCCTTGGTTAGGGCTTAGTTAGTATATGAAGATATGAAATGTTATGTAGCATGTGGTTATATATCTAAGTCCTACTAGTTTAATCATCATTTTTAGTAATGTGTGGATTTTTGGTTGTTGTTATTGATTCATGGGAAGAGATTTTTGATGGGTATGTTAATCTTTTTGTTGTCTAATTTATTAATCAGAATTTTAAGTTTGATATTCTCATAGATTGGTAGGTTTGTGAGTTTTTCTCAATTTTTAGATGGTATCATCTAGTTTGTGACAGATTTAGATATGTGCTTCTTTAGTCATATAGATACGAAGTTGATCCGTTATCTAATTTTTTATTCAAGTGAGAAGAGATCTTGAAGATATAAATTAGGAAGGTTGTGAGTTATTTGATGAATTTTAAGTAAGGTGTTCTAGTACATTCATCATTAATGACATTTTTTAAAATTGACTTAAAATTTGAAAAAATACTCTTACGTTCAAATCAAGGGCTCACACACACTTAGTGTTCATACTTTTATATGTCACTGTTCATATTTTTATTTATCGGTGTTTATAGTGTTTTTATATGTTATTGTTCGTGTGTTTTATGCATGTATTTATGTTATTGAATTGAACGAGTTTTTACAAGAGCTTATTATCAACTTTCTAAGCACAATGGGATTGAATTAGAATTCATATAAATTTGAGTTGAGATTTTTAATGGCAATCTTCTTTTATAAATTATAAAACTTTTCCTCGGGAATTAGTTTAGGGTTAAATTTACCCGACCGATACTAGTAAATTCATAGAGAAAAATAAAGGGTGCCTTACTCCAAGACCATTGTGGTCTTGAATGCCGGCTACAAAACGTCCAAAACCATCGAGCTTTGACTATGACTACGAGCTGTTGGTTACAAAACCAAGAAAACACAAACAAACACCCCACATAACCAACCACAAGCGGCGTGACATGCCAAAATACAAGAAGCCACTAAGGCCTAAAACAAGCATAAAAACACAAAAGACTGGCTCTACTGCCGCTCATGTCATCTCCAAGGGATCACCAATCTGAACCGGGAACACCATGTGAGGTAACCTGAACACATGTATCTTGACAAACCTTATGAGTTATGATCACTTAAGGGTCAACTTCACATTAGTACGACGAGTGGAGCACAAAAATTTGTAGCCTATTAAAAAATTGTAAAAATCTTATACACTATTCGAAAATAATAAGATTGTTCTCGGATTTTATTTTGTGCTATTTTTTAATATGATTATGGATGTGTTCGCCAGACCAATTTTACAAGATTATGACTTTTTTGGTTAAATTTAAACCCAATTATTCAATAAAGCATCCATAAACCCATTAACCTTATACTAGCTAGTTTATAAAAAGTGATAAACTTCAATCACATAAATCATAAACTCTTTAATCATGATAGAATCAACTAACCCTATAAGAATTTATCAAACTTCTAAAAGAAAAAGCATTATAATATAAAATGGGTATTTGGAGCTCCAACTTATTAAAGTTTACGCTAACTAATTTTTTCTTATTTCACAAATTAAGTCAAAGAATTTTATGAAAATTAATGATGTATAACAAATATAATCCTATGTTATATAATCTTTAAATAAAAAGTAAATGCTAATTTATTTTAACTCTATTTAATAAATTTTTTTCTTTCAAACATCAATCAAACTACCAATCATCTTTAAATTACTCAAAAAACTTGAGCAATTTTGATAAATAAGCCTTTTTGAAAAACTATAGTAGTAACTAGGCTTTTTAATGTTTCAATTAAGTAAATATACCCCAAACTTTTGTATTTATTCTCAAACTCTACACACTCTTTTCTCAAGGGGTACATTTACTAAACACAAAATTAGAAAAAGCCTAGTAAACCAAATTGTTTCAAAAAAAAACTTCGACTATAAATAATATATAATAAGTTATTGATTTTTAAAGGGATCATATATTACCTAATTCTTCTACTCATAAGTGAACGAAATGATGCCATGAGAATAAAATAAATAAGGTTTCACAAAAATTGTTAAAATCTTTCCCTTAATGCATACTTGATAACGATGGAAAACAAATTGATCTTAAATTTGACATCAACAATTGTCTAATAAAAACACCAATATATGCACGTGTTTAACATTCCAACAATGGACATACTTTGTGATCAAGTAATCAGAAACTCTATTGTTGGATAATTCAAACGAACTAGGAAAAACATAATAACGATAATTTCAATGAATACGTAGATTGGCAGATGAGTAGATGTGCGCGATTTATTAAAAATAATTATGGAAGCATATATTATTAAAGAGTTATCTTAACGAGAATGAGTTGTTACTATTAGTTTTAGATGTCACACATCACTTATTCAATCATAGTTCCTCTCGCTTGGGTTTTAAGAGCGGAGTCTCTAAATGTGGTTTTGTTGCAATCGCAACGTATTTGCATCACTTTTCTTGTATCTACCAAGTTTCAATATTTGCTAAGAAACAATCGAACATTCATGAACTTCAGAAATTTCGAACGAATTTTTGTCATCCTTTTTAAAAATTATAAATAAAATAAACCTCTAAAAAACTGGTTGTTTGCATCACCGCACTGTGGCTCACTGCCTCTTACTACTTCTACATATCAAATTTTATTATATTTAGTGCAACAAATAATAAATTTCCTCAAATTTTAGAGAAATTTTATACAGCTTATAACTTCTTTGGAGAAGTGGCAATAGTATAGGCCCGATACTAGAAGTAGCAAAGCGGACTTTGGGTTAGAGATAATTGATTTGTGCAACGGTCGGACCGGAAGCATGTGAAAATACAAGCTGCCTGTGGGCCGGACTGAACCATCACGGTCCAGTCCAATAAGGTCCTGACCGTGACCCGTTTTCTTTTAAAAGGAAACGGTTCAATCCAAAGCCGGACTGGTTCGTAACTAGTTTTTCTTTTTTAATTATGAAAATTGTATATAAAAAAAAGTCCAGGACAGGACTGTAATATTCCGGTTCAACACCGAACCGGATCCGCCAGTTTCGGTCCAAGACCGGACCTTGATTTCCTGTCTGGTCCAAAAGTGGAGAGCCCTAGAAAATAGAAAAACAGGTGATGGAACCTTGGACTAATTTTTGTTCATGGACTGGAATGGTGATCAGTAATCATGGGTCGGAATTGCTTAATACTCTCATCAATTTTGGGCCACTAAGCAAATGGCTTATTCCGAGTCCATCGTTACTATAAGATGACAAGCTTCCTAAATCGTCAGGAAAAGGTCTTGAAGAAAATGAGATCAGGGTTTCACTGAGACTTAATTTGAAAGCATATGAGGACACTAGAATGGGAGGAATCTACAACAATCCTCCATAGTTGGGACACTAGAATGGGAGAGCAAGGAAGAACTAGACGAAATATCTCTAATACAAATTCACCAAAGATCAAAATCTTTAGGTAAATCTCACCTGATTAACTTTCAAAGGGCACCATTGTCGTTGATGGCCGAATATATATCATGAGTTTCACCTGATCTTGATCCAAAACTGAAAATATCACACATGGGTAAAGAAAGAAAACCAGCAAACAAAAGAATTCCGGTAGACTACAAGACCGATTTCAGTTGTTACAAACGTCTATAGCTTGTACACAAGATAAAAAAGAGCAGTAATTGTTCAAAGATCATGTTTTTTAATGCTTGATTACTGCCGGATTAAGTGGTTGAAGGGGTGCACGTAAAAATATCCACAACAAAATCAAGATGTAATCTCTAATCTGCAGTTTTACCTGTGCCGACATTTCTTTCGTTTTAAAACCGGCAGGCAAAATCCATGCAGGTGGTCACGGTTTTTAGGCATCTGTTACGACTAAACTCCTCTCCAACCCGGATCCTGGTTGGTTAGGTGGACAGGTGCATCATAAATTGTTGTATGTCAATAGTTCCAAGGTTTTGCAAATGCCTGGGAACAAAAAAATAATCGTCATAGTTACTATAGGAGGAATCTTTAAAGTGATGAATTACGAAGTGGGGTTGAAAGAAAGAAACAAACCTGATATGGTTGGGACCATTTTGAATGAGGCATCAAATGGACACTTAAACTACTTGTACGGCGCAAAAATGATTGATGAGTTATGGCCTCCAAACCCGAAGGAGTTAGACAGGGCTGCCTTTACCTTGAGCTGTTCTTTCTTTGAGCCAACCAGCACGCTAGTGTCCTGAAATTTTATTTCAGCAAGTTTGTGACAATTAATGATCACGAATCATGATAATTCAAGAATACTTCAATAAGATGATTTTTTTTTTCTTTACAGGTTAAAATATAACTTCTTCCAGGCTCAATCACGGGATAATAGGTTGGTAATCATGATGCCCACCTAAGTCATAGTGCAGGAGCTAAATCATAGCATTTTGAGATTTCTTGGGGGGTTAAGAACAGAGAAACAAACATTAGTGCCTAAATTGCAACTTTCCTATCAACTTATGTTAAAAAAGATTTCTATTTCATTCAATTTCAAACGAAACAAGAGATTAGGTAAGGACTTTCCTAGTAATATCTATTGTTTAATATTAGCTGGAATGTAGGGTAAGTAAACAACAGTTACCTGCTCTATAATCTATATGAACTTTTTTAGGAGGGAACTCATCCTTCATGGGAGGTTTGCTAAAAAATAATTATGAAAAAAAAAGGTCTCTCAATAGCCCCCAACTCTCCCTGTTCCTTCATAATAATATTAAGGGTTGTTAAAAAAAACTTCAATGTTGAGAAGCCCAAATAATCTAATTACATACAAATTGATTGATATGGTAGGACCATGTCCAATATCAGAATCTATTATTTGAGATATGTGCACTTTTAAGTCCATTTTGGATTTTCAGATTTATCTGCAATTGGATCAAGATGCTTCATTTCACATCTAAGTTATGTTCTGCAATGGTAAGAAAACCAAAACTGGACATATTTTGTCATTGGGTTTGACCCACTTCCTCATCTGTTTCCACATCATTTCTTTGTTCTAGAGTGTAACTGTCAATGCAGGCGCTATGCAGCATGATCTAAACTCCCAAGACAACCATAAAGCTTGCACCAAATATATCATGAAAAAATGGATAATGAACAGAAACTAAAACATACCACGCCTTTGTCAGGGGATTCTAGATTGATATTTGGATGGACCCAACCAGTCCGTATAGCCTGATATATGAAAAGAAGTATTAACACACATTAAACAAACCAAAATGCAAGTGTCCTCTGCAGATTCTAAAAAAGGTGATATCAGAAACTGAGAACAAACTAAGTGCAGAATTTGTGATAATTAAAGCGGTTGTGATTTTTAGGCCTTTTATCATCTGGGCCAACAAAGATGGAATGTTATTCAGTAACTTCTCAGACAAATATGAATGTGATATAATAATGGAACACGAGAATTCCAGTTCGTGAAAAATTAGGGGATAGCAGACTAGCAGTAGCACATCTAGGATGCAAAAAGGAACACATATAAACAAACTTACAAACCATTTACATGCATATGATATTTCAAGAATTAATTATTTCTACCACTTGCATTCCAACACATTCTACAAAAATGAAAGAATGAACAATATGACATCAAAACTTCACAGAAAAATATATTGATAGTAGGATGTTCGGCTCCCTGAATGTTCTAGACTTCCATTATCAAATGAATTACTACTTGATTTTTGTTTCAAGGCCGATGGCATACCTGCACAGTTGCAACTGCTTCCACAGCCCCAGCTGCTCCAAGTAGATGGCCAATCATAGATTTTGAAGAATTCACCCTTAACTGTATATGGGACCCAAATAAGAACGATGCATGTATGATAGCAAATATTGCACGAGCTCACTGAACTACCTCTGGATTTTGGCCAAAACAGCGAAGTAGGGCTTGATACTCTTTCAGATCTCCAGTTGGGGTCGATGTAGCGTGTGCATTGATGTAATTTATATCTTCCTTGGATACCCCAGCATCAGCTAATGCCTTCTCGATGCAAAGTATAACACCCACGCCTTTTTCCAAACATAAAAAACAAAATTAGTTTAAACCCAATTACTGTTAAAAAGAAATTTGAATCGTTACAAGAGCGAATTCTTAATGATTCAAACTTCTTATCAACCCCTATGTTTGAATCAAAATTATATTTACTAGTCAAATCCATCCCCATTCTAAGCAAGCATTTCTTAAAATGAGGAATATGTGCTCCTGATAAACCCACAGAACAGCTGATAGGAAACGATCAAGCATTTTCTTGGAGTCAAAATTCAAAAATATGTGCTTCCAATAAGCACACAACACAAGTGATACTGTGATAGACACCAACCAGACAAAGTCTAAGAACAAAGTTGCTACAATTTCATATCAGATCATTATTAAATAAGCAAGCATATTTGACATAATCTCACTGAAAACTTAATAATAAGATCAAAATATTGATATTTCTAAATATGTGCCTCAACATAGGAAGAAAACATGCCAAACATTAAAAATTTTACATTTCATTGATAGTGCACCACTTGCAAATAGTAATTATACGATTGAAAATTAACAAAGAATACCTAACATTATTGTTTCATGGACAACTGAACCGCTAACATTAAATGGATAGTATACTATTCTCGGCTAATCAACTACTTCAGATGTCATTAGTACGAGAATATATTCCTTATAGCATTCAATACTATATTACTATTGTCATATGCACCATATGTATAGTAAATTTAACTGGTAACTGGTAAGAATCGTAAAGATAAACAACATTATCTGGGGACACCATTAAACACATTAGCACAACGATACTTTGTCCACGGAAGTCTGTGTATGATCTAACAAACTTTATAAATTTGAAGAAATTAGTTGAATGTCGACTGAATCACTGCAAGTACCTTCGGGATGTGGTTCAGTCATGTGATAAGCATCACAAGTGAAGCTTCCACCTAAGAACTCTGCATAGATATTTGCCCCTCTTCTCTGCAAATTTAGAATGAAATTACCAAACGTTATACATTTTCGAACCTTTTTCCTAGAAGAGAGTAATCAACCGCATTGTCTTACCAAAGCATGTTCTAATTCCTCAACAAGCAGAACCCCGGCACCTTCTCCCATAACAAATCCATCACGGTTCTGTTGCATTAATAAAAAACATATGGATAAGAGAATTCTGAAACTGTATCATACAAACTTGATGAATGTTGGTAAACTGTACTATAACCGGTATACCATATCCCAAGGTCGCGAAGCTTTAGTTGGATCACTATTCCTCTGGGAAAGTGCTCTACATGCTACAAAGCCTCCCAAACCTGCAGCATTTGATACACTCAGGGCATGAACTACTTCCAGTAGGATATCCAATAACATATTATGTTTTAGGGCCAAGTTAAGAAAGAAAAGAATACTAAGAATTCTTTTCTTTTTCTAAGAGTTGGGAGCCAAGAAAGGTTGGAAAACATACCGATAGGAATTATTGCAGCATCTGAACCACCACAAAGCATCATATCCTGTTTTTAGCAAGATTGGATTAGGGGATGGTGAGAGATTGAAATGAACTTGCCGGGAAGCAATAACACAAGTCAGCTGGTTGCTCCTCTATATTTCCATTATTTTATATTGTTCAATAGTTTGTATGAAACTAAGTAAGCAAAATTACATACGTAATAAAAGATGCATGAAACTACTTACAGCTTCACCTCTAATTATATGATTTGCAGCATTGAGTATGCAGAAGTTGCTTGTAGCACAGGCCGTAGATATTGAGTAGTTTGGACCCATCCAGCCCTGCACTTGAGTAAAAGCAAAGATGTGAGAAATATGAGAGGGGTTGTATAGTTGAATAATAGACACGTCAATATAAATTGCAACTGACCAAATCCATGGCAAGCATGGCAGAACCCATATTTGTTGTGGCAAAAGGTACACAAAAAGGATTCATCTTCCTGTACGAGACACGAAGAGCTTCTATTGCATCATTAAAGACCTGTGAAGTTTAAAGACATGAAACAAATAATCAATGCACTTATGCAAAAGGGAGAAATGCAGCTCTCACATAGACATTCCAGAACCTCAAGAAAGAAAAAGAAAAATATTGATGTAAGGTGAAAATGGAAGGAAATATACTATGCCACATGCAACTAAAGCAACCCCATATTAGCTAGCTCCCTTAAAGGTTACATAACCAAGCAATAGAGGTTCCTCAGTACCTTATCAACTGGACGAAACTTAAAGGATGGCTTCTACCATAGGAAGCTAGGAATTTTCTCTTATCGGTATACCTCTGATTCCGCACAACAAATAGAGCCACTTGGCAGTAGACACTAGCCAAATACATTCCAATGCACCAAATACTAATAAATTGAGCAGCGTACCTTCATTCCACCCATCGCAGAGCCAATCAAAACACCACATCTTGTTTTATCCAATTCATTCATTATTTCATCAGTAATTCCACCATCAGCCAAAGCTTTCTTTCCTGCAGTAAGCATGTACAGCATGAACTTATCCATTCGCTTGGAGAGCTTTGGCGCAACCCATCCTTCAGTCGAGAAAGACTTGATCTCTCCGGCAATTCTCTGTACAATAAAATCAAAATGAATGTAACTTAACTCTTCAGAACTGCCCAGGTAATAAGAACAGAGGAGCATTATAATACCGTAGGGAAACTAGCACAGTCAAAAGTCTCAATCTCGCTAATGCCACTGACTCCCTCAAGCAAATTATTGTACAAGGTATCAGGATCATGACCAAGTGGGGTTACAACACCCATCCCTGTCACGACGACACGTTTAGCTTTTGTAAAGGATTTCTGCTTAGTTGAAGCCTCTGTTTCTGGTTCAACTGCTACAGCCATGATTTTACCTGGGCAAGTAGGTAGAAACAATTAGGTGATCCATAACACAAACAATGATTTTTCATATCATCTGTACAATTGCTCCATGATAAAAGCAGCAGAAACCTTAACATATTCAAAATGATAACCAAAAAGACTACAGTCTCAATGGCATAAACTACTGTGTCAAAAAAACTAGGAAAAATAAACCAAGTGGCATATTTTCTTTTCTATTCTCTTTGTTTTCAAATGCGTGAGAAGTAGAAGTTTTTCTATGCATGCTTATCATAGGGTTCATAAAGGGGCTCACTAAACTTGCATGCATAAAGTTCCATTCTAGAGTTGACAGTCAATCTCGTTTCCGTGAAACATGAAACCAGTCATTCTTGATTGTCAATATATAAATATATATACATATGTTCAAATTGAATTAAAAAAAAAAAAGCAAGGGAAACAAGGTTTACCAAACGTAGTCAACACTTTCTGATGCTCATGAAAAACTATGATATTTCTTATTTTCTCGCTTCCACAGAATACCTAGTAATTTACCAATATTCATTTTAACAAAAACCTGATGGAGAGTAAGCACTATATACATCTTTTTTCCTTGATTAAAACACCATAGATCTAGATACTTTCAAGAAAGGTTTACGTCTTTCGGCAACATATAATTGTTAAAAAGTCATTCTAATATAAGGTACCACCGTACCAAACAATCAAGACAGGTAGTATATAGTCCACTTCAGCATCTAAACCAACAAACAAAATTCACTCACTGAAAAAATGTGATCAATTCCAAGCATAAATACACTTACAAAAATCAATCTATGTACAGCACATCATCACATGGATGATGACATAAACCTCACGAAAGCACAAACAAAGCTTGTCCTTATCACCCGCTCATCAAAATAGCATGAATTCTCAATGATAACAAAGTCCTCAAAGATCACACAACCAAACACATGGACAGTGGATAGTGAATTAATGGAAAATACGTACACACATCAACCAAATTGCATTAATAAAGTAAGCCAGAATCCACAGGTTCAAATATACTTGTATAATACCTAAAAGAGTCCTGCAAGTCAGTCAAACTTCCAATAAATAAAAAATCTGAGCAATCAATCACCGCCAAAGAACAGTCGAAGCAGTAGAAGAGGAGCAAAATCGAACACATCCATACCAGAATTGAGACCTCGGTTGGTCCGCCGGTGCTTACGGGAGGTCCGAACAGAATTGGATCCAAACAGCGAGTAAAGGCCATGGTCGACAATAGGAATCGAGCTACAAAACGCATCGCAAGGCTCCAAAGAGCTCATGAATCCTTGAATACTAGATCCGTAAAACGACGACATTAAGCCACCAGGAAGAATCTGAGGATTACATTTCGCTGAAACACGAGCAATTCTCCTCTTACGAGCAAATCTCGCACCAGAGTTGGAAGGAACGGAGGTTTTGTCTCCTCTGGCTGCGCCGGCGGACATGTAAGCCGCAACTAGCCATGTGCAGAGCGGCGATGCCATCGTGTAGCACCCCGCCATAGCCAGAGGAGGAGGAGGAGTTGGATTTAGAGAGAGGAGAGAGAAAGGAGGGAACCTAGAAATGAGAGGGGGATTGAAAAGGGAGTTTGTGGGAGTGAGAGAGAGGGTTAACAATGAGGTTCAATGGAGCGACAAGACGATGAAGCATTAAATTTTACACTTGGAGAGAGAGAAAGAGAGATTTTGTAACGTGGGATGATGAACAAGAGGGTATGTTATGGTGTGTGTGAAATACTGTCATACAGTCATACGTTCATGCGATAATTTTTTAGTGAGTATTGAAATAAGTAAATGATTGAACTAGCTGATTTTTTAGATAAGTTTGTTGAGCGTCTGTGAAGTACAAGCTTATGGAAACTGAAATAAACGTAAAATACAAAAATGGACATGATTTTATTTATGATTAATTTGAATAAAAAAAAAATTAAGACATTAATTTATTTAACCACACGCTTTCTTTTGTGTTATAAGAAATATGTAACAGTGATAATTAATTAATTTAGTATAACATTTTTAATAATTTATTTTTATAATTATATTAAATGTGATAAATAAATTTACAATTCAATATTTAATTGTCATATAAAGTGACATGAAATTTGGGTTATGAATAAAACTATAGTTGCTATTAAATTTATGTCCGAATTTATTTAAATTAAATACCACATATATTTATATATGATTAGTATATATTATTTTATGAGGGTTAATTTTGAAAAATATTTTCCTTCATCACCCATCAGCTACCATAATCTACCTCATGAGAGCTTACCCATTTTAAAAAAAATCAGCTACTATCATCTATCATCATCTTCCATCATCTTCCTTCATCTTCACTCCCGAACACCACAAATCCTAATTTTTCATCTCCATCATCTACCTTAATCTCCATCAGCCCCTAAAAAGGGTTCCCAAACAGACCCCGTTTGGAATATGAGAATCTACTGATCTAAAGAACTTGTCATACGCATCCACGTTGGATTTCGAATTGTGTTGGACCCGAATTTTCATCTCCATCATCTACCTTATTTTTTTTTATTTTATATATAGTGTTAAATAGAGTTAATATATGTATGGGTTTATCCATCATAATCCTTTGGGATATGAGAATCTACTGATCTAAAGAACTTGAACCTCAACCCCTATCGCAAGAGTTAGACTTGGGCAAACCCGGACTCAGGTCGGACTTTTCAAAACAAAATGCCCGTTTTTTCGGGCCAAACCGAATTCGGGCCTAAGGTCTTGTCCATACGCATCCACGTTGGATTTCGAATTGTGTTGGACCCGAATTTTCTTTTATAAAAAGCAGAAGAAAAATATTCCTATTAAATATTATTAAAACATTCAAAGTATTCCAATATTATGAACTCTTAAACTTTATCTTGAGATCTCGTGTTCAAATCCTACCATTTACCCACAAGAACGTGTGATATAAAAAACTAATACACACACAACGTATGAGAAATAAGAAGATATTTTTTTCATAATAAATTTGAGTGATGAGATGACTTATAGCTTATAAATGGTAAAGGAAATTTTATATTAGACTAAATAGATATAGGTCCCGTTTGGTGATGTATGGAATTGAATGAAATATTTATTTCATTCCCAAAATTTCCATTATCCAAATAATATATATCTCTATGAAGATGGAAGAAATCTCTCAATTTCATCTCCATAATCTCATAATTTTCATTTCATCTTCATAATCTCCACTCACCAAACAAACCCATATTTTGGAGTATTGGATATATGCGAAACCAAATCCTTCAAATTGTTACGGTATTTTGTACCGTTTATTGAATTATAAAATGATCTAGATCATTAATTACACAATATTAAAAGAAGTGTGGTGACAGTTTAATAAATTTAAAAAGGCGCAATTACAAGTTGGTAACTTTAGAAATTACGGTGACAAAAGGTGTAGTTACAAGTTGGTAACTTTAGAAAAATTACGGTGACAATTTTCTGATGGGCATGTTTTTAGTTCAATTTTTTTTGCTTTATTAGTTTAAATTATTTGTACTAATGGTTCATACATTTTTTTATGTAAAAAGATTGTAATAATTACTTTGTTAATTTAAATTTTAGAGTGTTTAATTAGTTCAAATATTTTATATTATTACTTCATGTATTAATTTAAAGTTATATGACTTTTTTCAAATGTATGAACCATTAATAGAAGTAATTTGAACTAACAATCAAAAAAAGTTGAATAGTGTACATAACTTTGAACGAAAAGTGTATGTCAAAGAAAAAATAAATGAACCATTAGCGCATAATTTTCTATCATTACGTGAAGAAGTTTTGATTTCGTATCACCTACTTCCAGGCCGGCCAATGAAATTTGAAGACCTTTGATTAATAATTTTAATTTATGATTTTTGAACTTTATCTATAAATTTTTTGTTAAAAATTAGAAATTTGAAAATTTTCTATTACCAAAAATCATGTTTACATATAAATAGACTAAACGTTAATACCAGATAAAATTTTAACATAAAGATTTCACTTTAATTTAATATTGCACTTCTATTTTAATTTATTTATCGGTAGAAAAGACCGAGAAACCGAAGTTTCACCGTATATTTATTTATACAAGATAAAAAGACTAACTAGTGACAAGTCGTTGGGTCGTCACTCATCGGACATCGTTTTTATAATTGAAGTTAAACTAGAAGGCGATTTTTGAAAAATATAAAAGCATGAAGGAAAGTTAAAAGCTAAAGAAGGGAGGGAGTCCACAACTGTGTTCGCTTCTCTATAAATGTGTCAAAATTGGATAACACAATCCCTACATATGATACTTTGACAATTGGATACCACACTAAACAAAGGGTGTGGTTGATCAATTTGAACACCAACTTTGAGTCAACCTCAACCTAAAATCTATGTATCTCTCTATTTCATGCAAAATACAAACTCATACATAGACCTCGTAGCTCCATCGTTGGAATGGAATACATTTCAATGTTGAAGACGACCCCTCCCCTCTAGTCGCCAAACTTGTCTAGAACCGTCCATCCGCCGCAACGCCTATATTGTCACCTCTAACAGCACCATCCGAGTTCAGTTAACCCAGCATTCCGGAGGGACCGTCCATGCAACATCCACCCAAATCTTTGACCAAAGACACGCTTACCTTTATATTGCATGGCAGAGGCAATGTGTCTCGTGCGGTTGGTAATGAAGATGGATATGCTCCCTAAAATGTGACCGCCTTGGATCGCAATCATGTTTCTCCACTTCCAACACCACCAAATACTAATAATGAACCAAAAGTTCCATGCTAGACTATCTACATGCTCAGTCGTCATTGTTAGGTTAAAAGCAAGCCACTCAAGACCATGCAACAACAAGAAGTCTCCCGTCAGATAAACAAGAGGATTCCCCAAAGAGTTGTGGTATTCAAGCAGTCCCGAAACAAATGCATTATAGACTTGGGCTAATTTCCACAAACCGGACATTCCTCACGAGTTAAGGGTATTCTCTTCCTTTCTAGGTTGGTCATAACTTTCCCATGAGCCAACATCAATAAGAACGTTCGAATGCTTTCGGGGACCCCCAACTTCCATATTACTCGAAAAGTCTCCTCTTGTAATCTAAAAATTGTGGACTCTGAGAACAGATGACGATGGGTAGAGCCTGTAGAATAAATACCATCGGCCTCGAGCCTCCTAGTAAAAAAATCTTGCACATTCAAGCAGTCATTTAAATAAAATCTGGTAAGGTTCGTCAATATAACTGGAATTACATTGTACTTTATTACGAGGCCATTTAAACTCAAGTAAAATTTTAAGAGGCCTCAAGAGTAAAATAAAAATGTACAAAAATGATTTAATAGGTCTTATTAGTAAAATAATATTGTACAAAAATGTAACCCATGAGAATTGAATTTGGGTTGGTTATAAATAATAAATGCAATTACACTGTAGCTTATCACTAGGCCAATTGAAT
Source organism: Fagopyrum esculentum (assembly GCA_033239045.1). NCBI lineage: Eukaryota > Viridiplantae > Streptophyta > Magnoliopsida > Caryophyllales > Polygonaceae > Fagopyrum > Fagopyrum esculentum. The sequence goes on along the minus strand of BSUD01000002.1, from coordinate 1,997,323 downwards.
TCTAAGTAAACTTTTAGATTATAACTGTTATTTTTACAGTTTACATTACATGAACCCATTACAAATATTTTTAGGTTATAACTGTTATTTATTCGGCTTTACAGCTTGCATTAGGGGTGGACACAAATCCCGGTTAATCCCGTCCCGTCCCGTCCCGGTCCCGTCCCGATCCCGGTGAGCCTTGGGACAAAAATGTGTATCCCGTCCCGTGAAAAATTTGCGGGACAGGACGCGGGATGAAGACTTTCCATCCCGGTTAATCTCGTCACGTCCCGTATATATAAATAATTATTTTTTATTTTTAAAAATACTATATACATATGAATAATATCTACAAATTATAATTTTATATTGATAAAAGTTATAAAACACTAAAACAATAGTAAACTATATCAATATATCTATTATATAGATTAAAAAGAGAGAAAGAATAATGTAAGTATATATCTGATTGCCTTCTAAAATACTAACACCGTAGTATATTATATCGGTATTTCGATATTAAGATTTTTTTTTTATCATTTGTGTCTTTAAACATGAGAGAATACAAGTACAAATGTTGAATAAAATGATCGAATAATTCTTGCCGGATTAGGCCCGTCCCGTCCACATGGGATAGGGCCCGCGCGGGATGAAGAAAAAATATTATAAATCCCTTCCCGTCCCGTCCCACTTAAAATATGCGGTACGGGACGCGGGACGACTCCAATCCCGTCTCGTCCAATGCCCAGCCCTAATTTGCATTATATAGACCCATTACAAATTTGAGGTAAGGAGTAGTAGCTCACTTCGCATACCTTCGGAGCCGGCACTAACTACATTATACTTCACTCATGTCTCAAACTAAATTGCACATGACATATATTAACGAGTGCACTTATCACCTACATTAAACTACGTATCGAAATAAAAAAGACATATATTAGATGTTTTCGTATGAACTGAAATAAAAATGTGTCCAAATATCTAGAAAATATTAAAGGTACTTGGTTGCTTGCAGACGTAAACATAATATTCATACACATTGTGTGGATGTTTGGAACAAACTTCCCTACGTTTAGTGTAAAATCACATAACGACTTTCAATACTACGTGTTTTCTAGGCAACTCTAAAAAATTAATAAATAAATAATTATCGATAAGAATTATTTAAACTACTTGTGCTTCAAATGATCGATAGCCTATCACTAGTAAATAAAAATGCATATGATTATCTATAAAAAAGTAAATTTAATTGTTGAATTAGATGTATCCTTTCTCTATTTTCTTTTAATTTAATTTTCTTAAAATTTGTTTAAGTTTTATATATGTGAAATCCTGTCAATCAGATATAATGTGGAATTGACACACCTATACGTGTTCGGTCTGATGCAAACACATAAACTCAATGAGATTCTATTTTAGAATAGTATCTCATCAACTTTGTATATTAGGTCCGTTATTCCTTTAATATCGATGTAGAAATATTTTATTATCCACACACTCCCCTCGTGACAACATGTCCCCTCGTGACAACATGTCTTAAGGTTAGGTAACCCAATTGAACGAACTATCATTGTCCATTTTCAACCAGTATTAAGGTCAGCAAGCCCGATAAATCATGACTTTGAAGATCAAACTACTCTTATACCATGTGAAATTCCGACAAGTCATATTTAGTGTGGAGAGTTATGTTGCACGTCTGAATGCAAATGTGATGCACGTAGGCACAAACCCAATATATAAACATAATCAATTATATGGCCAGTTTGCTAACGTAAGATTACGTATATGAATATGATGATGAAAAGAATTATTTAGATAAAGAATTAAGGGGGTGAAATTGTTTAAGACGATGAGTATGAAATTAAGTGAGATGAGTGTTTGGTAATTTTAATATAATTTTGGGTAAAATTACGAAAAAGTACGGGTTATATTTTGTTATAGATGAAAGAGATAGAAAAAAATGAGGGTAAAAATGAGATTTAAGCCTCAATAATATTCATAATCTAACCCTTTTAATCTCCATAATTACCTTACCAAACGAGATTACGAGAATTATTTCTTTATTTTACTTCTCATAATCATAATCTTCTTAATTTACTCTTGTATCAGACCATATCTCAAACAAAATGAAGATAGAAGTGATAACCATCAACCTTATATGTATTATTGTGAGATAAACATTTCATTGTACACAATATTGCAGAGTTTTTAAAGATGTTTTTTAATATTTAGAAGAAAAGAAATAGATTTTTTGCATCCTGTAAAATGAGTTGTAGACATCAAAGTGGAGCCGACTGAAGAAGAAACAAATGCCATAGTAAATTCACTATTTTGAGTAATTAGTAGAGTTGGAGATCAACCCAATAAATCCATGTGTGTGGACCAAGAAATTCATCTAACCGTGACCAAAAAAAAAACTGTGAACTATTTTACACAAACAAAATATTAGTATTTATAAAATAATAATAAAAATATATACACTGGAATATAGATCACCTAACGCTAGACAAATAACGGCCACTAGAATTAGGAGTTGGAACAACAAATCTTTGAAATAACGTGATGTCATTGTACAATAAAATATGATTCAGGTTAGGGTTGAAAAAATCGACCGACGGACTAATCGTCATGAAGGGTCATACAAGAAATGACAAAAAAATACAAAAAAATACATCAAAATAAACCCGAAAGCAGGATGACCCAGCAAACAGTAGGCCACAAACATAACCGTATCTTCGAAGGAAGAAAACAAGTAGATAGCTTGTGGACACATCAGATTTGGACTGCAACAAAGTCATCAGGAGTCAATCACAATTTCACGCCCTCTTCTTGACAAATGCTCGAACCGCCATCAAAAGACTGCAACATATCTCGGAAGATGAAACTGCTAAAAACGGGTATCATGATATATAAACGTGTAAAACTTGAAGGTTTAAAGATTAACGATTTGTGAGAAAAATGTTAACATTTTTATTTAAAATTCTAGTTTTTGGAGGTGAAATTAATATAGAAGTTTATTGTTAGGTAAACTTATAGTTTATTGGATAGTTGAATTAAATAGTCAATTGAAAAACTTATTTTTGTGATAAACTTCATGGATATTTTGAATAATTAAGCTTATTGAGGTGGGTGTAAATTATCAAAAATATTTTTTTTAATATAAAAATATTAGTTTAAAATAATAATTATAATATATCTTCAATAAAATAATAATCATTTTAAGGTTATTTTCACATAAATAAAAATAGTTTAAACTAACGTAAGCTTGACCTATAGGCTTTCAAGTTGCAATTAGATATTTATAAAATTTTATAGAAACAAAATCGAGTTACAATACTTAGAAAGAAAAAGACTAATTTAAATGTCTTATATTATTATATTTTATAAATAATATAAAATAATTTACCTATAATTTATAATTTCAGGTATGAAAAATATTATCAATTTATAGCATAAATAATTAAAACCAATGTAAAAAGCAAATAGAAAGACTATACATGAGATATGACTAGACATGGGTCCGAAACCTAAACTGCCAGTTTAGGTTTCGGAACTTACAGCCCAAATCGACGGTTTAGGTTAAACCGCCGGTTTGGTAGGTGGTTTATCAAAGAAAAAAAGGAAATTTGGACCAAACTGGCCGGTTGATCCATTTTATTTTTAAAAAAATAAATAACAAAACCGGCGGTTTAACCGCTAGTTTGGGCCGGTTTGACGCAAACCGAAACCATGTCTAGATATGACCCTCGTCCTTTTATTAGGTGTATAGGTCAACTACACAAAAATTGATTGATAAAAATCATAAAATGTATGGTTGTCAAATTGCCATACGTATCTGCGTAGTAAATTACCAATCAATTATGCTCGACTTTTTTTCATTTATTTTTAGTGGATAAATGTGAAGTATATTCGTGAGTGGATAAAAATAATTTGTATTTTTATCCCAAAACGAGCACGTTACAACAAGTACGAGATTTATGACTGGTTGTTTGTTCAGTTTAGTCACGTGACCCCATTTCTTCATAAGGTGGCTAGGGTTGTGACTTGCAGGTATACATCACAACCATACCCTTTTATTCGAGGGATATTATGGGCACGACAATGGGTTTCGAAACGCACGAGTTACGACGGTTACGGAATTCATGACCGTCACGGTCACGGGTTCCGTAACCGTAAAAAAAAAAGTAATAAATAAATAAAAATTTCCTGACATTACAGTTACGGAACCCGTAATTGTGATAATGTTGGGGTTAGAAATCACAAAGAAAATTATCACGGATTCAGAACCGTAATCATAACGGTTACGTGTTCCATAGCCGTGATGACTTTCTTCACTTTTTTATGTTTTTGGTTAGAATTCAAAAAGAAAATCATCACAGCTTCGGAACCCGTAATCGTGATAAACCTGTCACGGCTTCGCAACCCGTAACCGTGACGGTTACGGCCTTACGGGTTCCGTAACCATCGTGCGTTTGTGAATTCTATCTTTATGACTCCCGTTTTCTTACTACCAAACACAATTACACAAGCATATATTTTTTAATTAATCAAAAAAGAAAATATAATATTAATGAATGTCTACCTCAGCTAGATCTAGATCTCGCTGTAGACGATCAGCCTCAAAATGTGCATCTATGTTATCAGTAAATATATGTTTTATTCAATATATATATGCACTCTATGGACATACATTGTCTTAATTCATTTTACACTGTACTTTAAGGTACACGTGCAAGTTTGCAACTTTACATGGGACGGTTAAATGAGATTATCCTACAAGTTATAGGGTCTGTTTGGTAACATGAGATTATCGTAGATGAAAATGAAAATAGTAGATGATTTAAGAAGATGAAATAAAAAAAAATAAACTAGTATGTGTTTGGTGAAAGAAGAGGAAAAGAGGGCATTATTGTAGGTAAAATTACGAAAAAGGGTTAAAATAAATTCTTGTAACTCAATTCATGTGCCTCCATTTCAGTTCACCTTTGACAGTAGACAGATGGGGGCAAATCTGGGCAAAATATTAATAATCTCATAATAATACCAATAACGGAATGAGAGAAGGAAGCAAAATCTCATCAAAATCATCCCCTTTCGTCCCTTGAAATAATCTTCATCTCCAATAATCTTGTGTGCACCGAACACTAGTATTTGTGAGGATGGTGTAATAATCCAAGAATAATCTCAACAATCACTCTTTTCATCCACACAAAAGGGAACCATATTAGCCGAGCTACTTGGCTAAGAAAAGCTCGATTTAAGCTCAATTCACTTTCTAAATGAGCCAAATGCAAACACTTATTAGAGCACAATCTCTGTTCATTTATCAACGAGCCATGAGCATGCCAATGCTCAGCTCGTATGACAAACCTATTCTTACATAGTTACACGTACCAATATGTTTTTTTCTTGTAAAATGAATGATAGTCTAGTGAGTATGATGGCTAAGTTGGTCAAGTCACGAATTTTGGGTGAATGGGTGCCATAAGAGTATAAGACTTGCAAGTCGTAACACAACATTTCCCTTCATTATTGTAACTTAAATTAAGAGCCAATAATGCACCGTACATAACAGTATAGCATTAAGATCATATGGGCAAATACTGCTAAACTACTAGTACTACCAAAAATTGTGAGCTATAACTTCTCACAGATTTAGCATAAATGCAGACAGTCATGATACAAGGCCCAAAGTCAAGTCAGTTGAGTGTTGCAACTGCCGCGATATGAATGCTTATAATGGGGAAGGGGTCCATAATGATAAAAATAGCTAAAAAAAATGTTCAACAATACCATCAATATGTTACCAATGTTCAAAAAGCTCATAATGCATGATGAAATAGAATGGTCCATAACATTAAAGAGTACTTCAAAATATCATGAAAAGATAAAAAGGAACAAAATTTGTTTAGGAAGTACTACCGTTCATGACTTGTAACTCGAAAACTTATGCAAGGAGAAAGAAAGTTGATGCTCTTTTTTGCTGTTGTAGAAAGATATATCAATCCTGGAAAACATACACAGAAAGCATGACATCAAAGGCTAATTGGATGTGTTGATAACCAGCAAAAAACATCAACCATATAGTGCTATAAATAAGCTCATGAACACAAATGCAGATACACATGTATGCATTTATGACAGTTTATCACATTATATATTTTTATGGCAGATTGTCTGAAGAAAGGTGACAACAATGTAAGTACAACAACCATCTTTAACACTTTGCAATGGAGTTGAATGCCGTCAAAGAGAAGCATAACTCTAGTTAGGTGTTTCTCTTTCATGACATGCACCTCCAATGCAAATTGTTACAGCTTTGTGGTTTAATGAAGAACTGTGTTCATATTACGCGAAAATAGAGAGGCTAATCTCCATTGCAAAGTTTTTTTTAACAATTTCTACTTTGTGTCTGCTCTTTTCCTTTATGGGTTCTTTGAAAATGATTGCTGAGACATATATAATTTACTATAGGGATGTTTGGGTTCATACTAAAATAGAAACCTTATATGTAAGAGCTTATACGAGTCTTTTGGACAGCTACAACGTATAAGGTCCTTAAAAGTATGCAGTCTGTACCGAAACATCCATTTGCTCTAACCTAGTGAACAGAATTTTCAAGACTTTAGGTGCTTCAAGAGCATGTAGTATGTGCCCAAACATGCACTTACTCTTATGATCTTGGCATTAATTTATGCTGTGAATTGTCTACCAGAAAAACGAAAAGAAGCAATATCACAATTTTTTTTATCAAAAGTAACTAGATGTCAACCTCTTATGCGAGATGACAAACAAGATACTGAGCCCTAAAGGTGTATCCAACTTGTAAAATGTCCAATGCTATGTGTCATATCATATAGAAGGTAACAAATGTAACATGCCTAAAAACCCAGGTATCTTATGAAATACAAGATACCTTTTTCTTCAAGTAGTGACACCTAGAGTAGCCATCAAGTAATCAACCCTTAATTACAATGTAAGGAAATTATCACTAATCATCAAAACAGAATCCTTCCAAAACCTCCTTTTTGTTGATAACAATATGACATCCGAAACGACATTAGTAGCTATAAGCATATAACATTGCAAGAAACCAACACAAACTAAGCAAGTGTGCAACATTCAATTGTAGATTTTCTTACTGATTAGTTCAGCAATGGGGCAATAAAAATCAAAGGCAGCGAAAATATTTATGAAAAGTGGTGTCAGGAAGGAAGTATACCACTTAGGGCACAGCATCAATCTCCTTGTCCTCAACATCAGTTGCAGCTACACTAATCTCCACAGCAAAGCCATTAGCATCCTCCTTAGGAGGCTGAGCTTGCTCATCCTCAGGCAAGGGCTCCTCCACATAGTCATTTTCGAACGCATCAGGAGGGACTTCATAGATCCTAACCTGTGGTTTCGACGGATCCTTAACCAACACATACTTACCCTCATCCAATTTCATACACAAATCAACAATACTCTTCACAATCCCCCACATATTAGCCAAATTCAAATTAATCTGAGAAGCAAAATCCTTTGGCTTATACCCAACAACAGCCAATATAACATGGTTAAAATGATCCCGAGGATGAACCCTAGATACATATCCCAGCTTCATCATATCAGCACTACCCAACAATGCCTGTGCAGTCCACTTAGCTAACTTATTAGCATTGTTCTTCAATTCGGTAGCTAAAACTGCCCCTCTTTGAGTTTCCAACTTCTGCCTCCAGTCCACACCAGCATACTTTGGATCAAACTCGTTCAATGCATTTAGTGTAAGGAATTGTCTCTGGTTGTTCAATTCAAGCACACTCTGAAGCTCACACCTTGCCACCAAGTACATATCATTATCGAGCTTCCACCTCCTATATCTATAAGCCACTGAAGCAACCTCTTCGCCCTCATTAGCAAAAGGATTTGGCTCATCAAATGCAACCTTATTCCCATCCCTAACCAAAACCTGCTGAGAAAAGTTCTGGTTGATATAAGCAGCCTCCACGCTCAAAGAATATGCAGAATTGATGTCTTCCTTAGCTTCAGGAAGAGGCTCTTGGGAAGTTTCGTGAACAGCCAATAAATCTAATTGCGAACCATCTCTCTTGTCGAAGAACAGCTTGTTACCAACCCTTTGAACAACAATATCCCAACCGTAAACAGATCGAGAAGCACACATAAGAGTGGAGAGTATAGCATCAGTAGCGAAAACAGTAGCTTTATCCTCATTCGCAAGGCGACGAATCACTGGATCGTCGGTAGTAGTGACCTTGAAGAAATTCCTGTTCTTAAAACGCTCCAATCGGCGTTCATTCTTAGGTGTGAGACGATCAAAGGTACGGTCGTACGAATCAAGACCTCCGCAGAAAAGGAGATCCTCTGGTTCAGGAACAGTGAAGGAGAGCTTGGAGAAAGTCGAAAACGGAATCTGATCAAGCATGTTCCACTCAGGTTGAATATCAACAGACGACTTAAGGATAGCAGCTTCACGGCGAGAGTTATTTCCAGCGCGGTTGAGATGATAGAGGCGATCACGACGAGCACGCTCTTTCTCTGCCTCGCGTTTACGAGCTTCAACCTCCTCATCACGTCTCTGCGGGAGCTGATTGCGATTGTGCTGGTAGTAGCCGGAGCGCCACCTAGGATTTCCTTTAGGGCGAGGTGGAGGCTTCCCATCAACGAGTCTGAAGGACGAGTCTCCCTCGGCAGCTAGAGACGAGGTGAAAGAGTCGTCGCCAGAGAAGTCGAAGAATGAATCGGCGGCGTTGCGGTTAGAGTTACGGCCGCCGGTGTTGTTGAAGTTCCTTGTCCAATCAGCGATTCGGCCGAGTTTATCGGACCGAGAAAACGGGACGAAAGGGAGGTTGGATGTGGTAGTGGCGGCGGCATTGCTGGTGTCAGGAGGACCCCAGCCATCGGGATTGAAGGGGGCAGCGGCGATCTCGAACTGCATTGTCGTCGGAGGTTTAGGATTTGGGAAGCTCTCAAACCAGAGATCGAATGAAACCCTAAACTAAACGTGTTTTCTTTTTGGGCTGAAATTTGAAGGTAAACATTTGGGCCTATTAGTGACTGACTGATAATGGGCTGGAAGGCCCATTATTATATTTGGGCCTATTTGCCAATATAAATGGATTAGGGGTTGAATCTATTACTCATGGATTATGGTTTGGGGCTGCTACATTCTTTCATGTATTTGCTTGATTACTCATGGATTATAAATGAATCTGCTACATTCTTTCATGAATTTGCTTGGTTACTTGTGGATTATGGGTTGAATATACGAGGTTTAATCTTTTTAAGGCTCGTTTGAAAGCGTAAGAATCATTTCATATAACGGAATAATTCTGAATCAATAAAAATTATATTTGTTTACGACTTTTTTACTATTTAACACATGAAAATAATTCAATCATTTTCATTTTATTTCTGGACACTTGTTTATGTTCCCTTAACCGAATTCATTTTATTTCCCTTAACCAAATTCATTTTGTTTCTCTTCCACCTCCTCTAACCAAACCAATCTAGCCTGGTGATTCGGTGTCAAGGCTTCCTTAATCGATATTGGAGTATAGATCTCGATCATGTCTTCCAGGGAATAACCAAACCAATCTAGCCTGGTGATCCGGTGTCAAGGCTTCCTTAATCGATATTGGAGTATAGATCTCGACCAGGTCTTCCAGGGAAGGAAAAAAAACAGTTGATGCTCTCGCTAATTTCGCTTTCCCATGCGATGTAGGAACTCATCTCCTTACCATCCCCTCCATGTGTTTTACCCATTCTTTTGGATGATCTCCGAGTCGTATAACAGGCTTGTAATTCGTTTTCCTTTTTTTTTTTACGTCCAGGCTATTTAGCGCATTTGTTTTTACTAAGTAATGCCCATTTGTCCATCATGGACAAAGGGCGACAAATGACCTTTGCCTCTGCTGAAGTAAAATTATGTTAGTAGTAAATTGGTTCAACATGTTGTAGTTGCTCAATTGGTTGAAGAGTGAGGGTTGTACCAGTAGGTCATTGGTTCGAATCCCTTGAATTACAGAATTTAAATTTTTGTTTGGCTCCGCCACAGGTTGTCCGTGACGGACAAAGGACAAAGAAGATTTGTCCGTCACGGACAGATGCACTTTTTTTTATGGAGTGATCCGCTCCTTTAACCAAAAAAAAAAACCCAAACCACTCTAGCTTAGATATGTTCCCTTAACGATTTCTTTTTGTTTCTCTTCCAATGCTCAAACCAAACGTACCGTAGCCTAAAGTTTTCCGGCCACGAAACATTGAAATTTTAAATGAAAACGGAATGGAATTAATAAAGGTAGAAAAAGTAAACGGAATGGATGAGATTCTTTTTGCGTGTTAAAAGTCTAACCAAAAGTAGGTTATTATTGTTTCGGAATCATTCTGTTACGGAAATGATTGCCGGTGATTCCAAACGGGCCCTTATTCGACACCTATGAACGAGAATACAACAATAAAATCAAAGAGACAAACAAAATTGTACAGTATAGTAAGCTAAAGCTCCATTTATCTTCTCTACAACGTACTATACAAAAGCTTAAGAGTTGAGATCCGTCGGAGATCAAGCGGCGGGAGAGGGTTGACCACGAGCGTGCTTGGAGGCGGCAAGTTGAATCTGCGCCGGAGTAAGAGCTGCCAACCCACCAGTGCCGGAAGGAATCTCCGGCAATGCTTCTGGGAAGTTCAGAGAAGCGTGGGGCCCACGGAGCATAAACAGAGCTGCATCGTATGCACGCGCCGCCTCCGGAGCCGTTTTGTAAGAGCCGAGCCAAATTCGCTGGCGGCTGTTTGGAGCTCGAATCTCCGCCACCCAGCGTCCCCACTTCCTCATCCTCACTCCTCTGTACTTCGCCGACTTCGTTAGGTCTCCGGTGGGTTTTCCGGCGGGTATTGTGGTGGTGATATTTTGCTTTGGTTTTGTCATTTTTTGGGATGGTTTGTTTTGGGGAAGTTGAAAATGGTGGATTCGGACTTTGGAGTTGAAATTTGGGGTTTGGAGGTGGGATGGGACGCGTGGCGGATGGAAAAAGAGACACGTTGGATTGGGAAATGAAACGTGGAGGGTTGAATTTACGGGGTTTGCGGGTGGTAGTTTGGGGTGGTATTGCTGGCCACCACGTGGGCCGTTTCTTTACAATCGATTTTTATATATAGATTTTTTGTGAATATTCTTTGTGTGCTTTTATTTTAAAACATTTGACAAAAATATGTTGAGAAGATTGATGAAATATGGCCCTTTTTGTTTAGTGTACACTAATAGTGTACTAACAAAATCAAATTAAAAAATAAAGATAAAATAGAAAAATTAATGCTATAATTAATGGTTGAGATTAGGTAGTTAATTGATTTTCGAATTAAAAAAGATGCCAAAATTTTTTTAAACGATTTTAAAAAAAATGGAAACCTTAAATAAAAGATTCTCGAAATATTTTTATAGTTGCTACTTTTATAAATCACAATTACGCTCTACTCTCTCTCCAACTCCATTGAAGCGAGTGAAGGTATCTTTGTTAAGCGTCGTCTTCTCCGTCTTGCAATCGTCGTTTCCTGGTGTGTATGTCATCCATTGTTGTTTAATTCGAACCATGTAAGTATTCGAATTCGATCTCATCTTTTCGGTTTATTCGTGGTAAAATCCCCAACATTCAAAACTTCTCAGCCTAGTTCTTCAATCATCCGTACGATATTGAGTTCTATGATGAGTACATAATTTCCTGTGATTATGTACATATGTTCAGTCTTATGTACATACGGGATGAACATATGTTGATTAGTAACTTTTTTTTATGAAATATATGTAGGAGAATCATCCGTTGTAGTTGAGACATGAAATATGTACACATATCAATATATTAATGTGTTAAGTTTTGATTGTGTATCCGTGATGAATACATATTTTTCTATGACTTCCGACATAACTGTCACAATATGTATGCTCAACGACATTTTATGTACATACGTGAAGAATATATATGTTTTTATGATTTTTGACATATCTGTTACATTTTGTGTAGTAAATGGTGAAGATTATTTTCGGTTCTTCAAAGCTTCGAGTTGTAACAATGGCGACAAAGGAGACAAGATGAAGATTGATGAAAATGATCCATCAATGAAGATTTGCAGAATCGTTCCTCTAATATTTTCCTTTTTTATTTCATACAGTTGCCTTTATTTTCGGTTAGTTAATTGATTCAAAAATCAGAAACTGCCTAATTATGTAAATAAATAAAGATAAACATTGTGATTTATTGAGTATCTTTATTTCTATTTTTAATAAATCTTTTTATGAAAATATGGAGGGGCCTAGTTTGTCGACATATAAACAAAAGGGTTTAGTTTATACACCTTGATATATAAATTGCCTACTTAGCCAACTCATCCAAATATGTTTGGCTCAAATATTAGATTTTTTTTTGTTTGTTTGGTGAATAGGTGTAGAACTCTTGTACGCGGGGCACCTTAATAAAAGAACGGGGAGCTAACAAGTAATAGCGCGGGTTAAAGTAAGGTCCCTAATATCGGTTGTAATAACATTAGGAATATATTTACTAAATGAGAATATGCTACGAGCCTAGCTGATAGAATAATATTGCTAAAAGGCCAAGTTATTAATATTGGCCTTCTTCATTTAGGATTCAAAGATCAATAAGTAAGTGATAAAACCCAAAATTCGACCGATTTTGTCTAGATTAAGGTTGTGTTTAGTCATAGATGAGTTTATTTTTTATTTTTTAATCTATATAAGGTTAATCGAGGTTATAGCTTATAATTAGGTTTTTAAACTAAATGAGGTTATTTGAGATTATATGTTATTTGATGTTTAGCTGTGTAATTTTTGTAGGGTTTATTTTATACAAATAAGACACGTATAAAATATAATCTCATACAAACTTGAGAAGTGAAGATTATATTTAAAGGGTTTATAAACTCAAATAAACCACCCAAATTATTTTAACAATTTACAACTAAACAATCTACTTCCCGAAAAAGTCAAAGTAATCTCTAATAAGCTACAACTAAATTAAGTCCAATAAATAAGCAACATTGCATTAAATTTATAATATACACAACATTTTAAGCTAAAAACGTTCCCAATGATCTCATCCCATCAAATCTAAAGAATTTTTTGAGAATTAGGAAATTATGTAATATGATATGATAAGGGTGATAAAATTTATTGAGAGGGTTGATAATTAATAGTGTATTTATGTTGTGATATGGTGATATTTTTTTACATACTTAATATACCTTAGTTGAACAAAATTGTTAGGGTCTAATTAAGAAAATGTTATTCGATCTTTATGGTTGATTTGTCCCCAAATGTGGTGCAAAGTGAGAGATAAATTTTACCATTAAAATAGTAAGTAGGGTTCTTTGATGCAATTTATAGTGTTTTATATTCATTTTGAAAAATAGAGAGTAATTTAGTATTTCAAACGATTTCTAAATGTTAAAAGTCATGAGAAATTGTCATTTAAAGTATATATATATTACGAGTAATAAGAACGATTTGTGGGCCGATAATTTAACTCGTATTATCGGAGATTCATGACGCGTGTTAGGCATGTGCGTCTCGTAAGACGTATATATGCACTTTGGGTCCGTTCGGCGTGCCTCTTCTACACGATTATTAGGGAGTGAAGAACGGAGTGGATGGTTTGAAATATGATAGAAATACTCTACAAAGGGGATGAATAAAGTATGACAATTTTTTGCAGTAGCAGTTTCAAGGCTTTGGAATGTATTTTAAGGTCATGTCTGAAACCTGTAAAACTGAATGAATCTCAAGTTATTGAAACGAAACTCAAGATCTTGACTGATCTCAGAAACCTGTAAAACTGTTTATGAAAACTTAAAATGTTAATGTAAAATGCGGAAAGTAAAGCACAATGGACACACGATATGTTTACGAAGTTCGGCTTTAAACTAGCATACGTCTCCCCCCTAGGGTTATACAACCCGCATGATTTAACACTCCATTATTTCACTTCCTTATAGTCCTATATACAAGTTAGAAGAATTTCACTTATTCTAACAACTTGTAGTCTATTCCGCTACTATCTAGTCAACTCAAATCCTAGTGAAACAATGTCATAATCACACAGTAGCGTAGATAAGGATACTATGCGTATAACACTTGTGATATATCCTAGAACTCTCTTTTGTTTTTTCTCAATCTCTCAACTAGAAGAAATAATATCTTGGCCGTTTGAAGTTCAACTTAATCCCACAAAATCTTCAACAAACAAACCCAAATTCTTGACCGTTGTTATATGCACACAATCTGCAACAAACAAATCCACACACACGTGTGTGTCTATATATATATATATACATATTTTTCTTTGTCTTCCATCATTCCTGCAAAAATATAAGATATATCTATATCATATACATCAAGTGGAGTTACCATATTATTTTGAGAGATTATTTTGACCAAAAAAATAAACAATTACACTGAAATTATTAAATTATTGAAAATAATAATCCCTCAAAATAATAGATGTGATGTCAAACGGACTTATGAGGACGCACTTATGCAAACGCTTAGCATGCATCTTACGAGGCTTACAAATGTTTCTTACAATGGCACACATGTGGTTTACGGGGTGTATGGATGCACATGTCTAGCATGCGTCATATTTACACATATACGAGTTATAAGGTGCACATGTCTACCATCTGCGCTCGACGTCAAATAATACACATTCAACGATAGATGTATACTCTTTTTTCACCTTCAATTTCGTTCTTATTTGATTGTTTTACCATGAACTAATTACAGTCGAATGATAAACAATTAGATAAATCACATTATTATTTTATTTTAAATATAATTAAACTATTCTTAATTATATATTCTTAAAATTATATGTAAATATATCTCTTTATAAAATACAATTATAATATTATGTATCACAAAATAGTAACAAAGTAGAATGTCAATGATGAAATGACCGTATCATAAATATATAAAGTATAAGTTTTTATATAACAATTTTATCATTTCCAACTCTTTTCCAAAACAATCCTTACTACTTTAAAAGCAAGAGTTGGTAGATTGCTACAGTACATTTTTTTTGGCTGATAGTGTGTGTAGGTGGCGCACCCACATCAGCTGCTTCAAGTTGGTCCTTGGTGGGCTGCTGGCCCATTGTCTTCGTCTTCTTTTTGTGGCCCATCAAATTCGAATTTGACTCGGTTGGTGGATATTTGGCTTCATTTGCTATTCGGTGGCCCATATTCCACATCCCACACGTTGCATTACCCTGGTTTCCTTCTGTCGTTTGGTTTATGGTGAATTTGCAGCTAATCATTTTCTTTTAGCGTGCCTGCATTATTCCTTCTGCATCTTCATGATTTCATTCCGCCGTCCTTGGTAAGTGCTCTATATTTATTATTGCTTTAATTTATTGCTCTGCAGGCGCCGATGTATTTATTCCTTACGTATCTTTTGGCTGATGGGTGGATCTTCTCAATGAACGCTTCGTTCTTTTCCCTAGGGCTGCCACTTGGAGATCCCATTAATGCACGTGTAACCTTCAACAACGAACGACGTGTATGTTCTTCTGCATGTGTGAAGGGAGTAAATTTCATCCCCAATCGATGGAGGCTGCTATAAATACGTTCCCACAGAGGTCATTACCCATGCGCTTCGATCTACTTTTCGTTTCGTTTCGTTTAAAAAAAAATTTTCTTACCGGCTTGAATCTCTTGGCAGGTGTGAATGCCTTTTACCAATGCGCTTCTATTTAATTATATTTACTACATTTACTACATTTTTACTACACACAAAACACATAAACGGGTCACTCTTTATCTCCATCTGTTTGCTCAAATGGTTTTTTCCTCTCGATGACAGTATGAGATTTACTAGCAGAGAGTAGTTCAAAATATAGTCATTTAGTTTACTTTGTTTACCTACATGGCGATTCTAATGCTATTTTTTGCATAATTTTTTGTTCGGTTGTTTTTTCCTCTCAATGACAGTATGAGATTTACTAGCAGAGAGCTGTTTAAATCATAGTGATTTAGATTATTTTAGTTATCTGCATTCCGATTTAAGCAAGGATTTTAGGTTTTTTTAGTTTCTGAACTTGTTTACTTTATTTTCTTTGTGTATCGATCTTAATTTTTGTTTCTAGGTTTTCATTTTTTCCCTTCCAATGCTGATTTGGTTATCATTATCAGCCTCGATGACATGTGGTTTTCTTCCATGAGAGGGACGTTTTTTATTATTGCCTTTATTGGTGTTTGTTGCATGTTGAAAAAAGGTGCTATTTGTCCTTATTTTGGTGCTTGTCTGCTCGATGAAGGCGATGTTTATCTCTTGAGGGCCATTTTTTTCATTCATATTTGTCTAACCTTGTTATATGTTTAAAATTAAGCTTCTCCAGTTCTTTTTTGGCTGCAAAGGTTTCATACTGAGTTTGTTTTATATTGCAGTTTTGAGCCTTGTGATGGGTTACTATCAGAGATTGGGCATTCGATTGTTGGTCGTACTGTTTATTCTCGATGACAGTATTTCTCGATGACAGTCGCGTTTTGACTACCAGAGATATAGTTACTTCGTGTGGCTTCGGTTTGGTTTTTTAAAATATATATATATATATTGATATAGATATTGCTTGATAATTGTAGCAAATTTTTTTTGTTTGGTTTCCATTCTCGATGACGGCATAGTGTTGCCAACAGGGACGTCTTTAACACTTGCTAATCAAGTTCCACAAATTTTTTGTCGATATTAAAATGTTTGTTTGTTGGCGTATAAATTTTGAGAGGATTAGTCGAATGTTTGACTCATTTTTTACCCTACGGCGTCACAGGTTCGTAAAGGCAGACATATTTACACTACGTTCTTTGTGGGTCATATAGGTGAGACACCATCCTTTCATTGTTGTGTTTTGCTTTCATATCTTCTCTTCTTTGCTCTGTGTGGTCCTTGTTTTCTTCACTTGTTCCCGCATTTCATGTAGTAAGGATAGTAAGGATTATTGTTATTATTATATTATTATTACTATATTATTATGTTCTCTTGCATGTCTCGCTTTCTTTATTAAAAAAATGGATTCACCCGTGTAATTGTATATTTTACTCATATGGGACTATACGTATACCTGGCAACTGTATGTTAGCGACCATGCCGAAGCCAACCATGACTCTAGCGCAGTTAACAAACAAGGCACGTGGTGAATTTGTTCGGGTCAAGGTTGTAGACAAGCAGCCTAAGCAAGAGAGCTCTTCTAGAGTCAGCTATCAGCGAATTGTTTTGGTCGACGAACCGGTAAAGATTTTTACCTAGCAATCTTTGCGGATATTCTCTTCTTCAAAATTTATCCACTTATAAAATCTTCTACCACTGTTATGTATATAGCAGCTTATTTGAGATTTTTTGTTTCTTCAACTGAATCGGTTGACCTCATATTACCACTGACTTTTCCTTTTTTCTTTCTTCATACCCTCGTTACATCTTCAAGAGAGCGTGGCCTTTAATAGTTAATAATTAAAGCCCTAAACCATTAATATTACACGAAGTTTTCTGACTTTTTCTATACTATTGTTGTTCAGGGGACTAGGCTAACAACAACGTTATTTGGCGTCGACATTGGAGTATACAGTGAGATCTTGCTTAGGGGGAAGATTTACGATATTAGGAACATGGTTGTCAAGGAAGTGCCACCACGTTTTGCCTCCTACCCTGGCGAGAAGCAGTTGCATTTTACTAATAGTACGGAAGTGCTACCTGCGGAAGAGGAAGGCAAAACAAGCGTCATTGTTTCCCCTTATACATCACTGCAGCAGATTCCGGTTGATGCTTCTACTGATGACCGGTTTGGTAAATACTAGCAATTCATTTATTTGTTTCGTTTTATTATTTTATTATAGTTTCATGTTAACGTATATTGAAATTTATCTCATTCATCTATTTTTCAGACATGATTGTGTATGTATTGGCTGTTCACCCTGAGAAGTTAGTTTCCAAAGGCGGTTCCCTCCATCCTGTTAGGGAAATCTCAATTACCGACTCAAGGTTTATTCTCCCTCTATTACTTTTTACCTAGGCTACATTGTGTAGAAAGTAAGAAATTGTTTTTTCTTTGTTAATCTGTTGTAAACTGCATTAGATCAACCTCATTTATGTCTATTTTTTTTTACAGCGGAGATGACATTGTGCTTGTGGCAGCTTGGAACAGGCGCATGATTGAACTGTTTTATGCTATTGAATCCCATTTGGAAAGGGATGCTGTTGTAGAGTTGTCTGGCCTCAAGATTAGCCGTTTTAGTGGTTTCTCACTTGCAACATCACTGTCAACTGAACTCAAGCTCTCTCCTGATTGTGTCGAGGCTGTCTCTCTCCGACAATGGTATATACTTGTTGGCCTACATATGGAAGCAATTTTTTATTTACTGTTTTTGTTAATAATCTTATCATATTATTTACCTTGTGAACTTATCCTAAATTGTAGGGCTGTGTCAAACAAGGAACTTGTTGTTTCCAGAATTGCTGCCAGTATACGGACTGAGCTTCCTGGTTATCCCAGCCAACTGACAAGCATAGCAACAGCATTGTCCATGCAGGTTGTATATAAACCAACAATTTAGCCTATCTATATCAACAATGCAATCCTTAGCACATATTCTTGTAACATATGTCTGAGTTCGAAAGTTGCAGTAGTTATTGAAATAAAATTCAGAAGAAATTCATTTGTGTGTGCTGCTCTATGTTGTGAAATATTCTTACACTGATTTTAATTTTAAAGTTCATTTTAATTTTAGTCTTGCCTTGCATTGTCTTTCTTCCATATTCTAACACCTCGATCATAAAATACTACTTGTTATTATGTAGCCGGCAAATGTTGCGGAGTCACTCTTCATCCGTATCAGGGCTCATATTCCGGAGATAGGCTTTAGTGATCTCCGCCTCTCAGTCGGGTGTCGTGCATGTGGCAAAGCTAGCATCATCGCAATTGATGACCTAAATGCTGACTATACTTGTGAGAGTTGCGTTGTTGTTAACAAGCCGGAGGCTAAGTAATAACCATCTTCGTTAATATTCTTTTGATATCATCCTACTAAAGATCCTTAACCCTATTGTCTTGACCTCATGCAGGTTTTACCTTCGATTTAAATGCACGGACGGGACTGGTACTGTTACCCTGGACGCATATACGAAACACGCTGAGAAACTTCTCCAGCTTCGCAGCGAAGACTTTCATGGCAAAAACGAAGAGGTTTTCCGTACTTATTTTGCTTGAAATTTCTAAATTCCTTCTTGCTTCTTTATAATCAGTACTCTTCTAAATGATATATTCCTAACAACTTTCTCGTTAAACAGGAACACAAGAATGTTTTGTTTGCCGCAGAGGCTAAATATCGTGCCAACCCGGTTGAACTTGTCTTAGCCCCAGCCAAATCTTTGTTAATTAACAATAAGAAGCTCAAGTGGATCCTCAGGGACGTGGTGATGTGAATGCTTGTTTGTTGGGATATTTTGGACATGGAAAACCCGTTTTTTGTTGAATGCAAAGGTTTAGTTGTCCCTCGGATGAACGTATGAACTACCTACTGTTTTACACTACCGCGCCAATTTTGTAACCTTGTAATATATACGGGCGCTTATGTATGCTGCTGCTTATGATTTCCGCTTATAACTTTTGAAGTTTTATTATGCCTTGTGTAGTATGATAATGGCCTCTGCAAATATAATTAGTATTTTCATAATGTGGTTTACCTCCTTTACTTATTTATCTGCACTTTATATATGATGCGATTGATAATTTCTCCATTTGTGGGCAGTTTTATTCTCATAAAACGGTGGAAGCATCAGAAGGATCAGACTATAGTTGTATCACCATATTCAACCCGCACAATCGATCAAATTTACCCGTAAAAAAAGACGAACATAAATGTCGGGCCAAAATAATACGAAGCAATCAACCTCTTTCGTTGCAATCTCTATATTCTGGACCTCAAGCTTTTGTCCTCGCAACTCCAACACTTAACAAATCAATCAATTAGGCCAAATGAATAACTGAAAGACGAAGAAAAAAGATATAACAAGCATTTGAGTAGTACATTAACGATCATCTTTTATTGTGCCATGAGATGCTAGGATTTAAACCATACGTTTTTAGTTTCTAAAGTATATAAAGATAAAGAAATTGATCTGTTTATAGTTGCATGGTCATATACTCTTGTTTGTAATAATTAGCTACGAAGAAATTCATTCTTGTTTCCACACATAATTTACAGCAATGTAGAGTTAGTCATTGTATTTGTTTTTCAAAATTTCTTTCTCTTTAGATGCCATTTACAACAACTTCAGTTTGTTTCTTTATACTTAACGCAGGAACAACAACTGCCAGCCAAACGGATAACAAACGGACTTAGCAGAATCCTCAACTAATCCCAAAAAACGTCCACGCCAACCAAGAAGGAAGATCTGCAAGGCCATCGGTCTTGAATATGTCCCACTTGCAGCCCATATCTTACCACGTCAGCAACCATGTCGGCATTGTAACGCCACAAAGTTTGCATACGAAACACCAAACCTCTGCTGCTCAAATGGTGAAATAACGTTCCATTTAGACCCGCTACCACATGCTATCTTCGAACTTATGACATCGACT
The DNA here is from genome assembly GCA_033239045.1 of Fagopyrum esculentum. Lineage (NCBI taxonomy): Eukaryota > Viridiplantae > Streptophyta > Magnoliopsida > Caryophyllales > Polygonaceae > Fagopyrum > Fagopyrum esculentum. Next base: position 1,976,705 of record BSUD01000002.1, on the reverse strand, counting down.
TCTACAGTGGCCACTCACTTTAAACAGTATGCTCGTTTGTACAACAACTTTTTCGCATTCAGTTCCCTTGGGTACGATAACATAGAATCCAAAACAGAAAAAGGAATTTATGTCTTCCGTCTACAAGGACAATTATATCATTACCTTCCAAGCCTTACACCTAATACCTCAAACCGGAAATATCTACAATTATATTTCTACGATGGACTACAAGAAAAGGAACAATGTATCCAAACATTCGCGGAACTTAATCCTGAAATAATATGTTTGCTAACTGATTTAATGTCAACAAACCCTTACGCCTCCTTCTTTAGAAAACTATCAGAGCATACTGTCGATGCAGATACCAGAATAACAATCTCCAAAAATCCTGTGTTGGATCAACGTGTTTATAATGCACCTACATCCGACGATGTTGCCGCTATAATTGTAGATAACGATGATATTAACAGGATTAACAGTCCTGACGTCATAGTCATGGGAAATGAAATGAGAACGTATAAAATTATGCACTACTATGGTTGTTACGATCCATTACAATATCCAATTTTATTCCCTAAGGGACAATGTGGGTGGCATCAAGGAATTAAAAAAAGGCCACGTAGGCGACAAGAACCAGAAGATACCTTATTTCCGTTGTTATCTGATCCTGATCAAACCGCTCCATCGTTAATACTGCGTGAGGAACAAGGTAACCCTCTGTAGCACTATTGTTCTTTAATTGTGCATCTTTTAATAATTACTTAATTTTTTTTTAATTATTTACAGCATCACAAAGAACACACACATCTAACAATAGTGAAATTTCGTGTCGAGAATACTACAGTTACCGCTTTCAAATACGTGACAATAACAATATCATTAAAGCTGGCCGGATATATCAACAATATATTGTTGATATGTACGTGAAAATTGAAAACACAAGACTCGACTTTTTACGTCGGAACCAAAAAACAATAAGAAGTGAATTGTATCAGGGTATCGTCGATAGTGTTCACGAAGGGTACAAAAATGCATTTGACATTGGAAAGCGCATTATTTTACCAGCCTCTTTCATTGGTGGACCCAGGGATATGAAACGTCGATATTTGAATGCAATGACCCTGGTACAGAGATACGGAAAACCCGATTTATTTATTACTATGACTTGTAATCCTAATTGGCCAGAAATAAAAGAGCATTTATCTCAGGGTGAAAAAACTCAAGATCGGCCGGATTTACTAACACGTGTTTTCAGATCTAAGCTATCTGCTTTAAAAAAGACTTTGATTGAAAATGAAGTATTTGGTAAGGTTGCTGCAAGGGTGGATGTAGTAGAATTCCAAAAAAGAGGTTTGCCTCATGCACATTTGCTAATTATTCTTACATCTGATCACAAAATACATAATGCTGACAGCTTCGACAAATATGTATGCGCAGAGTTACCTCCTAAACATTCAGACGGTTTACGCAAACTTGTAATACAGCATATGATGCATGAACCTTGCGGAAAGTATAACACAAACTGTGCCTGCATGAGATTAAAAGGGAAAAGGAAAATTTGCAAATTCGGTTATCCCAAGAATTACTCAGAATATACAACAAGCACTGAACACTCATACCCTGTATATAAACGTCCCAATAACGGAGACAGTGTACAAATACGCGGTGCATCGTTGGATAATAAATGGGTCATTCCATACAACCCCTATTTATTAGCTATGTTTAACTGCCATATAAATGTCGAGATATGTTCAACTATAGGTGCTGTAAAGTATATTTACAAATATGTTTACAAAGGACATGACAAAGTCAATTTCGCACTGCAATCAAATAAAGATGAAATACGCGACGAAATCAGCGATTACCAAAACGGACGATGGATCTCGCCTCCTGAATCTGCTTGGCGCATTTTTTCATTTGACCTATATGACATATACCCATCAGTCATACCTTTGCAGATCCACTTACCTCAAATGAACCCTATCAGTTTTTCCAACAACGAAACTTTGCTGGACATCATTACGGATGGTAGTCGACAGACAACAATGCTAACGGGATTCTTTGAGGCAAACAAGAATATAGCTTCACATACAAAGTATTTATATGCACAGTTCCCTGAATTCTTTGTATGGAGCCAAAAGAATAAAGCCTGGCAAAAAAGATATCAACGCCCTTCCGTTGGCCGACTTACGTACGTTAACCCATGCGAGGGCGAACGATATTACTTACATTTGTTACTAACTCACGTAAAAGGCCCAACATCATTTGAAAACCTAAAAACTGTTACAGGTCATCTTTTTCCTACTTTTGAGGAAGCTGCGTTAAAACATGGACTCATAGAATTAAACGGATACACAGAAGCTTGCATGCAAGAAGCAGTAGCAATTAACATGCCAAAAACTTTACGCAGATTGTTCGCAACTCTTCTTGTTTTTTGTACACCTACAGACCCACAATTACTCTGGGAATCCTACTATGAGGCGCTCTCAGAAGATTACAACCACCAATATCCAACAGACAAATATAAATCATATAAATTGACATGGAATGAAATTGAATCCTACTTAGATGGGATGGGCAAGTCTTTAAACCATTACAGAATAAAGGATATTCACTTCGCAGATAAGTCTGGCAGCCATTATAACCGTGACATTGAGGATGCCTTAAATGCACCAATACCCAAACAATATATAAACGCGCATAAATTACTTAATGTAAGGCAAAAAGTAGCGTACAAATACATTATGAAACATGTAAAGACTAACAAAGGGGGAGCTTTTTTTATTGACGGACCTGGCGGAACGGGAAAAACATTTTTATACTGTTCATTATACGCTAAATTGAGGACAATGAACAAAATAGTACTACCAACAGCAACTTCTGGCATAGCCGCGTCAAATTTACCAACCGGGCGGACCGCTCATTCTCGATTCAAAATACCAATAGACGACAACAACAATCAGTTTTGTAATGTATCCAAACAAAGCAATCTAGCAAATTTACTTCGTCAAACAACATTAATTATATGGGATGAAGCTTCAATGGCTAAAAAACAAAATATTGAATCGCTAAATACACTATTGCAAGATATATGTAACTCATCAGAGCTTTTTGGGGGAAAGATAGTTGTATTCGGTGGAGATTTTCGGCAAGTGATGTCTGTCGTTCCACATAAAGGCCAGAAAGAAGCAATAAACGCAAGTTTAGTCAGTTCTACACTTTGGCCGAGATTAGTAAAATTTCAACTTGATGAAAATATCAGGGCTTCTGAAGATCCTGAATTCGCCAATTTTTTGCTTAATCTAGGCGACGGAAAACTGCAGACAGAAGAGCAAGCACATATCAAATTACCCCAAGAACTAATTCAGTTTACAGATATCAAACAAAGCACAACAGAATTATTAATTACCAATACTTTCCCAGAAATGCTCACTTCTTATTTGACTGATGACATTTTTACTACTCGGGCAATATTAACTCCAAAAAACATCGATGTAGACTACATAAACGAAGAAATGATATCGAATTTCCCAAGAACGGCTAAAACATATACCAGCTTTGATTCAGTTACAGATGACTGCCGTAACATATATCCGATTGAATTTTTAAACACATTACATCCCAATGGAATGAGCCCTCATCTTTTAGTTCTTAAGCAGAATTGCCCAATTATACTTTTAAGAAATTTGGATCCTCTAAATGGCTTATGTAATGGCACAAGATTACTATGTAAAAATTTCCATAAAAATTTAATCCATTGTGAGATAACTACCGGATATTATAAAGGAGAGCAAGCGTTTATTCCACGAATAATATTAAAGCCTTCTACTACTAAATACCCTTTTGCTTTCCAGAGAAAACAGTTTCCCATAAAACTATGTTTCGCCATGACAATAAACAAATCTCAAGGTCAAACCCTAGACCAAGTTACGCTATACTTACGCGAGCCATGTTTTGCTCATGGGCAAATTTACGTCGCATTATCTCGAGCTAAAAGAAGACAAGGTATTCATGTATTTGCTGCAAAGGACGACGATGTCATTGCGTTTGACGACAGTATAAAGAACACGGTGTCATTTGAAATCTTGCAAAAGGCTCGTGAGTATAACTTTGCTTAATCCATTAACGTAAGCCGCATTACAATCCTCCATTTTTTTTACTATCACTACCAATTTGTAGATTTTATTTTTTAAAAAAATGTTTAGTTGTTTAATTTTACTAAAATACTAAATATTAAATTTGCAGCATCATCAGTTAATAATCCTATCACAGTCCGGTGGCTCAAGGAAGGTTAACACATTCGCCTCAGCACCCATCAATGCACGGCGTTCTTCGACTCATTGTTACTTTATATTAACAAGTTGTTTTCTGCTGTATTATGCTGTATTATGCGTAACAAGTTGTTTTATATTAACTTAACAATGTCAATATACCGGGAACTCATCAATCGCGTGCGGAGCACGCGCATTAGCCTAGTATTAAGTAAAAAAATGAGTAGAAAATATTGTCAAATTGTACTAGTTGAAAACTTGCGTAAAGTATTAAACAAATATATCACTCACGCAAACCTAAACCAGTTGCAACAACTTCCTACTTAACATGGAAATATGAAAATGACAGGGAACAAACCCATGTGAACATTTCTATTAAAAAAAATTAAAATATTTTTTTTGTATATTTGAAGTAGTATATAGCACGTGCTTTAATTACCAATTCAAAAGAATCCTACCACCACTCACGACAATAGCTCAACCTCCTGCCCTACACGATCTTGCACCCGAGTTTCCAAATCCGTATAAATAATATCAAATCGTCTCAAAAGCTATTTGATAGATTTTGGTGGGGGAGACCACACAAATGGTGGAGGTAAAACCACACGTTTATTGTGTTTATTATCACAATATTTATAGGGTTATGGTAGAATAATAAAGATTACACAAGATCATATAAAATAGAAACTATTCTAAAATAATAAGATAACTTCTCTAAATATAATATATATCTTCCAATACGCTCCCGCAGTCAAAGCGTGCGTACGCAAACGAACGCTGAAGACTGGATCATTTCATTGACAATAAGCAAAGAAAACACTTCGATCAACAATGAGCGGTGACACAAACACCACTTGTAAAATCGATATGACCACCAGTAGATCGGTGACAACATTAGATTGATAAGACCACCAGTAAATCAGCGGCAAAGGTAGATTTAGACGCCGATAGGTTGATGGCGTGCCTTAAGGCCAGCTAGCCCAATCGGACGAACTATTATTGTTCATGCCCGCGTTCAGTGTCGTAAGGTGACAAACCCGATAAGTCAGGATACGAGAGATCGAACCTGCTCTGATACCATGATAGTTTTAGGGTTAAGGTTTAGAAACCCACAAACGTTGGTGGGAGAACCACCCTTGTATTGATATAATGTGACCCTATATATAGGGATTACAATGGAATAATAGAGATCATAAATATGGAATGAAATATAAACTAAACTAATATAGCTACGATATTATACGATATTAATTCTAATATCTATAATATCCTAACATTCCCCCGCAGTCGAAGCGTGGGTAGGCAAACAACGCTGAAGACTGGATCAACGAGTACACCAGTTGAGCGGTGACACCACCAGTAGATCGACGACATTAATAGATTGATATGACCACCAGTAAATCAGCGGTGACACAAACAAGTGCAATTGTCTGACAAGGTTGACATTTGATGACATGTTTAAGTCTAGACGGATTAAGTAGCCTAATTAGATGAGACAATCATAGTCTAGAGTCCGCCATCAATTGTCTTATAAGGCCGACAAGCTCAATAAATCAAAACCCGAGATCAAACTGATTTTATGTCATGTGAAATCCTGATGGGCCAAATCTAATGTGAAAGGTTGTGTCGTACGAACGCACATGTGTTTAGACCCGAACCCAATACATAAACTCAATCCTCAACCAAATCGACAATTAAAACAGTAAACTACAACCTAAAATACTATATCTGCTATCTCTTCGTTATTTCCTTATTATCAAGGTGACACTTATTAGTACTGTCCATTTTAATGGATTGTACCGTTATACGGTGTTTTATGGATATGTCAATGTTAGATATCATGCATTAACATATTTAAATATGGGTATTAAGTTAATCTCTAAGTATTTGATATGCTAAAAAAAATATAGTATCAAATTTGATGTTAACATATTTTACAGTATTATTTTAATACACCCAAAATATTAATATTAACATATAAAATATACCACCCTTTATATCTCGTAGCTATAAGTACAACTATATTTGATATTTTTGATATCATACCAAACGATGTTTAATTAGGACTTTTTTTAAATTACAAGTTTGCATTAAATAATAGTGTATCCACCCTTCTCATAATTCATTAATATTATTAAATAAACTATTTTTTGTATATTATTAAGAAAAAGTGGAGGATGGTAATAATTATTTTAATTTTTTCACCAAGAAAAGAAAGTGTAAAAGTTATTTTTAATACGTACATTTATGAGTTAAATTTTGTATTATAAGTTAAAATTAGCATGAATAGACGGGATATTTGTAAAATAAAATGTTAAATCTATTTAAAACAACGTCTATTTTTTCGAATAAAAATAAAATGTTAAATCTATTTCACCGAGAAAAGAATGTGTGAAAGTTATTTTTTATACTACCTCTATTCATAAATAATTGTCGTTTTAGCATTATAATTTTATTAAAGAATAATTGTCATTTTAGCTATTTTGTTCTTCACTTTATACATTTACCCTTCTAATCAGTAATACTTATATAGTTGTGATTTTTAATAAAGTAAAAAGTAAAAGAATAATTAGGGGTAAAATGATACATTTCATAACCTTTTTAATAAGTGTAAAAAAGATAAAACGACAATTATTTATAAACGGAGGGAGTATTTCTGACGAAAAAGTAAACATGTTTAAGGAGAGGGTGGTGTTTTGATAACACAAAGTGTGGGATGATGTTTTTCTGTAAATTTCATTTTAATAGGCTACTTTATACAAATTAGCATATTTAAGGGTTGATTTTGTGATACTTAACCTAACAATAAAATATCTATTTAAATTCTAAATGAAGAATAAAAGACTATTTCTTCCCTAAATTTCCCCGCGTGCTTTAATTGAGAAGGCGGAATAAAAGTAAAAAGAGAGAGCGATCGTCAAGCGAGAATTCAGGCCACCAGACAAATTCAGTTGATCTTTGTAGCGGCACGAGTTTAGTTTGAACGATATAAATCTTCACCACAATCTATAGATTTTTGCTTATTCCGATTTCTCTTTCCCCTTCGATTTCGGTTCTTATCGAAGTTGTGCGCAACAACTCTCTAGTCCTCTTAAGAGTCAAAATTGTTGCTGTTGTTTGTTGCAGAATTTTATTTTTATCGGCTAATTGAAGAGGAAGATGTTCAATTCGCCTGTGGTTGGAGAATCCGGCAGGGTTTCCGTTCGTAGATCGGCATTTTCTCATACTTGCGCTTTGCTTGGCCAGTTTGTGAAAGAGAAGAAAGCTTTTGGAGATCTTAACTTTGATATGACTCTTAATGTTGATAGCCGAGGTATGAATTGTTTCCAGTTTTTGAATCCGGATTTTCGTTACCTTTATTTGTTCGAATGGAAACTGAAATTTGGTTTGGCATTCTGTATCTGTGAGTTGAGTCCTATAGCGGTTTCAAATGAGTAAAATACCTTCGAATTCTGCGTGGTCTGTGGCCAAGTTGATATCGCTTTTCTTGCTGGAGGGTAGATTTTTGCAAAATTATTACCTACTTTGATTATCATTACCAAATTTGTTCTCTCTATTGTATTGCTTACATACTTTTAAACCATGTTTGAAGATATACATGAACCCTAAGGGAATTAGGTTAAAGTGGAAGTGCTTGTCATAGCTACAGAAGATGGATGTAATGCTATTTGTGGATTTGGAGAGGAATTTGAAGTGTGGGGCAAGGAATCTGATGTTCTTTGTTACAGGTTCGAACATTGAATCCGGTCGCACAACAATGAACCTGTTCCCAGTGAATGAGAGATTTGAAGAGATGCCAACTTCAGGGAATGACAAGCCCGCGAGCCCTTTCTCTCACAATGCAGGCTCTATAGATGTGTATCCTAATTCAAGGTGAGCTAAATGACCACAAATAACCCAAATTTGATGTTTTGGCTTCTTTTTCTTTATAGTTTTGATCCTTGCAGGGAAATCGAATCTGCACCCATGACTATATTCTATGCTGGAAAAGTCATGGTTCTCGATGATCTTCCAGCCCAGAAGGCGAAAATGATCATGGAGCTTGCGAGTTTGGGCATTTCCCAGAACCCAAATGCAACTGCTCGTGTTGTTGATCATACTGACAATATGAGTGACAATTCTATTACTAGGAGCATGCTTAATGTGACTTCCTTGGTTCCTCCAACACTGAACCACCAAATCCAAGAACCTGCTCAGAAACTTACCCCAGTAATCATTAATGGTGATCACTTGTGGCTTTAGACCTATCTTTCTCTTATCAATACATAAGTATACCAGTCTATTGATACTTCTTTTGACATATCTTCATTCAAATTGAATCTTTTAGATCTTCCATTGACAAGGAAGAATTCCCTACTTCGGTTCATGGGGAAAAGGAAGGAAAGGTCAGTACCTAATTTCATCTTGATTCAAATTGGTCAAAGTATGTACTAGAAGGAATTTTGTGACACATTTTGATAGTGGAGTCCCTAGATGCTTATGCAATTTTTTCATTGGTAATACTTATGCCAGAATTGTCACTAGTTTTATTTAGCTCATAACTTATAAGAAACTAGAGATTTTTGGTTCAAGATATTTGGTTCAAAGATATTAAATATTCGAATAAGTTCTCATAAAAATCATTGGAAGTAAATCTTTATTTGCTATATGATCTGCAGCTTGGAGGTTCATCACAAACTAAACTAGGGCTAAGATCATTATTCATAATGTTTATGGGTTCAGTTGAGGGACTCAAACAAGATAACCACAAACTTAACTAGGGCTATGTATATTATGATTATTATCCATCATTGTTCCGGTTGGTGATCTAAATTGTTGGAAATTTGCAGGATCGCGGCAAAGGCACCATACAACATGGGAAAACCGGGTGATGCACAATCAAACTCAAAGCCGAATGATGGCAATTCATGGCTAGGGTTAGCTGCAACAGGATCTGGACTGCTCTGATTTTACTTCAACTCTGATGCCAATATGTGAAAAGTTTGCACAGGCATAATAAAATCGTTTGTGAAGAAGACGACCATAATAAATTTGAAGACTGTATTTGGCTGAATTTGATGCCGGTATCAGATCTCATTTTGCTTCCAGTATATATTCTATGTTGAGATAACAACCTTTTTTTAAGTGTTGCTAGCATTTATTTATTTAATTTGTTTTAGTTTCTGTATATAGCTGAGTTTCATTGCTCTTGTTATTTGGTTGTTGAATATTGACATAAATCTGTGAATCTCAGCAATAAAGAGTTAAATCTTTTTCATTTGATATGTAGCTTGATACAATATCTATAACATTATAGCTCATCCTTCCAATTTTGAAACAGGATATTTTGGTGTTTTGATTGCTAATTAAGGCTGGTTTAAAAGAGAAAAAAAAATCTCATTTTATATTTATTTGTCTTAAATTTGGCTACAGATATGGTCTCATTTTCAGATATTTTGTGGTTTCATTTTTGGGATAATTTGTGTTTTATTTGGGAATGATCCCCCTAATTTCTTACTATTTTAGTTTCTCAACACATTATTACAATAATTCCAAAATGAATGGGCAAAACAATAGTTACAGAGTCTAATGAAGTTTATAATACTAATGAAATAAAGACTTTTTTTCCCACATATCACAATCTTATTAGAAGTTTTTCAAAAATTTCTTTTTCTTCTACATTTGAATTAATTTTTTTAATATATTTCTTGCCAAAAGTGTAATTTTATAATATTTGGATTGACTTATATATATTTATTGCCAAAACTGATCATATAGTACGGGGCTCATGTGAAATGCGTTCGGAGGACCGTCCTCAAAGCAGTTACGCATTGCCCTTGAGACTCGTATCCGCATTGACTTGAGACTCGTATCCGCATTGACCATGTCCTCGAAGGGAATTCATTGTTAGGTAATTAATTTTTTTTGACAGGAGTTTAGGTAAATAATGAATTCGTTTATTTCGTGTAATGGAATCAAGACAGACTGAATGAATGTGGGATCTCTCCAAGAACGGAGAAATCAAGGAAAAACACTTTTTATACTGTTACTAATGAACCGGGTTTATAACTAAATCGGGTTGGGTTTACTACTAATGCACTATATATTCCATAGTTTATATAATGCAAAAATATCTTAAAAAAAAAAGGCTTTGACAGTAGTATTACAGACAAAAAATGAAAACCCTAACAAAAAACACAGAAAGAGGGAGAGTGTGATAATCGATGGACAGCATTCAAAATAAACTCCGGCAAGTTTCAGAAGACACGAAGATCTTCGCTTCTTCCATCGTCAACGACGCTTCTTCCATGATGAACGACGCTCGCGTGTCCTTTTCTGAGGCGGCTGCCATCGCATCTCCACCACCGCCTCCTTCAACTGAAGTCCTGATTGCTAGACCGCCCAGGTATACCACTTGATTCACTCTGCAGCTTCTTCTTTCTTCGATTGCTTGTTTTAAATTTCGGATGTGAAATACATTACTTGCATTCTCGTCTGATTGGCATAAAATTTGTAGATGCAAAGACTTGTTCACCTGTATATGAATTGTTCCTTTTGCAAGGAACTGAAAATGAAAAACTTAGATTCGAATATGATACTGCTCTTTGAGTATCGTTATGCTCATTAATCCGCTTAGATATCGCCTATTGATTCACTTTGTAGTTTAGTCTTTTCTCGGTAGCTTGTTTTGCGTGTAGAAACCAAAATTTTTACTCGGATTCTCTTCTGATTGTGTAAAACATGCCTATAAACTCTTAGATGCAAGCAAAAATGGGAACGGTACATGGATTTGTATTGTTGAGTGCTAACTCTAGTCTTTGTGTTGATTGTTGTTCACCTGAAAAAGAGCTATTTCTTTGCAAGGAGTTGAAAATGAAAACTTAGACTTGAGTATGATATTGCTCTTTGAGGTGGATTGATTGTTTTGTATGTTGGAAGTGAAATTTTAATTGGATCCTGGTAAAAGTTGGTCTAAACTGAGCATTGACTGTTGCTTGCCTGCAAAAGCTCCTTTGAAAGGATTTAAAAGAGAACCTAGATTTGAGTACCTGTTCGCTAGGTAAAGATCTCATGAAATCGTGCTTGATTTTGAGAAGTAGTGTTTAAAAAATCGCGAAAGAACTTGGAAGAAATTAAACATTGATCAACAAATATTGGTGTATGAGAAGCTTTAGAATCTGGTATCACGAGTAAACAGTAAACACCATACCCCTGCCTGATATTGAGATATGGATGCTTAACGAGGCCTTTCTCTGTGTGATATCCTCAATTTTGTAGCAAAAATGAATGATTGAGTGCATGAAGATATTTTGAAGTTCTTTCATCATTCTAACTGTCAGTGTTGGGCTTTTTCCTAGATTTGGTTGTAACACTGCACTCATGTAGTGGCACCTTCTCGAAAAATGCTTTTCTCCTTTGAGTTTGAGTATCCTGAGATTAATAATTGTATTATGAGTCTTAACTCATTAGAGGTAACTTGGCTGCCACATACATCTTGTAGAAAGGATTAAAAGGCTTTTTCTCAAGTTTCATAAATATCGCAGTATTCCTTGACATTGGTGTCATATGTAGATTTTGCTTAAAAAGAAGGATTAATAAAGTTAGTGAAATGCGTACGAGCTGCCAAAAGTTCACAGACAACAATTTTAACCAATAGTTATGTCTATTGAAAAACTGCATTTCATGGCTAAGCATTAAAAATACAAAAAAGTGACCTATTATAATGATAGCTGCTCGAGAGGTTGTCTTTAATTGATGTTGCAAGTTTTTTTTTTGCCAGTATGGTTTATAATTACTTGTTTTTAGCGGCAGAACCAAGTTTCTTATTTCAATCTGTAGAAAGTAGCATTAGAACTTTTGAATATTGTTCCATAGATTCTCCATCCCAAGCAAGCTTACTTGATGGGTTTACTTGGATATCTTTTGTGCACAACCTTAAACATGTTTTATATATTTGATTTAAGCTCAAACTATTAAGACAGGCATTGAGATAAGGGAATTTTTTAGCTTAGTGATTTACTTGGCAGAGAGCGTTTTAGATATATATGTTTCTACTTTACAATGTTTCTGCTGTGCCGATTAGTTATTCTTGAGTTCCATAGAAGTAATGTTATCATGACGTTGCTTTTATATGTATGTCCGGATGTGGTGGTTTGTTGCATATGTTCTTAGTTGGTTGAGGATAAGCTACTTATTAATTATAGTAACTATATACGGTAGTTGGTTGGTGTTTAATGAGAATAATAATGCTATCGAAGGTGATGCTAGCTATATATCTATAATGTTATTATGAAACATAACCAAACAGTGCTTAAGTCAAATGTCAAAGAACTAAATGTGGATTTGATTATGACATGCTGAATGATTTGCAATCTCGATGAGTTGAACCTTTTCTTTAAGTGCTAAAGAGATGGTTTGAACTTTCAGGATATTTTGTGAAAGTGCTATATTACTTTGTAAGAACTTAATAGTTAGACTTTTCTTTCAATGCAGGCAAGTGGTTTCACTATGGACATGTTCAAAGCTTTGTGCAGTATCCTTTGCTGTTGGAATAATAGTTGGATACACCTTGAAGCGCCGAGTTCGGCGATGGGCTGCCAAAATTTTGAGGAGATTGAAGGATGATTGAGGTAAAACTTTTTTAGTCCGTGAGATTTAATGGTGACTTTACTAGCACCACTGATGACAAAAACAGGGAAAATGAATTACAATTGTACTTAGACAGTAGGATTGAGCATTTCAAGAAAAAGACAAGTGTTTGGTACACGATGAACATACATTTTTTTTGCAATTCGAACAAGCAGTTTTATGAGAGGTCTGTTGTCATCGTTAAGGTTTTCAAAGTATTCTTGCTTTCTTTTTCCCCTTAGTGGCTTCGAGAAATATTTTTTTCTCAGCTGTTTCTATTTTTCATCTTATGTGTGGGTTCATTGATTTATAAAAATAACTTAAATCATTTCAGTGCATGTGAGAAGCTAAATAGCTAGGTTTACCTGATTCTTTCTATTTTTATGGGATTAATGCACTCTTGGCTCTGCAGGTGACTCAAACAGCCCATTTGATTTTTCATGCTATAAAAACACATGATATACTCGGTGTTTGTAGGATTGATACCATTTCATTCCCGTTGGATAGATTTTAGGGCTTGTTTGGATGCATAACACTTTCATAAAGGACTGTTCATGCTGTCGGGAACCTATAGTTGGACCGGACCTAAACCGAATATTCGGGTGCGGTCCAAGATTCCAGTCCGGACCGGAATGTGAACAGCCCTGTTTCATATAGTACATTTCACTTAAACTGGTGTTCGGATGCTTTCACCAATAATGTAGTATTGCTCACACACTCATACCTCTTTTTAGCCGAGTTCCAAATTTTTGTAACTATTCCTGCTCTAAGCTTTCTCTAGGCTACAAATGAGCCACTTCATGAGGGTTTCAACCTTACTAAGAAGTTTTTTTAGGATGAACTACTTCTAGAAGATATCTCTATAGTTCATCATAACTGCTCTCCATTATCTAAAAAAATAAATAAAAAGTCTTACTAAGAAACAGAAGAGTACTAGAGTAGGTTAGCTATTTGTATACAATTATCACTTTCTCATACAATTTTAGGTACCTTCTGTTGCCCTTGTATCAACTGCATTAATTCTACGTGTTCCACTAATGAAGTAGTTAATGGGCCAATACAGAGTGCTTTGAAGCCCAAAAGTTGGGTGGATACTAGTATCTAGTGAAGCAATCAATGGGCCACCAGGGTTGAATTCTCAGCTAGATGATCAACAAGGTAAATTATGAGGCTTATGAGTTTAACTTGCAGGAACTTAGGGGCTGCAATACTGTTGGTATATGACTTGAGTTGAAACATACCAAATAATAGACACTGATCAAAAATCTATTGTTGGACCGTACTTTGACGAATATTCAGGTCCGGACCGATTCAGACCTGTTAGTCAAATTTTTCAAAAGGTCAAATTTGGACTAACCGGTCTGGACCGGACCTGAATATTTGGTTCAGGTCTGGTCCAACAACATATATTCGGTTTGGGTCCGTTCCCTTGGACAGTCCTACTACCAAAGAGTAAGGTTTTGTTATAAAGATGTAGGATCATCATCACAAAGTGACCTTTAACTGTTTGAATGCAAGCATTCAAAATGGGAGGTTCAAGGAATTGCTCCACATATTCTCTGTGAATGACCTTTCTAGTTTGGCAAAGCCTAGAGCTCAAATTGGATGACTCTTCAATGCACGCCAAACGCAATGTTAAGTAACAAACATAGTTTGAAAGGGAAGAGTCTATAGAGATATGAAGAATGTGTATATTACTGAATACTGATGAAAAGAGATGATACTTATACGTGAGAGATACCTGCGAGATATCAAGATACTAACAACCCTAGATAATCTTTACAACTACTTAGACTAAGGGCCCGTTTGGTTTTAACTCTGAAAACGGAAACGGAAACGGAATAGAAGCGAATTTAGTTTGATAAAAATTTTGGAGTTATTCCTGTGATTTGAAGTAATTGTAGTAGAATTTGATTAGTTTTGATATCCTATAGGGAAACAAAATGGAGGAAAGCGTATGCATTTTGCACACAAAGAATGATTCTAAAAAATTTCATGAACAAGGTACACATATCGACTTGAATCATTATTATTCCATTTCCGTTTTTGGAGTTACGACCAAACGGGGGTTGAGTTTACTAATAGAGTCATCAAGATAATGAACACTTCTTTTCTTTTTCCTTTTTTTCTTAAGAGACATTGGTTGATAGTTTCATGTTAAGCATGACTTTATTTTGAATGTAAGTTTGATTCAATAGCTCACTTAATTTGTGCCGATTTGAGTAGTTTTTAGGTTTAGGTCATCTATGAATTTGATAGTTGCTATCGAATTATCGATTATGGGTTAAATCTTGCTTGAAACCAATCCTAAAGTATCTAGTATATGAAAAATTATTCATATTGATATACCTTGATATCACTCATGGATATCTCGTACCGATAATGATTTCTATACCCCCGGTGTACCTTACTGATATCCGTTATGTTCATATCTTATATTGTACCGATATCAATACACTAGTACCATATCTTTATATATCATAACAATGCCCTTGCATGTGGAGATTAAAATGTTCCGCATGGGTAATAAACAAACCATCGTTAGAATATATTAGTTTGGTGGACTACTTTTATTGTCAATTGATTTTATGATCGAACTTTCCGGATTGTTGCCTTGAGCTTAGGACCAAACATGAATGTGTAGTCATATACATGCCCCTAGTCCAATTGATTTCAATATAGTATGAGATCAAGCATGTATGTGTCTTGACTTATCGGACTTGTCGGCCTTATAATTGATACAATTACTGTCAGAGACGAGCCAAACTGATGCATTTGAAGGGGCATATGAAGATAAAATTGTCTCATATGAATAATAAATAAACTTACATCTTAGTATTGAAGGACTAGTCTAATTGTCAGCTGAAATACTACCAAACTTGTATGTTTGGTTTAGCTTAACATGCATGTGTGCTTGTATACTCGATGAACATTAAGATGGGTTATATAATTTTCAATTCTAAATTGATTTCAATCAAACTTCTAGAACACAGCAGATAACAACAATCAATTCAATGTCGATAAATACATTTAAAACCTGGAGCTGTTGCATAAACCTACCAAAAATCGACGTGCTAGCCATAATAATATAAACATATAATTGACTTAGCATGCAGTAGTAGGAGTCGTGCGTGCCGAAGAGAAGGATAGAAAGTCAGCAGAAGCAACTTTTTTTTATTAGAATTTTTGTTGGTAGGTGATGAGTTTATTTATTGCAATTTACTATACCTATGTAGCTTCATACAGAGTAGTTATTATGATGGCATCATTTATTGTTGTCTATATATAAGAATACATGCATAATTATTTTACTACTATAGGATTCTTTATCTGGGATTTTTTCTTTCCATTTTTTTATTTCAGTTTCTTGTTCAGCCTTATCACATGCCTGTCACTTTTCATGGTGGTTAGGGAAGATTACAAAAAATTTTGTTTGACATTTAAGGCATTAAATGGATCAGTTCCTTCAATAAGAGTTTTTATAAATTAATAATGCTCCGTACAATATATTTCAATTACTCGTAAAATATGAATTGTTTATGTATCTTTGAAGCATTAAATCACGGAAATTGTTACTTCCTCTAATCGTAAATAAATGACTTTCCAAGATCTAAATTTTGATCAAATTTAAATGTCGTTTTATGTTTTCAAGGTTATTAATTAAGAGAAAGTTGTGAGAATAGTTCTTAAAAATTATTTTTATTAAATATTTTCATAATAAAATATTCATTGATTGGTCTAAAAGGTGGTGAACATTTAATAAGTGATAAAATTGAGAATTTTTTTTATAAAATTAAGAGAAAGTTGTGAGAATAGTTCTTGAAAATTGTTTTTATTAAATATTTTCATAATAAAATATTCATTGATTGGTCTAAAAGGGGTGAACATTTGATAAGTGATAAAATTGAGAAATTTTTTTATAAAATTAAGGTTGTTTAGGAGTTTTCTTAATAATTGTGTCAATGGCTAAAAAGTCATTTGTGATCGAAGGAAGTATTAGTTTATTTTGTTTCGTTTCGTTAATCATTATTATACTATAAGGTATTTTATTTTGTTTTGCTAACATTTATTTAAAGATATAATCTCACCTACTTTTTTTTAAATAAATAAACTTTTAATAAAATATTTTACTTTCATTATGAGCTTTTACTTTTATTATAACTACAA